>VZSG01000918.1:42904-102310 GCA_013398315.1 Nothoprocta pentlandii
GAAAGCTCTTCAGATAAAAAGTAGCATGCACAACAGTCCTCACTGTAAAACTTAACATTTATATATATGTGTATATATATATATATATATATATAATAGCTTCAGCAAGGGATTGGTTCTGTGTCTTAAGCAATTTTTGAAACCTCTCTAATCCAATATCCCCGAAATGAAAACATAATGAAAAATGCTTTTATTTTAATTGGAAAGAAGGCAAACAGATATTTCAATTTTCTGTCCCGCTTTTCCCATGAAAGGAGGCGTAGTAATGAAGTACTGCAACGAATTCTCATTTTTGCCACCTCACAGGGTGAAACTCTCCTTGGAATTTCTCTTGCAAATTAAAAACAGTATTTTCTCCAGTGAGATATGTGAAGATTGAGAATAGGCTTCTCCTTAACAAAATTAAATGAAATGTTCTAAGCAGAAAAATTTCATTGTCATTTTTTTCATTAAGCAACTTGGGCTTCCTGCAACGAAACCCACACGGGTCCATGCAAACCTTGCAGAAATATTCCCACTTGCAGCAGAAATACCTGTCATAGCTCAGAATTTTTACTTTGACAGCGTGTGCAGGAGGAAAGGGAAGACTTTTCAGCTCAGCACAAGACGGGGCAGGTATGAAATCCCTGGGAAGGGTCCCCTCATGAAGACTGCTCCTCTGTGTGGCACAGTCTGCAGAGACAAGAGCTTTGCTGGACCGGGCATCCCACAGCAAAGGTGGCAGAGAAAGGAGAGGGAAGAGGCTAAGTGTTTGAGGAGGAGGTTGGTGGCCTGGCTGAGGTGCTCGAGCGACACTCAGAACTGCACCAAAGACTGTGGGGCAGGGGAATGAGTGCTCCCATAAAATACGATCTCAAAGGCATCTTCCAGCAGGGAGAGATGCATCACCAGGATCACAGAAAGAGAGAGCAGGAGCTGTGTTTATAAGGAACAGGGCTGGTTTCTGCAAGGCAGGCGCTCTCAGCCCGCACCCAGAATCTTCATACTTCACCCTGATCATTTTTCAGCATTCCTGCCCTATCCCTGGCACTCGCTCAAACAATCCATTCATCCGGCTTATTAACAAAGGTGGAAACTGGGCTTGGCAGGTGCCTCTGTGCAAGCCTGGGCTGCAAACAAGTACCACATGCTCTGTACCTGAAGGATAGGGGAGCTGAAATCCCATTTTCACAGGATCCTGTAGCCTCCTCCCGACTCCAGCCAGGGCACCTATCCCAGCAAGCCACCGGAGCTTGGGCCATCAGCCCGCATCCACCTGCACCAACCCAAATTTTCAGAGACGTGGCCACAATGTGAGTGCTTTAACGGAACAGGACCCTGGGTTTGTGGTACCACCATGACACTCCCTGGCCGGGGGGGATGTTGGAGCACTGACTTGCTGTAAAAATAGGAGACGGATGCTCGTCCCACTTACTTGAAATGCACATTCCCAGTAGCCTTTCCCCGCACAGGGGGATCCAGCCCCTTTGCTGTGCCCTTCTCACAGGGAGCCCCAGGCAGCCTGTCCCATGGTGGTCTTGCAGGATGCAGGACCCAGCCAGGGAAAGATGTTTCTGTGGAGCCAGCTGCTCCCAGGACCATGTGAACAGGCTGCCACAGCCTTCCAGCAAGTGCTCCTGGCAGGATCTGAAATGCAGGCGGAGATGAAAGGGATGCACAGTTTTCAACAAAATTTTGTCTCCCTTTGTTATGCTTAAGCTGTCTCCAAACAGACAAGCAGGTGTCTAGGACTAAAGCATTTATTCTGCTAGAAGATATTGCAAAGAAAGTTTATTTTGACAAATCTCTCACATGTTCCTCCTTCCCAAAATCACATTCCTGCCAGCTTTGCTCTAAGCACCCTGGTTTGTTCTGAGAGCACATCCAAAAGGGATGACACCGACAACACAGCACTCATTGTGTCACTCGATATACACAATTGCAACAAATGGAATCCAAGCAGAAATACAGTTTTGCTTCCCTTCGAATGACATGCTGGCAATTGCACCTCGTATTTATAAAGCAGAGAGTCTAACAACTAGTTGCTGTCAAAAATGGAGTTTCAGCTACCCTTCTGTCTCCCTGTCCTTAACTACATGCTCTTCCAGCTCACTCTCAGTATCAAGCGCAGCCCCCTCACAGACCAGTCAGGTTCTCCAGGCTGCCCATGCTGATGGTCTTTGCCTGCAGCTCTTGCATGCAGTTCTGGATTGGATGCAGGACACCCAGCGGTCTGAAGTTCAGCTGTCAGAGGCAGGGCACGGTGCCCGAGGACAGGGAAGACGTGGAGCAGAAGTGTGGATATTTGCTTTGTCTCTGTGTGAGAAAGGAGAAAGGCAAGCCCAATTTGGTCATGAAAGGGGCAGTAGGAGGACCATAGTCTGGTATGGAGAAGATCAGAACCAGCTTGGTTCTCACACACATCTCTGTGTCCTCACGAGCTCAGACCCTGCACTGGAGAACAGTCGTGGAGTCATAGGGCAATTGCACCAAATGGCTGCATGAGCCTGTGCTTACCATGATGTCTGGGGAGACATGATACACATTTTACAGATATTGATAGACAGGTTCACAGAGCTGCAACCACGTGGTCCCCTTCGAACCGCATCCCAGAATACCAAAATGCAGTTCCTCCTGCTGAAGGAAGGGACTGTCACTAGACAACAGTAGGGATTGCTAGGGAATTGGAGGCCAAGAAGGACACAGTGCAAGCCACACAGCCTGCTGGACGGGACGGCTGGGGATCCCTATAGGTCTCTGCTATCCCATCCAGAGCAACTCATCTTGCAAGTAGCCACCAGAAGCCCCTGAACTCACCCAGAGCCTTGCAAGGGCCAGGGCAGCTTTGCACTTACCTGGATCAGCTTCTCTTTCAGGGTTCTTGGACCTGCCTCCTTCTCCATGCACATCCTTTCTCATAGTTGCCTCAGCTCACACTCCTGCATGTGGATGAAAACACAGGTATCCTCCCCATTTGCCTGCAGTCTGCATATGGGTCTCTGAGCGGATAGACAGCTATGGACAGCCTCTCTCTCTAGCACATATGTCCACCTCTTCTCATGTCTTGTTGGCAAGTTCCAAGGATGAGGAAGTCTAATTCATTCAAGGACTGATCCTTGTCATGGATTCCATCTATCTCATTGATGCAAAGAGGGGCAGGGGGCTTTGAAACTGGTAGAGAAGACAAAGAGTCCTTCTAGTTTCATCATTGCTCCACCCCAAGGAGCAGAAATTGCCTCATGCAGGCAGAATGTACAAGACCATGCAGCCTAACTGCCAACCCCAATTCCACGCCATGTCCTTGGCCACTGTGAGATTTCTCCTTAGGATTGTTCTCCCAGCTGTGGCCCAGTGAACATAGACAAGCACAGAGAGGGGAAGAAGCAATCTCCCCAAGTCTCCCAGTCTAGAGAAACATGACGTCTGCTTCCCACGGCTCTCAGTGTGCTGTCCCAATCAACCTCTACTTTGTCAAAATTGCTTCCTTGAGCTCTCACAGAGCCTTTCTCCAGCTGTGTAGCCCAGGGAGAAGGTACAGCCCTTCTTCCTAATTTGAGCACTGGAGCTGAAGGAGGGATGTTCTCTCATTTGGGATGACCATAGCAGACATTGGTGGTCCAGAAACCACTGTGGCTCTATGGAGTGCAACTTTCCTCCCTCAAGCTTTCATCAAATTACCTTCTCTCTCTGGAGATGGAGGGCAGAGCACCTCTGGGCCTCCCTCTCCTGCTGCAAGTCTCTGAAATGACACTGTGTGTCCTCACTGAGGCCATGCAGGACTCGGAATGCGTGGCTGGAGGAGAGCCGAGACGAGCTGCAGGAAATGGGCTGTGTTCAGAGATGGAGAGCCCGAGTGTCTGAGGATGCCAAGGAGCTTCTCCACTAAGGAGGTCCCAGAGATGCAGGAGCCTGCTTATCCACCAGCACATGCTGGGCAAATGTCACAGGGCTCTGGCATCCTCACCAAGTCCGAACCGCCACGTGGCTAAGGGCTCACCCAAACAGTGCTGGTGAAGAGCTCTGCCCCATGGAGCTGTCAGGAAGCAGGTCATGGAGGCGCTGGCATGCCAAGGTGACGTGCCTTGCCAGGGGACCAGCCTGGCCTGGCACTGCTGACTCCTGCAGGGAAGTTTCCCTATGTGGGAAGCGCAGGAGGTGCTGCTGCTGCTTGCTGTCACAGGCCCGTTCCTGGGGAAGCAGCCACCAGATCAGAAACACATCAGAGCTGCACCCGCACTGCCCCAAAGCTGGCCAAGACAGGCAACAGATGTCACCCTGGTCTGCCCTATTTCCACGTGGCCTCTGCCATAAGTGCTGTCCCTGCACAGCTGCCACCCCTGGAGGCTGCCACCCCTGCTGCAAATAGGGTGGAAGAGCTGGGTGACCTTGAGGGAACAGCACATCTGGGTTGCTGTGCTCTGCAGGTGCTCAGTAGCCCTGGTTTCACTCCCAAGGGAAGCAGCTTACTGTGTTGGGAGTGAAGATTTTCTGTGGTTGTAGAGGACCAGACATAGTGGGTCCTGGCAGCTGCCCCCATGTCCAGTGGTGTCCCCTTGGGAGCTCACCCAGCTCCAGGGCACTGAGTCCTTGATTCTCCTTACAAGGGATTGGGACTGTTCAATGTCGCATCTCCCGATACTCCCTCCATCTCCCCTGACCTGCTCCAAGGCTTCCTGCAGCTGCCACAGCATGTACATCTTTTCCTTCTTCAGTAGCACATGCAGCTGGTCCAGGGCTTCCTTCCTCTGCTGCAGGAGGTTGCGGGTGCGATGCTCCAGCTCGTGGAGTCTCTGAAAGAGAAGCTGGGCTCATGTTACCCTTTCTGTGTGACTCAAGCCCATGGCACAGGTCCAGGAACAGGAGCCCAACTGCGGTCTCCACTCTGAGTACCAATGCAACTGAGGATGCCCAAGATGCTCTTGGACTTGTGCCTGGGGTAGCCAGGGCAGGCAAGTGTCCAGTGCTGATCACACTGTGCAGCACCACCTCAACTTGCTTATGTGCAGGGTCTCGGTCCCTCTGGAGCAACTCTATCCCCATGCAGGAACTGGTCACTTCT
This sequence comes from Nothoprocta pentlandii, assembly GCA_013398315.1. Lineage (NCBI taxonomy): Eukaryota > Metazoa > Chordata > Aves > Tinamiformes > Tinamidae > Nothoprocta > Nothoprocta pentlandii. Next base: position 47,943 of record VZSG01000918.1, read on the forward strand.
GAAGCCAGGTCGAACTCAGGGCCCTTGCTAGATACTCCCCACAGATCAAGGATAATTGAGTCTTGTGTTAACTGCAAGGGCCCAGTCCTGGCCTGCTTAGGCTTGTTCTTGAGCGGTTATAACATTTTGCTGTGTGAAGCAGAGCTTGGTATCACATGTCTTTTGTTATGATGTATTTAAGCATGGGATAACAGCAAAGGTCTTGACCATGAGCACAGGCTGAAAAGAGAGACCTCATGACCATAAACCCCTCAGTGGTGGTCAAGTACTGCTCATTAAAGAGGTGCAGCCTTCAGAGATTGGGAAAAAAATGCTTTAAGCATAACAACAGAGAGAAGCAGTAGGAAAAAAAACATCTAAGCAGTGAGACATGGTACCTGCCAGTACCTGGGACAATAACACCCTCCAGCACTGCACTGTGTGTGCTGCAGGCACAGATGCCAGGCGCTGGGAACTATTCAGAAACTCAAATACCTTGTGAAAGGACAAAATCTCAAATTGGTTGAGGAAAGAATTGTCGTTATGGTGATTACTACCCCACAACTGTGGGAGTGTTGGAACTAAGAGTCCTGCCTGCTATTCTGTCTGTCCTCAGGTCTCTGGCTCTTCCTGCCTCCTCCAGGACCTTTCAAGGACCACTTGGCTGTGTCTGGCTACAGGACATAGCCTGACAAAGGACTTGCTTTCTTTTGTTGTCTCTCAGGGTCCCTCCAGTGAAAAAGTGAGCCCACTGAAAATCTGTGAGGACACTGACCTCCTGTAACTCCAGTTTCTCTTCCTGCAAAGCTGATGTTCTCCTCAGCTTCTTCTCCAGCCCCTCCTGGCAGGCAGCAAAGGCTCTCTGGCTCTGCTCCTGCAGGATCCCACGCTGAGACTGGATAATTCCCTTCTTTTCTGCCCACCAAGTCTTCCCATCTTCCAGGAGCCGGCTCTGGACCTGACACCACAGACAGGAAAGCTGCACGACTCTTCCCTCGCAGGAGAGCAAAGGGGAGGCAGCAGCCGGGCCAGCACAGCCTGGTCTGGGCTCCCTCACCCTCCTGTCCCTCAGCCCAGGGAAACCCAGCAAGAGCACATGCCACCCCAGCTGCCTGCTGACTCCCCAGCCTCCAGCTGCTTCCTCCCTTCCACTCACAGCCATGTCCCCTACCCCATTTTTCAGCCTCTTTCTCCCCCATGGCCTATGGGTAGTGCTGCTGACTGCTATTTCAGGCCAGGAACCCACATTTCTCCCCAGGGACGTTTTCACTTGCTCCCATGTCCTGCCCTCCTATGGAAAGAGGGCTCCCAAGAGAGATGAGCACCTCAACAGAGCGGAGTCGTCACCTCACATGTCCTTTAGCATGCCAGGGTGTCTCAGCACCGGATCATTCTACCTGGAGCTGTCCTGCTCGTGCTCCAGAACACAACGTCTCTCCCATGCTGCGGGCAGATGTGATGGGCTGTGGCCTATTCAGGAATTATTCCCTGGGCTTCTACGACAGCTTCTCACTGAGCCCCAGCATGGAGTGGGAAGAAGGTAATGTGCACTCATCTTTGCAAGCAGAGCCATGGACTGGCCCAGGCCTGTACCTTGTGGTCTAGGCTGGCTTCCAGTCTCCCATGTTGCGAGCAGGGCTTGGCCCCTTTGCCTCGGCTCCAGGTCCACCTCTCTGCACCGCCGCTCCTCCAGTGGCTGCCCTCACAGGATGATGGCTCATTGTAGGTGTTCATGGCCCCATGGTGCCCAGAGGAGTCAAGACTGTGCGTCCAGTGGGGCCTTGCTGCTGTCTGAGTACCTGTGGGAAACAAAAACCAGCATGCGTGTGTGGTGAAGGGAGCCAAATGCCACAGATAAAACCTGGAAGCGACTGGGAAACCCAGGGATGTCCCAATGTCAGCAAGGCCCAGGAGCCTGCGTACAGCTCACAGCACTCTCCAAGACACCCAGCCTGGGAAGAGGATGCTGTGGTCCAGCCAGGACCGTTCCACCCTTTTCCCTCCTCTGCCCACAGGCCCTGCACCCATCCTCCATGGTTCACCCCATCCTCCTCCAGCAACACCACAGATATTCCCGGTCTCCTAGGGCCAGTCCTAGACTTACGATGTGCCCAGGACTGAGCTCTCCTCAACCTTTCTCCGTCTCCTTCCACGTCCACATCAGTCATAGCAAGGGCAATGGCTGCTTCAGACTGTCTCCAGGAAGCTGGTGGCTCCTGCTGCCTTGACCTCACAGGCTTGCTCGTACGATGCCATCTGGTCCCAGTACCAATATCCCCTGGAAAACTGCTGTCTGCAGGGATCGAGGCTTGCGGCAAAGGGACTCCTGCATGCCTCCTTGTTGAGCACACTCTCACACTAGCTCCACGTGGAGTCCATCTCTGTCACGAAACAAACTGACTCAGGAGACCATAAGCAGGTTCAGAGAGGTGGTCAAGCCAAGGGCTGAGTCCCTCCTTGGAGGGCAGCAATGGGTCTGTGAGGGCAGCCGTGATGGTGCCAATGTCCCATCTTGGGACAGAGCTCCTGTCTAGGCCAGGGCTCCTTGTGCATGTCCCAGACCCTGGTCCTCCTGGTAGCGATTCCTGGAGCTCTCTGGGGATACCCAGCGCTCTGGTCATCACCAATGAACCTGCTGTCCAGTGGACCTTTGCTGAAACATGGAGCCCAGTGAATCCTTCCAGCCCACACTCACCTGTGCAGAGGGGGCTGCTGTGGGAGCCCACAACCCTGGGGAGCTGACTGGCTCTGTGTCTGCAGTCATAGCCTTGCTCTGGCTCAGCCTGGATATCCTCCCTCCCAGAGACTCCAGGCTTTGCCTCCTCATCGAAGATGGAGAAGTGCTCTGGAATGGACAGCCCAGCTGCACCTCCAGCTGCCATGAGACATCTTGTCTTCTCCCTGTGGAGATCACGGACTCATCCTGCCCAGTGTCATGGTCCTCAGTGGAGCAAGAGATGCCATTCCCTCCCTTTGGGATATCACTTGCATGCCTGCTCCATACTAAGAAGGACTCATCGTCCTCATCCTCGGAGAGTAGCAGGGGCTCGACCATACCCTCCTGAAACCTGGCAGCAAAATCTTCTGTGCAGACAGAGCTGGAGCTGCTCTGACTGGCTTCAGCCTGCAGGTTTTCAGCCTTGGCCACAGAGTGTCCTTCCAGTTCTGTGCAGGAGAGGAGAGAGCCATGAGTCCCTTTGACACCCCCATGAGGAAATAGCCCCAGGATGGGAAGGAGCACTCCCATCCAGCTGAATGTGAACCAGCTAGTGGTGCTGGCAGTATCTGCCCTCACAGGGAAAGCGTCCACCTTAGCTCTGGTGTTTGCCTGACATGCACCAGCATGCAAGAATGTGTGTGGAACTTCTGACGTGCATCTGAGACACGGCACTAAAGGGAGCTAAAGCAGAACCCAGGAGATGGGCCAGGCTGTGAATCTGAAAAGGAGCAGTTTTTTTTTTTCTTCTAAAACATTAATCTTGCTGTGGCCAAGGTACTTTTTCACCCTAGTGGGTCCTGACACAATTCTAGCCACTGTCACAACAGTGCAGCTCAGCAATAAGGCACATTGCAAAGGCTCAATCAGCAGGCAGTTCATCCAGATGGAAGCTGCAAGCTCTACTAAAGCCTAAGATGGTGTTTCCTTAAAGAAATGTCTCAGACAACAGCCCTGAGAAGTGAAAAATATCCTAATACAGAAAGAATCTGCTCAGAAAGAACATGCCTTAGCTGAAATGGTATCTACTGATGGTTCCACAATGGAACCATGCTGGGAAAAGCAAAAAGAAATGAGAATCCCACATCCCAAACTAGCTCTTTGAAGGATCCTTCATCCCTCAAGCTATCACAAAAGCCACATTACTCCCTCTTTCAGCAATGTTTCTACTGCAGTGACAGGTTCCCACAACACAGTTCTGCACTGTAGCATTTGCATCATGTTTTGGCTCCATGTTGCTCCATTGTTTTGTTTAAACTGTGGCAGCTGCCAAAGTCTCCAGTTGTGCATCCCTCCATCTCCTTCCCCCAGTGAGATACCTCTCTACAGAAGGATTTGGACTGTGCATCCTGCAGCGTGTCTAGGAAAGCAGAACCAGCCCATAGAAGTCAACTCATGGTGCCTGCAGAAAGCTCTGTACTGTCAGTAACTCTTCATATCCCGGTCCCTTACAGGGATGATCCAGGCTGTTCCTGGGATGCTCACACCTGGCCCGAAGCAGAAGAGCAGCATGTCCCTAGAGAAATGCTCCAGGACACGCTGCAGCAGAATGGAGGTAGTGCTGGGCTGGCACAGCCCCAGCTCCATCTCCTGCCAGCAGCTGCTCTGGTCACCTCTTCCTGCATCCCAACAGGAGGGCTGAGATAGGAGGCACTGCCAGAAGAAGCCACACTCACCGGCTGGCCAAGACACTTCAAAGGAGGTGTCAGAAGAGACGTTGTGGTCTCCGCTGCTGCGCAGGACTTGCACACCAGGGCTGTGCCACTGCAGAAAGGAGAGACAAAACCACGGACTGCAGGTCCCTGCAGCTCTTGGTGACCGAGCAGGACTACACGCATCCCCACATGCTTTCAGAACAAGTGAGTGCAGTAGAAGGATGAGACATGGCAGGAGCAGCACAATGTCCTCTAAGCTGGCCCTCTAGCCCTCCCACACCTCCGACTCATGCTGTGGCCCCCTCAATGTGGTGCCCATCCCAATCCCCCGCACCTGGCTGAGCTGGGCATCAATGGAGTCCAGGACATGGTCACAGTGCTCTTTTGCCCAGGAGCCCACAAACCCACGCTGCTTCTCTGCATCTGAAAGAAAAAAATAAAACAGAGCCAGCCCATGGCATCACAGATCCTGAACCCTTGGAGGGTCTGTAGCCTTCCTTGCATGAGGAGCTGGGGGCACCAAGTGGAGGCCACCTCTGGGCTAGGGCTGCTGCTCTCGTCAAGCTGCCAGGCTTCACTTCAGCACAAAACTCGCATTGGAGGTCTCTCCACATGAGGTTGAGGTCCGCGTGTGCACACGTAGGAGGTGCTTGAGCCATAGGAACCTCCAGCAAGCAGAGGCACCGCTGGGCGCTGGCAGCCTTGTGTGACCCTCCTGGCCCAAAGCTGAGTGGGGAGGCTGCTCCAAAGCCCTTGCCACGTGTGACCCTTACCGCACGTGTGACCCTTACCGCGCGCCGCTGGTCGCTCGCTGTGGCCGCCGTGCGCAGCCTCCTGCCGCTCCACGTCTGCCATGTGGCGGAGGCTCCAGCGCCGGCTGCCCCAGGCACCCGGCACTGCCCCGGCCCCGGCCCCAGAGCAGCCCACGCTCACCTGGGCGCCCGCAGCCCGCACAGGCCGCGCTGCCCGCGTCCGTCACCAGGCGACACCGGGCGGCCCCGGCATGTCCCGGCCTGCCCGGCCTGCCCAGCCGCCACCACAGCTCCTGCCAGCCTCCCCTGCTCCACCACCACCACCCAGCCACCACAGCCCTGGCAGCCTCCCCTGCACTGCCACCACCACCACCCAGCCACCACAGCCCTGGCAGCCTCCCCTGCACTGCCACCACCAACAACCAGCCACCACAGCCCTGGCAGCCTCCCCTGCACTGCCACCACCACCACCCAGCCGCCACCACAGCCCCTGCCAGCCTCCCCTGCTCCACCACCCAGCCGCCACCACAGCCCTGGCAGCCTCCCCTGCTCCACCACCACCACCCAGCCCTCTCCATGACCACCCTGGCACAGGAACCTGCCGGGGAGACCCCACCCCGCACAACCTCTCCCACCCCTCCTCCTCCAGTGGCTTCCTCTTGACAACCTCCTCTCCAAGCCTCCCTCCCCAGGCAACCCTCCTCTGTCTTACCCTGGGTCACTTCCTCACCTGGAAAACCTCTTTTTCCTGAATAACATCCCCTTGGCCATCTCCTCCCTTGGCCATCTCTTTGCCTGGGCCACCTCCTCCTGCCCCTCTTACTCCTGCAGGCCACCTCTCCTTGTCATCTCCCCTGCGTTCCCTAGGCCCTCTGTCCTCCTTAGGCCACCTCTCGTGGACCTCCTCTTCCTTCAGCCTTCCTTCTGTCTACGGCCATCTCCCAGCTCCTCTTCCCACTGCTGTTCCCAAGGATCTCACCTCCACCCACCAGGCACAAGGCTCTGTGTGTGCCGGGAGCTTGCACGACTCTGGGTTCATCCCTGCCCCGCCAGCTGCAGCTCCATGGACCAAGTGAGAACGACAGCACTGCACATTTTAAAACTCCCGAATCCAAGTTTTATTACTGTGTCAGAGAAGAGGAATCACTCACAAGATATTGTTCAAAAGAAATACATTCAACAGCATTTACAGTAGAATGACATTAAAATCCTCTGGAGGGAAAATAGAAAGACTAGGAGATGGTGCTCAGATTAAGTGTTGCCACTAAATGACCTCTGGAAGATACAACAGTTTTTTTTTTTTAAATTAATCTAAAAAATGTGGGATTTCTTTTCTGGGGGTGTTCCTAGCACTCCCCTGGGCTCTGCTACGCTGTGCAGTGTTTGTGATGGTGACTCTGGATGGATGCATTTACTGGAGGTAAATCCAAAAGGGCTTCCCAGCACCGCTGAATCTGGCAGGGCTGGGCACTGAGGTGCCAACCCTTCCTGAGCAACATTTTGCCCTGCTTCTTCCCCAGCTGCAGGAACACACGCATCCCCATGAAGGGACAGCCAGTGCAGGCATCTCCCACCTTTGCAAGCTCGTGGATAATGCTTGTGTTGACAAAATAAACAGGGAAAATAGGGCATTTTGAAAAGCTAGGCTGCCAGTTCATTTTATAAAACCGAATCAGCCCTGGCCTGGATTCCAGGTGGAGAAGAACCTCTTCCACCTCTCCTGCTTCGGGGAGCAGAACTCTACTCTTGATTTGGCGTAACAAACTAGAGTAGCATAATGGAAGGGTCAGTGCAGAGCATCTGCTGTTGTCCCAGTTATGTGAATGGGGGCCTCCAAAGGAGAAGATCTAAATGCCTTGGAGATGGGACACGACACAGCTCTCTCAGCAGGCTAGATCTCACCCGCTGAAAGCCATTAATGGAGCAATTTGGAAAACTTAAGCACTTCACTGGCTTTCCTGAGCCACAGGCAAACCACAGGGAGGAGGAGTGCTGGAAATGGTGATTTAGCCAGGCCCAGCTGCCTACACCACCTGGCTCAGCATGTCAGAGAGCCAGGGTGAGAGTCCTGAGCCTGCTGTCTACTGAGAGACCAAATTTCTAGGTGGGAATGATTCTTTCTCAAGAGAACGCCTTATGTAGATGACCGCATCTGGCTTTAGAGCAAAATGTTACTTCTCTACTTAAGCAGTTACTCATTCACCATTACCGCTACATCCCTACCTCCGGGACGAGCCTAAGGAAATATATCGTACTCGTACTACAAAAACTCAGACAGATGCTTCTGTCTTCATTATTTTTTTCATCTATTATGTACCATATAAATTTAAGCAAAATAATTTTTATATATATTTATATATATATATATAAATTAGAAGCAAATAAATAAGATTAAAGGGTACATTGAAACCAGTGGTATTGCCACTCCAATAGCCACTCACTACTGTTACATCATACAAGGTCTATATATACTGTACACATAGGTATGCTGTAAATAGCAGGTGCTGTAATGGAGGTGCTGTACGAGGAGGTGACCAAAAGGAGACTGATGGTTTAGGAACCTGATTGCATAAGTGTCCCATGTGCAGCCTGGGTTTTCCAGTTACCATTGCCTCTAAGTTCATTATTGCTAATTATCTTCCAATGTGAATGTGACAGTCCAGCTTCAAGTGGCCTCTGACCCACGAGAGGGAGCAGTCAGTATGATATGATGTGGATCCAGAGAAGAAGACATCAAAAATGAAATCCAGGGAGGCAAACACAAGTGTCCAGGTCTCCTTGATTCTCTCTGACTCAGCGGGACTTGCCAGGCCTGTGATCTTCTGGGTCCTGCCACCTGCCTCCCTCCACTTCTGGATTTAGGGACCAGCTATTCCTGTGTGAATGCCATGTGTCCAAGAATCCCTCACTTCTGCTCCTCACTGATCACTTGCAGGGCTTGTTCAGCTCTTCCTGGGGGGAATGGCAGATGTGGGACTTCCTCATCCATGTTCTCAAGCTGCTGCCAAGCAGCACTCATGAGAAGGCAAGGACAGAGGCAGGAGAGAGGCTCCTGGACAGTCCATGGTTCTTCCAGATGGTTACTGAGCTGAGTTCAGTCTGCCATTTTCTCCTGAGACAGCCCCAGGGCTCTGAGGTGCTGGGAAGATTCCCCATGAAAATGGGAAGAGCAGAGGCACAGGGTTTGCTGTGGGGATCTCCCACTGCTCCAAGGAGGAAGCAAAGCCTCTGCCTACAGCATCCAGGGCTCCGGGGTGAGAGGGATAATCTAGACTCAAAACTCCTCCTTGCAGAGATATTACCGTGGGGAAGAGAACTATCACACCCAGGGGAGGCTCAGAGCCTGGCCTTGCTGCCACCAGGCAGCAGAAGCCTTCCAGGAACTGGCCCTCAGCCCTGGAGTCTGTCACCAGGCGTGTCTGGGGACTAACGCACTGGAGAAGTCATCAAGATGCGAGTATAGACCCAGGACAAAGGCGTCCTGCCGCAGAGCCCCTGGCACCCATGCCTGTGCCAGCAACGTGTGCAGGAACCCGCCAGCAGGCAGGCTGCCCCTTCCCACACCAGCTCTGCAGGAGATCCCTCTGCCCAAGCAAGCAGTGCCACCTTCTCCCTGCTTCTCACACCTCTCCCTCAGGATTTCCCTGCTGCCTGGTGTCAGTCACATCCCAACAGGGAAAGGGTCTGGCAAGTCCCTGCAGGAAGCTCCAGCCTTCTGCGGCCCTGGGCCCCGCTGAGGAGACGTGGGGCAGAGAGCGCTGGTATGGAGGCTCCAGTGTCACGGAGCGGATGCTGGTCTACAAGTTGCTCTCTGCTCTGTGCTCAAACATCTCCTCTGACCTCGCCAACGTAAGCTCGGTATCCCCTTGGCAAAACATTTTCCTGACCTCAGCAAGCTGTTTCCCCTTAGGATGCAGCTGCAGGAAAACCAAACCAAGCATGACCCCAATCACCCTCGCAAAGCATCGTGTTAACCTTGACTAAACACTGTCGACTGATGGGAAACTGCTCAGTGTGCTTCTTTTTTTTTAAAAAAAAAGAGAAAAGAAAAAAAGAAAAAGAAAAAGGTGACCAGTTGAAAGGTCTTGATTGGTATTGCTGGGATCACAGGGCACAGCGGGACCTACTGAGAGGATCCAGGAGCAAGTGCCTCAGCCACAGTCCCTGGAGGCAGTTTTCTGAGCAGGACTCAGAGAGTTGCTTGTGTCTTCAAAGGAACCTGAACCAGGAGCAGATTTTAAAAAAAAATCCATAAAGTCCACACACAAATGGTGAAAATAAAAATGTCAAAGGAAGAGCTCACACAAATGTACGGCATCCCCACAAAGCGAGCATCTTTGGAAGTCAACGTCTCAGCCAATAAAGCTGAGGCGCTGAGAGATATAGGCAGCAACTCCTGATAGCAATAAATATGTCAGGCTAAAAATCAACCAGATTCATTGTGTCTTCATTCCTAATTAGTAGCTGAAAAAAACACCATAAAAAAAAAAAGAAAGAAAAAAGAATGCTATTTATTAGTGTGTAAAAAAATAGGTCTGGAATCCCTGTTTAGATTTTCTCTTCAAAATTCTGTATGTACTGAGTCTCTGTATGTGTTTCTTTGCACTGTTACCTGACAGCAGGACGCTGCCAGCATGTCCTCATTGTCCCTCTGTCTATCCTGGTGAAGAGAGAAGCCTGGGGCTGGCCCCAGAGTGAGCAGAGCAGCTCAGAAGATGTCAGGGCACATGCTCCAGTCCTGCTTGTCCTTGGCCTCCCAATATCCACCTTTGTAAACACAGATCAGCTCCCCCGTCATGGGATCCACCTTCCGCTCAAACCACAGTGGGATGTAGCCTTCATAGTCCTTGCCTGTGGAAGCAGAAAACTCAGGGTTAGGGGTGGTTTTACCTCTGCCATAACGTTCTGCATAACTTCACCAGGGCCCCCAGTGATGCCACGCTCAGGGCACGGATCAGTGAGGGGGTCTCTCCTCCACCCCAACGCTGAAGCCCTTTCAGCTTACCCAGTTCACTTGCTTTACCCTCGGTATGACAGCAATGGGCCCTGGGATCTTGATGCAGCTCTGATTGCCCCTCCAACAGCCCAGAGCATCTCACCTTCCTCGAGGGCTTCCACAGCCTCAGCCTCCCGCCTCCGGCGCACGGCTCTCTGCTTCTCCTCGAGACGCTGTTTCTCCACGTTGGCCTCATCCCACCGGCCGCTCTCCATGAGCCGCTGGTCGGGTCTCAGCCGGCTGTCCGTGGGGGCCACTCTGTCCTCAGGCTCATTCAGGGTGAGGGCCAGGTCAGAGAAGAAATACATGTTCTCGGCGTTCTCCCTGGAGCCACAGAGCCCAGAGGAGGATATCAGAGATAGTGCTTTCCTGAGCTAGGGCTCCCCATTCGTTCATGTACTTGTCTCACACCCTAATCCTGTCAAAATTGCTTCTGCGAGTATCCTGGTCCCCTAAAACACATCCAGAAGGCCCTTTGGGGAGTCCTGTCTCCCAGCACCTTATTGGAGATGCCAGCGATGCCTCTCCTGGACTAATCCTGCCACATGGCCTCCTCAGGGAGCACAGACACATAGTCCACGTGAAGAAGCTAAAAGCTGATGGGCTGACTATGGTGCCACATGGCTAAAAATTAGAATAGCTTAATCCAAAAGATCTGTGATTGAAGGACAGGGTAGCTGAGTCCCGGAGGCCACACACAACGCTGGTGGCACCATGTTGATGGTGCTTTCAACAGAGCTCCTTCAGATCCAGCTCAGGGACTGGTTGTCAGAGCTACCAGTGGTTGAAGGTGGTTTGGTGTTTGGTTTCTGGATGAAGCATCCAGGCAATGGGAACTAGCTGGAGTGTAGGACAGGAGCAGAGCAGCACAGAACTATCAGTGCCCCTAATACAAAAAAGATCTGATTGAATCCTGATTTAATCCACTGGGGATGGGGGAGCTGTCATGACGTTTGTTTCTCTGGATCAGAGCTTTGGAGAGTTGTCTGCTCCCATGTTCTGACGTGCTGCTTTGAATTTAAAAAAACCCAACACACCAAACCCAAGCTGGGTTGGGTGGGAGCAAGGCTGGATGAGGAAGGATGTGAGCAATCTGCTGAGATCAGGAATGTCAAGAGAGGGTTGGTCCCCAGGTGGCTCAAGCAACCAGTGCAAAAGGATGGCCAACGAGTAGCCAGCAAAGCAAAGCAGCCAATGCAGCTTCATCCCACGGTAGTGTCAGCAGCCAGGAGAACCAAAACTCAAACCTACCCCGAGTCCCTGGTTACCCAAGTTAAAAGCCATATGCAAAAGCCTCCCGAAGTTAAGGGGGAAGAGTAAAGAGTCAGAGCTGGTTCCAGTGCACTTGAACTGCTTGGCCGTGGGCACCTCAACAGCGGCTTCACTGCCAGTCCACAGTCAAACACCAAACAAGTCAGGCCAAATCCAAAGTGCAGGGCCAAGCCCTGTCAATACGGTGCAGGTTTCTTCGTTCTGCAAAGCAGCACACTGATGACTCAGTGGAGCACTTCTCCAGCTGTGCTTGTACCCTCACAGAGACCATGCAATCTGCTCTCCTAGCCTGGCACACGCTCAGAACCCACAAAAAGCCAGACAGTCACCTAAATCCCACTCCCTTTCCACTGTCCCCAGGCCTCCAACAGAGCTGCCTTGCCAGTAATCCCTTCCAGAGCACTTCTCTCCCTTGGGATTGTCTGCATGTTACAGAACTATACCCTTACCCCGGCTCGTCTTGCTCGTTTAAACAGGGGACTGTTTAACAAGAGGAGCTCTGCAGCCCAGGCCCCACCACCCCACTTACGGAAGCGGGTATTTCTTCCACAGGACCTTTGGAGACAGGGTCTGGTAGACCGTTTTCTGCTTGCCCTCTGAGCTGGTGCTGCCGTGGCTGCTCTGCACTATCTTGGAGCACTCCATCTTCTCATCCCATGTGCCAGACATGACGTAGTGGGCCTTGCCATCAGCATCGGTCACCACTCCTGTCACCTGGCAGAAGGACAGGTGAAATTGCAGAGATGACCCTGGTGGCATTTGAAAGTCCCCATGGGGCAAGGAGATGGGCAGGGAGCCACAACACCCTCTGGGCAGCTCAAAGTAGCTGGACCCGGTCATTCAAGCAGAGCTGTAGCATCCTTGTACATTAGGAGCGAGATCAGCTGCCCTCGGCACAAGGAGAGCAAACCCCACCCTGACGCAGCCCCTGCAGCTGGGTCTCCAACCCAACCCTTTCCAGGGCTCAAACACGGTCACTTGGTTAGCGCGGCAGTTCCGATCCAGAGCCAGAAGAGCCCAAACACAGGCTTGGGTGGACACGGCCTGGGTTCCCTCCCAGGCCCTGCTGGTGACCTCCCTCAGACAGACCTCCCACCCATGCTGGGTTCATCCTGCCATGCTAAGCCCCCACAAGCTCTGGCCTCGCTCAGAGAGAAGAGCCAGGCCTCGCCACGTGCAAGGCTTCTAGAACGAGCGGGGATATTTGGAGACACGTACCTTTCGGGGGACATCTCTGGAGAAGTAGCTGTAGGGGGTAAATTTCAGCTGGCATTTATCTTTTGACTTATGGTTAACAATCTCTATTTCACCAGACTAGATAAAAGACACAGAATCACAGGCAGTGAGAGACTTTGCAAGGAGACAAATGAGGCATTAGTTGTAGTTTGTGCAGATACAAATGAACACGAGCTGCAGCATTGTTCTCTTCCCGACTCCAGGGGCTGAAGTAGTGTCATTGGGGACAGTGCCGTGGAAGGAGAGGGGACGCTGGCTGCTCCTGCCAGCCCCATGGCTCCCCAACAGCCGCCTGCACTGTTGGCAGGAGCAAAACCTGTCATGCATCAGATCTGGCCATGTACGGCCAGTTACACCACCCTGCTCCGTGGAGCTGCTGGCTTCAGAAAGAGCCATCAGAAGCACTGAACAGCATTCCCACCACCTCATTAGGGAAATACATCTTCCTATCATGGCAGAAACACTGCCTGGAAGTCAGGCAGGAAGGAAATGTCCTTCTAGTCCCTCTGCCCTTGTCCTGGAGCCAGGCAAGACCCAGACAGGGACCCCCAGCCACTAACCTGGTCAATCCAGAGCTTGCCCACGATGATGTTGTGAACGGTGGAGGTGACTTTCCTCCAGACGTAGTGATTCCCGCTGGAGTGGAACTCGAGGTGGATGGCGCCTGTGGAGAGCGGAGAACGCAGCGCTCAGCGTGGGAGGCAGGAGGGCGGCGCAGCTCCCCGGGGCACAGCGACACCACAGCACTGCCCTCGCCCTCAGAGCCAGCCTGGGCCCCCCCCTGCATCCCCTTGCCCAAGGCTCCTCTCCGCAGCTGAGAAACAGCAGGAGGTTTCATGTCTTTAGGCTCGGTTTCTGCTCAGCGTTGCACAACATGGACTGCATGGCATTCCCCACAGCAGCGCAGCTCTACACCCGCAGCCTCCCCTCACCTCGCTGCATGATTTACCACTCTACCAAAGCTGTGATATCTGCAAAGTCCTGTGCCCTCTTCCCTCCCCTCAAAACCTCGGATTTTAAAAGTAGATTAGAAATTTGCTGCTTGGTTGACTGCTTAGTGCTATAAGACAGGTGAGACACCCTCAGTGCTAGCATAGCTCTGGCATGGTAGGACTATTTACAACCAGCAGCATGAAGATCTGCTTGGGATGGAAAACAGCCTTTCTGGTGTGATGCTCTGCCTGCTTCTTATTACTTGGAATTCCCTCCCTGATGAAGGGAAAGAGACTGAGATGCTCTGGACAGTCCAGGCAGGGCCTCAGTTGCATGTGCGCTCACGGGATCAGCACGTGGGGATGCCCTCTTGAGCACTGCACAAGCAGGCCCAGCCAAAGCAAGCCCTCAAGTCACCTACCCAGTGGCATGATAGAGAGGTATTTGCCCCTGAATTTGCTGGCGATCGTGATTTCTTGCCACAACGTCCAGCCTCGCTTGGAATACACGTGATGGGCAGCGGCTGGGGGATGGTGGCTCACCTGGAAGAGAGAAGCAGCAGCCTGTCAGGTCACACCATCCCCAATCAGAGAGCACGAGGCAGGAGCTGAGAGTCCCCCCAAGGCTTTTGGAGCATCAGCCCAAGGAGATGCTGGCTACAGGTCAGCTTTGGCCAGAGGATGCCATGCATCCTGACCACCCAAAGAAGACTACCTTAAGTCATATGGAAACACCACACCAAGCTCTCAGTCATGACTGGATGTCTCCAATGCCAGAGGAGCCACTGGTGTTACCATGGAAGAAAGATCACCTTCTCCATCAGAATGACCTCCCATGAAGTAGCTTGGCTGCATATGCAGGTGCAGAAAATTACTGGCAGGTTTTTCTAAGGCTCATTATCAAAGCATCAGCTATAAAAAACCCTCAAATTCAGCAACTTTCTATCAGTGTGACAGTGCTGGACTGTGACCCCTGGAACAAGGCCCCACTCTCCAAGGATGTTGTTGAGGAAACAGGCAGGTGCTGAAACCCAGCCCAGACCCCCGGTGTAGCAGCATCTCTCCTGCCCACAGCAGCTCCCATTGCTTCTGCATGGAAAACCCCAGTGGGGCCACAGCTCCCCACATCTCCTGAGAAACACAGACCTGCCCAGCCAAGACTTCGCCCTCAGGCCCACCAGCAAACCCACTGCAGCCAAAGCAGGGGATGCAAACACAGCTCTGCAGCACAACCTTCCTGACAGCTCTGGGGACCCTGCTCAAGCAGTGGCTCCGTGATGACCTGTAGGCGGACAGGGCTTGTCCTGCCCTGCCCTGGAGACAGTCACATTGGGAGAAGAACACAGAGCAGCCCCACAAACACTACACGAGATGGAGCCAGGACATTGCAGCCTGGCTCTGAAGAGCTCAAGGAGACAAGGGGGATGAAAGCAGCCCGCTTTGCAGCTGGGCTCCCTTTGCCCTTCCCGAAAGCACCAGTCCAACCCGCACGGCACGCGCCTTCGCTCGCAGGAACCTCCAGACCCAGCAGCTGCAGTACTGTGTTAAGAGATGATTTGCGCCAATGTAATTACAGCCTAAGTGCCTTGAGCAACTGGATTACAAACGTGAGCAGAACAAAAACCTCTCTGCTAAATCCCACTGTAACCAGCAGGCGAAAATCCTATTTGGGTAACTGGATTTCATTCACAAGATTATCAATACTTTGCTCAGCGTGTCCGAGGGCTGAGCAGCAGAGAGGCATGCCAAGGAAAATTAAGAGCACTAGAAACAACGTCCATCTGGCTCCACAGCCCCAGGCCCTGGAGCAGGACCCAGTGCAGCCCGTACTGAGGGTGCTGCTCAGCCAAGACTGCCCATAGCAAGAGGAACTGCCAACCTTGTGTAGGTGCAAACTCATGCAGTCTCTGAATTTGCCCTTTGAGATGTGTCCAGAGAGGGGATTTAGGGACTCAGCTTATGGATCAAAGGCTCCTGAGAGCTGTAACAGAACAGTTTCACCCCAGGCTGTATCAAACCTCAGTTTATGATGAGCTTCTTCTATACATTTGTGGGAAAGGAATAGGATGGAGAAGGGAATTACGAGCTCCAAGGGCTGCTATATGAAAGCACTCAAAATCCACCTGTCCTCAAGGCAGCCAGAACACCAGAGGGGACTGAATTTTCCATTTTAATGTGTGCTTTGCACAAGGACCAACTCCACTCCTGCAATGATGAGGCTGATGGGTGCAGAGACCAGAGCTCATCATTCTGCCCTAGCTCTCAGAATGGATTTGGGTAGGAAAAGGGTGTCTTGAAACCGCACAACCTGGGGTCCACCAGTGACAACAAGGGCCCTGGGGAGCATCTGAGACCAAGATGTGTGTGATAGTGATGAAAGAAGCATGGAAAAAGAGCTAGGAAAGGGCTGGAGATGCTATGTGATATGTGATTCACATATGTGATATGTGAACGATACTATGGAGGTGTCCTGCAATTTCCTCACCACAGCCCGATGAGGACAATAACTCCAAGCTGTTGTTATGCCCATACCACACATGTGAAAGCTGCTTCAGAGGCCAGGAGGACCAGGCTACAGGCTGTTTTCCCTGCCTCTTTTCCCTGCATTGAGCATCCTGGCACCATCATCTTGGCCCCCACCCCATAACTCAGCACCTAAACGCAACTTCCTAACACCAGGTTGTGCAGGGTCACAGCCCAGAGACAGGTGGCATTAAGGAGGTATTCAAGAATGTACAGAGCCAGAGAAGCAGCCACAGAAAACATGTCATCATTCGCATCCTGATTGCTTTGGCTTTTTGCCCCACAGCCTGGAAAGCAGACTCCTCTCTCGATTTTGAGTTATTTAGATATCAGTCATTCATCTGCACTTCAATGTGACAGCAGAGGACACACATAGCTGTAGTCCATGACGCCCTGGTCAGCAGTGTCCTGGCTTGCTGCAGTGCCTGGCATGAGCTCCAGTGCCTGAGACAGGCCACATGGACATCACTGAGCATGGCAAGAGAGCTAAGCTGGCTGCACACAGAGCTGGCCCAGCCTGACATGCAGCTTTGGATGGCACGAAGGGACAGCAGAGGCATGAAACGTGGAGAATATCTACTAAAACACCTTTACTTTTGTCACTGCCATGTGGCCACATTTCCAGGAGACCCAGGAGAGCCTGCTCACTCCTGGGCACGGCCCATGGCTTGTTCCTGTACCAGAGCTTTGCCTGCACCTACACTTTGTGCTGGGGGCTGACTGCAGAGTGCAAACGCTGCTGCAGCTGCGGCCCCACACTGGGCTGGGAAGGTCTGGGACTCGGCCAAGGCAACTGTGCAGGGATGGCAGCCGTGGGCTGCCTGCACGGGAGGAGACGGGAGCGGTGCAGACACACAGGGCACTCTGAAGGGGCTGGGAAGCATGGAGTTCATCCCAGTCACCTCCGGAAAACACCACACGGTACAAAATAGCTGGAAGCAAGGCAATGCGGAGCTCTCGGAGGAGTGCAGCAGCCGGGGGGAGGACCCAGCATCTCCTGCTTGGAACCCCACGGGACAGGGAGCTCGACACGGCTGGCAGGTATCTCGATTCACTCCAGGCATCCTGGTGGCACCTGAGTACGTGCACTGTGGCAAGGCTCAGCACAAGAGACTTAGACCAAATGCTGCAAGGGACAACCTGAGGAAAAAATACATTGCAGGCACCAGAGCACGGGAGATTGGGACCAGAGGGTGACACGCACCCCCACTGGCCTCACTGCTGCCTTGGCAGTCCTGCAATCTCAGCTGCAGGTCTCTCACCCACCACGAGGCTCAATAAGTTCATCCCGCTGCTTACTGGCACTACCAGAATGTGGGAGATCAGGGAGGACAAGCTCTGTCTAGCACAACTGGGCAGGAGAGCCTCAAATTCCTCCTGAGCAGAAAGCAGAGACAAACAAAGCAATGTCAGGGGAGCACGGAGGTGCTTGGACTTCCTCGCTGCCTAGTCTTGTCTGGCCTGTCTGCGTGTCTGGCCACATCGTTAGCGCAGAGCACTGTGCAGCCCAGCGCAGCACATTTGGATTAGCAACAAAACCCCTTTTCCCCCTAAGGAGCTCCATCTTCATGGTGCTCTGCCAGGGCACATCTTCCCTTTCCAAGCAGAAATGCCCTCTGGCATTTTGGGCCAAGTCACCACAGGCAATGACACCTGGCACTCACCTCCTTATGTCCTTGGTGGATCATACAGGACACTCAGACATATCACTTCTCCTTGCTAGGGACTCTAAGCAAAGCTAATTCACGTTGCTTCCATGGGAAGTGCTCTACAGCACAGGAGACCAATGCCAGCAAGGTGCTCCATCTCCAAAGCCAAAGGGGACCCGGTAGAGGCAGGCTCCAGCACCTGGAAGACGTAGCATTCCAAGCACTGCCCCTAGCTCTGCAACAGCCAGCTCAGCAGAAATGCTGCTCGTTCCCAACAGCCAGGTCTGGGGAGCAGCTGGGACGCCCTGGAATGGCAGGAGGCACCCGGCTCCCATCGAGAGGCTGCTGGCCCCAGCTCCTGAGCACAGCTCAGGCCATCAGCTCATGAGCTCAGAGCAGGCTGGCCTGGAAAAAGCAGCTCCAGGTATGCAAGGCACTGGGGCAGAACCACTCCCTTTCCCCCTTTCCTAGTCCCTGTTTTTCTGGCCTCAAAGGATCCTCCAGCTCCTCCAGCCTCTTCTGCAGTCCTGGGCTGTCACCCAACACTTAGCCAGCACTTGTTCTCCCTTTCCCTGCATTTGCCTCCCTTCTATTTTGGGCCTCACGTTGGGCTCGGCATGGGTACCAGGCTGTGACAGAGCACAGCCTTGCCATGCAGCTCCAGCTGGGCCTCAGCACGCCCCAGGCTGCGTGGTGAAGGCATTTCCCACCTACTTTGACACTGAAGAATACCGCTTGAAATCCGAAAGGAAACAACCTGGGCAGATTCCCATGCTGTGAATCAATGAAGTGCAGCCCCGACTCACAGATCTTGCCCCATGGGTCTCAGAGGGAGCTTTCTGCCTCTGCAGGTCTTGGACCTCTATCGGCCTTTGCAGAGGGATAGAGACTGGTGGTTTTGTCTGAAGTTTCTAACTGGCAAAGTTGTGATACTCGATCTGCTCCAGGGCTCCCAGCCCCAAGACAGCATGGAGATGACCTGGAGAACACGGACACCCCTGCCAATGTTGTGTCCTGCCTGCCACATCCAGCAAAGGGTTATTGATGGCCCAGGAAGGCAGGATGGACCAGCCAATCGTGATAAATGTTAACTTGTCAAGAATCAAATTTCTTCACAGGTGCCAACTGATTAAGCACTCCAGGTTTTTAATTAAGACCTGATATTTGACTGATGCGTGTCAGATGAGCTCTGTGGTTAGAGCATGAGGATGCTAGAGATGCTCACATTGTCCTCAAGCTCTGAAAGCAAAATCTTTTCAAGGCAACATGGAAGAAGTAACACTTCAAGTCATGTGGCAGCCTGAAGAGATGCTGGGAGCAGGGAGGAACTGTGCAGCCACCACTCACTGCTAGGAGGAAGCTCAAATAAGGAGTTTCTCCTTTCCACTCGAGCATTAAGGTTGTACAGAAACCCCAGCCGCAGATCCAGCAGCCTAGAGACCTGATAGCATGAGAGGGCCTCTCTCCTTCCCATCTCCCCACGTCTCATGCTCTGTGACACTGGAGGACGTGGCTGAGGCATCCACCACTCCTTCTGCCAATGCCAACAGCACACTACTTGCTGTACTGGCCTTGCTCAGTGCGAGGAGACAGCCGTTCCTCAGGAAAGGACTGCCCAGGGAAGACATGAAGAGTGGGACAGTGCTCCCGCCACCTGGCAGACGTCATCCTCACGCCTGCAGATTACAACTTACCTGCTCACACAGGGACCGAAAGCCAAACTCGTCCAGCCGGTCAAGCTCATAGGTTTCCCCCAGCAGCGGGTTGAATGGCTTTGCCGTGCGGTGGACAGTCGTCGAGTAGGAAGACACGGAAAACGCAGCAACGAAGCACATCTGCTCCGTGGAGCTCTCGCACTTGACGGCTTTGTCCAGCAGCTCGTGGTACTCCAGGTCCTCGGAGAGCCGCTGCAGCATGGAGAGCGGCTCGTTGAAGTTTACCTGGCGAGGCGAGAGGAGCGAGGTCAGGCGCAGGGCTACGGCAAGCAGGACCTGCTAGAGCAGGTCTCCTTCCAAAGCCCGCTGCGGGAGAGGCGGCGGGAGAGCGGGGCCCCGTTCTGCCACGGCAGCTCCCAGCACACGCGCTGCCTCTACAGCTTCATCTGCAAAGCATTAACCAAGGACGAGCGAGTCGTGCTCCGCCACGCTCCCTGAACCGTGCCGCGAGCTGCCCAGCTGGGCTGAGCCGGGAACAGCCGGAGCCGGGAGCTGGCGGCCCCGGGAGCGCGGCAGATAACGTCAGCGGTCACGCGCGCCGGCACGCTCCGCTCCGAGCTCCAGCGCCGGCTCCCAGCGCGAGGCTCGGCAGCCAGCGCGGCCCCTCCTGCCCCCCGGAGCAGCCGTGGGCCCGCAGCTCGTGGCGGGCCGGGACGCTCTGGCTCCGCTCAGAGCGGCGCCCGCGTTCATCCTTCTGGGGAGCACCCAAGCCGCGACTGCGGCAGCTGCTAGAGAGCATCCCCTACCCAGGCAAGCGCAGGGCAAGGCCCGCTGTGCTGCTCCCGGGTTCACCTCCACCTCCTCCAGGCACACAAGCCCTCCCACACATTCCTGCATGTCGGGAGACCCTTGAAAACCCCTCCCAGAGCCACTGAGAGCGGGACATCAGTCCTCCCCTGCACAGCGCGTCTGCCCGGTGCGATACTGCAGCGTGGCCGAGGAGCCCCAGGCACATCCACACACCCTCGAGACTCCACATCTCGCCCTCGATCCTTGCTGGCCCCACAGCGACAGCCCTTGGGTTGTAACGGGTCTAACCTTGTGTGGCTGCTAAGCACAAGCTTGGGGAAAAAACAGTGTTTTCCACCACACGAGTGGAATAACATCTGCCCAGAAACAATCCGAAATGGTCGCTTTACATTCAGCTTGGAACAGCAAAACTATTTGAGTACAGGCAGATGTCTGGGAGATGACTGGAGAAGTATTTTTCCACGGAAGCCAAGTGACATATTGTGCAGTAAGAAAAACTAAAGCAGAACATTGAATCCATGTAGGATTTGGCCTACAAGGACTAAAGCTCTGAGACCATCCAAGAAAAAAAGAGGAGCTATGTAGAAAGGGCAGCAGTGCATCCACAGCAGAGCAAAGCACCACCAACGTGAGCTAATGGCCAGAAGAAACCCAGGCAAAGCAGTCCGTTTGAATGAGCAGCACAAGAACGAAGCCAGCAGCCATGTCTTCTCCATCAGCGACAAATCCAAGTCTTGCCATGGAGGACTAGGGATTCACCCACCAAGAACTATGGATTCACTCACCACGAGTCCAAAATCCTCATGCTCTTTTACTCCATTGCCATGCTGCAGAATCGCTCATGCACCATCAGCATTAAGCGGAGTGCGAGCTGCTCACACATGCCGTGCCTTCTACCCACAGTATCCCTTGGGAGAGGACGGGCTCTCAAAGACATCCCTTAAAGGCCACAAATAGCTACATCCCCCAGAAGGAGAAACTCCTGTTATCTCTCCGCCTGTGATCCCTGTCCACAGAATGCAGAAGGGCCTCGACAACATTTTATACTATATATAACTAGCCTAATTTCCAAGCAGCTCTTCCCGAGGTGGCTGCTCTGCCTCCTCCCCATCTCTCCCGTTAACTGCAGCGTCAACTGCAGCCTGTATCAGGCAGCTCCGCTTCAATTCGCAGAGCTGCCAGTTTCTCCCGCACTCCAAGCAAACCTACCAGAGTGAGAGGATTTAAAGGGCCATTTAGAGCGTATTAAAGAGCCCCTCGTCACCCCTACTGCAGCCTTACTGCTCTGGAGTGAACCTCCCAAATAAACAATGTGTAAGGCTGAGCTCACAGGGCTCAAAGCACCTCTCTACCCTCCAACATCAGACAGGAGGAAAAACCCACTCTGCACTGGGGAGGTTGAGGGC
This sequence comes from Nothoprocta pentlandii, assembly GCA_013398315.1. NCBI lineage: Eukaryota > Metazoa > Chordata > Aves > Tinamiformes > Tinamidae > Nothoprocta > Nothoprocta pentlandii. The sequence goes on from VZSG01000918.1 coordinate 69,524, forward strand.
TACCTTTCCTTCTCCATGGCAGAGTATACCAAGACAGAGGAGCTAACAGCAAGCAGCTGGGGCTGGGCTGGGCGGCTTTTTTGCACCACACAGCTCGGTTGAACGGTTTACAGACAGCATTACGTTGGAGCCGCCTGCCCCAAGGAGGGCTGCAGTAATTACTTCCCCTGAGCTGATATGGGAAGCTGTTGTGGAAGGCAGAACATCTTGTCCTCAGGTTATTTTGCTCCAGCAGCTCCTGGAAGGGTTTGATTGATAGAAAGTTATGAACTTCCCCTCCCCAGGCATTGCAGCTGCTGCCTTTCCAAGGAGGAAACCAAGTCCTGAGCTCATCCCTGGACCCATCAAGCCTTTATCTCCTACTGATGTTGATGCAGAAACGCTAGCAGACAGCACAGGGCTGAGCATCGCTGCTGGACGCAGCACAAGGAAGAGACAACCTCGCATCTCTGACTTGGAGGTTGTCAGGCACTGTTCTAAAAAGAGATGAAAAATAACCAATCAAGCAGACCAGTTTCTGTAACACATCTTTTCCTCCTTATCCAGGAGATAAAGCACCCCAATTTCACCTATGTGGTATAGTTCAAATTTTCTGCACTACCTCCTTTCCAGCCAGCACCACAGTATCCTAAATTCATATCCCCACCACTGTACAGTTTTCCCAAGTTCATCAGGACATTACATCTTTGCTGGGGTATGGGTGGAGCAGAGCAGCACTCAGCCCCATCCATGCTGCTCACTGGGCTAGTTAAGATCCAATGATGAATCATCAGCCGTTTTGCTCAAAAATTTCTTCCTGTGCAGATTTAGGGGAGATTGGGTGGGCTTTGGCATCTGGGTAGGACGAGTGAGCATGACCCAGCCCAGCCTGCAAAAGCAGTGGTAGGATCCATCCGCCCTCCTGTAGGAGACTAGAAGTGAAATGGCTCCATCGGAGCCCACTCTGTGGTACACGAGCCGTTGCAGCCTGCCCCTTCCACGAGAGAGCTGCTCGTTGGACAGCCCACAGACGAGGCCACACGTTATCATGTGGGAGTTTGGACAGGCAGTTTGTCACCAGGACAGGGTCTGGAGATGTTCTAGGTGCTAGCGAAGACTGGGTTTCCTCCTCCTCTTTTCTGAACTGAAGAGTGAAAAGGCTGCAGGCTTGATGGGAGTAAATGAGGCACAGTGAGATTTAATTATCTGCAAGGATTCGATGCACTGCCCGCTCCTATTCTGCAGCAGTCTCTGCAAGAGGACTTTCTCCAGAGGAACCCCTGCCAGCAAAGCCTCTCTTCTAAATATCTGCAGCAGCCGGTGGGGAAATCTAGCCTGTAAGTTGTCCCTGTGGTGCCTCCTTCACTAAAAGGCTGCTCTTTGCATGGAAGATCAAGTTACCTGAGGTCACCAGGATGAGACCAGTACTCTCTCTATGGGGCTCTGGACCACCTGCCCAAGGAGACCACAGTCATCTGTGGACCCTACAGGAAAGCAGCTTGGCTGATATCATTAAGTGCGTTAGTAAGCAAGTCTGTGCTGTGAGAAGGAGCCCCAAAACACAGAGCTGCAATATACCTTCCCCCATGAAGCTGAATGAGAGAGTGTTCATCTTACCCAGATTAAGATACTACACGCTCTGACTGTGTAAATTCAGACCATGGTACAGGGGACATGAAAAATGCAGCACTACTGAGAGCTTCAGGATCCAATCAGCTCCTGATTTCACTAGGACAGGGACGAGGATCCTAGCTAAGCCAAAGGAGACCAGACCAAATTGCAGCACAGTCCTCTTGGTGACAACACCTACTCACACTCCCCGCCCAGCCCCAGACACCCAGAGCTCAGCCTCTGTGGCCTGGAAATCCACAGCGGGGAGCGAAGGATTCAAAGAGCCTTGCTCCCGTCGGGAGCCCTGCTCCTCCTCGCTGTGCTGCCTCTGCCCGGCGACACCACCTGCACTGGGCTACGAGTGGAACAGCTTTGATTTGCCAGCCCAGGGGCACAGGACAGGCGCAGGACTACCCGTGTGCTGGGCACAAATGGGGATTCTGTGGTGGCCGCAGTCCCAAGGGACTCCGCTCCATGAGCGGGGATGTTAGAAGAAGGAACAAGATGTCCAGGTCAGTCCCTGAATGGTCCTTCCCCAGGTGCACCAGCCATCTCCTTGAAGGACAGTCCTTGAGCTGCACTTGCCCTCGTGGCTGTATGTGTTGTGTATGTACAAAGGTTTGCATGGGGACCTCAGCACACCCAACAACTGCTACCCTAACCTCTGTGGCCTGCCAGCTCCAAAACCAGCCGTGGCCACAGAAACACAGTCACAGTACTGCAACCGTCAACCCACGGAGGGACATGGTGACATGCTCTCTGTCCTGCCAGGGTCTTCTGGGATACTACACCACCCAACTCCTCCTATGTAAACTAATATAAGGAGCAGCTCTCCAGCAAAAGCCACCAGCCAAGAAGGATTTCTCCTTAGTTTTTTTTCAGACCTCAGGCTCAATCCTCGTGCATCCTCAAGGTTTGGTTCTTCTGCACACCCTCCCTTTGCACAAAGGGCACTTGAATCTTGACAGAAATAAAATCCTATCCTCCCGCACCCTACATGTGCCCATGTGCTGCTCCCCGTCCTGTGTGTGACTCTACAGGCCTGTGGACACCACTCACCCAGCCTACCCACCACAGAGTAGTTGGGCCAAAAAAGCCTCTGATCTTTAAGCACTTTTCAGGGTCCGCAGTCCCTGACCTGAGGAGCCAAAACACACATCCTTTGTGTGGCAAAGAGCCAGGCCTGAACCGAGACCTTAGTTCAATGCCCACATCATGACCCTGCCTTTTTCATCAGGCCCCAGTTGGCATCAGGCCCACGGGCCCGCTGTGACACGCTCACTTACAGGCATGGGGATCTTGGACAGTTCTTTGCCAATGCAGTTCTTCATGATGCTCCAGAGGTTAAGGCTGTAGTTAGGTTTGTCAGGGATGCGGGTCCTTCTCCTTTTCTTCGGCAGGAGATCTTTGCAAGTTGACTCATTGTAGCTGGTTTGGTTGGAGCTCTCAAACACCTGCAAAGCATCCAAAGAAAGGCAGGTTTAAGGCAGACTCTCCCAGCAGACCCAACCCAAAACTGCCACCTCCTGGGCCTCCAGCTCTTGGTCGCTGCTCCCTCACCACTCAGGGCACACTGGTTTTGCTCAGTCAAATGCACTGCATCAAAAGAGTAACGGGGAACTGCATGGAGAGCCCCACAACCAGCCTGCTCTGCTGCTCACACCCCTCAAGGCATCGCACGAGGTCCCTCCATCCCCATGTGACAAACTCACACTGTCCTCCAGGTTCCAGTCCTCAGGGTGGCCCTCGCTGGCCCCGCTCAGGTTACTGCCAGAACGCCTGCAGGGAAGAAAGCGCCGCGGGATGAACGTGGGGACGGCGGGTGAGAGCGGCGCCCAGCAGCACTGCCGCCCAGCACCTCTCCCCGCCGCACCGCGGGTGACGCTGCGGAGGCCGTGGGGTGCCGGGGGCAGCGCCGCGGGGCCGCTCGGCACGCGGGGAGCCCGACGGGCGGCCCTGGGGCAGGGGGCGGATCGTACCTGTGGTGCTTGGGGTCTGCGGTTACAGTGATGAAAGCTGGCGCGTCCTCCATGGCGTCGAAATACTCCGTCTCCTCATCTTCGTCACTGGCTTCCCCTTTGGCGGACTGCACGCTCCCTGCGGGCACCAAGGGGCTCAGCCCACCCTCAGCCCCACACATGTCCCCCCAGGCGCCGCCTCCTGCCTCTCCCCTCCATCCTGCTGCGAGGCCATCAGGCCAACTGCAAATCCCAAAAGGAAGAAGGCACCGGGAGGAAGAAAAAGGAAGAAGCAGCCGGAGTCCTGCTCTAAGCCAGGAATCTGCCCGATCTACTCTAATCTGCCGCGCTCGGGAGCACGTCCAAAGCACCCTCAGCCTGACACAAGCATATGGTGAGCACATCCCATCACATCTGAAACATCTCCCATCCCAGCAGCAGTACGTCTGCCGGGAAATGGCATTCACCATCCCTCTTGGTGCTCCTTCACCTCTCTGCAGAACCTGCTGGGACTCAAGTGCTGCCCCTTGACTGTCACCACCATCCCGGGACACAGGAACACCAAATCCTAGCATTTTGGAGGCACGGGGTACATGCTGCTGCCCTGCCTGCTGTGCCACTGCCCGGGTCCTCCTCAAGCAGAGCTCCACCTCTGGTATCTGCTTGGCTGCTCTCCCTCAAAACCACGATTCAAACTCTCCCACACAGCCAGGACCATGCAAGGTCAGTGGGAAGGGCTGGCAGGACCCAAGGTACCTCCTTCTCCGAGCGAGTGGCAGCCACAGCACTGCATGGCCGTGCCCACCGCTGCTCCGGTCTGCAGCCGCTTGCCCTGCTTGGCCCCCCTCTGCCTGTCACCTCCACTCAAGCTCACGTTACAAGGTGACAACTGAAGATGAACAACGTCCTTCTCCATCAGGAAGCTCGGGGACGTGGGCCCTGCTTGGGGTTGCCGCTCCAGCAAGGACAGATGACAACGACGCAGCCAGGTCGGGCCTGGACATCCAGGTGAGAGGAGGAAGAGGGACGCCCTGGCCTGCAGGCTCCAGACACCTCACAGCAGCATCCCGAGCTGCTGAGCTGCGCTCGTCTTCCCGTCGCAGAAAGGCCTCCCTCCTGGCATCATCGTCACATTCTTCTTGCACGGGGGTGAGCCACCACAAGAGCAAGGTCACCTCCCACAGCGGGGTCTATGGCCAGCCACACTGTATTTGTGCCTCTGTCTAAGCTGATTTAGCCTCTGCCCAGCCCAGTTGCCGTGTGTGGCACACTGGGAGGCGTCAGGACAAGGGTGACACGGGGCACCGCCACCGTCCCCTCCAACAACAGCTGCCTCCCCCCTTAGTCCACGTTCTTTGCAAATACGGCAGGGTTCTGTTTGCAGGTTTAATTTCCCAGACGATACCTGCTGCCTTCTGCACGGAAGAGAGGATTCAGCACCAATTCCAGAAGCCATTAGGATTTATAGACCACTATGTCCCGTGACCAGCACAATGGACCCGCTGGTTGTCTCTGAGCAATAAACCTGCCGTCCAGCAGCCAGGGATGCACCTACAGGTCAGGGTCAGGGCCATTCAGCTAGTCGGATGCACGGGCGGGCAACCAGGACTGGGGACACGTCCCTCTCTTGCACCCACGTCCAAAAGCCTGGGGAATCACGAGTCCCCATGCAAGAGCAGCAGCACAATCCGAGATGCTTCCAGGGCTCCCACAGGAGCACACCAAGGGCGAGCTGTGTCAGCACCTCTCCCAAGGACATCGCTGCCTTTCAACTGGGTTTTGTGCAAGAAAAACATTCACGAGCACACAGGGCTTGTGCATCCTTCTCACCCCACCGGCAGCAATGGAAAACCCATTTTTCCCCGCCAACCCTCTGGCTTCCCCCAAGGCTCTGCCCTGTGGCTGTGCCCACGGCAGGGCGCAGGGCACTCGGCCCCAGCACCCGTCGCTCCTGCGCTGCCCCCCATCCCGGTGCCACTCACCCTTGGCAGTGTTGGCGATGCCCGCGCCGCCCGAGGACAGCCCGGGCGCTCCTCGGCAGGCTCGCTCCAAGCTGTTGTGCTGCTTGGCTAGCTGCTCGATGGTCTCCTCCAGGCGGATCCGCTGCTCTCGCTCATACTGGAGTGCCCGCTGCCATTTCCGACTGTGAGTTTCGGCTAAGTCCAGGAAATCACGGCAAGCCTGGAGGAGAGGCAGGAACCCGAAAACTCATCACACAGCCAGGACACATCTTAACTCCCAGTCTGGCTCCCTGCTCCTCCTCCTGCTCTTATGCTGGTCTCAGTGTTTCAAGAAGAGCAGCCCCAATTCGCATCTCCCTCCCCACTGGCACCTCAGAGAGTGGCTCCCATCCCAGCAAGCCCAGACTGGGTTTTCACAAACTTCAGCCAACCTTTATCCAAGATGAGCCGCCTGGGAACCCCAACAGCAGTCTCAGGAGATGCAAACAGGACAATGGGTCCCCAGGGGACACAGGGACATCATCATGGAAGCTCAGCCAGTGAACTGGAGAGCCCTTTGCTCTAAGGAAACAGAGCAGGAGGGCTGCCAGGTCCTCCCTGGAGCTGCCTGCATGGGCCAGGAGATGGCAAAGGGTCTCTGCATCGGCTCTGTGAAGCCCCAAAGCCCTAGGCTTCCTGCAATGCGCCCTTTTCAGGCAAATGGGACCAACCAGGGACACACACACACACACACACACACACACATGCTCTGCACAGCAAGAAACGGAGGGCTCAGGTGCTCGTGGAGTTCTCGTGGCACCCACAGGTCCCTGCCCAGTGCCACCAGGACTGGACAGCAGAGATGATAACACTGAGAATGCACAGAACTCCTTTGGTGGCTCAGTTCTTTACTGCATTGACCTGACGCTGGTCTGTGCAGCATCCATATATCCATAAATACCCTTTGATGAGACACAGGTGTGAAAAAGTCCTGGCATCAGCCCCAGCCCAGAGGGACCAGAAAACATCTCTTTGCAGGCTCTTTTCCCAGCCTGGAGGAGCCTGGGAGACTCAGAACTGCTCTCTGCCTCGTCCCCTGCAGGAAAGAGGCCCTGCTTAAAGTCAGACCCCTGCTTCTTCGCTGACAGTCCCCGGAGCACGGCCAGGACAGGGTGGAGGACCCGGAGCACGCGGCTGCATCACTCACATCCTCCCCTGGACCCCGGCGCAGGACATCTGCTTGCTGCCCGCGCCAAGAAGTTGTGTTTCTACTGCCTGGCAAGAGGGAGAGACTTCGGAGCTCTATTTGTAGGTTATTTTTATGTCCAACTGAAACACCGAGTCTCCTTGGCTTCACAGCTCCCTTTGGGGTTGAGTCCGTGGGAAGCTAAACGTGTGCACGGATGCGGGACTGCGCCTCCTCTTCTCCCCCCTAAGCCCGTGCAAGGCCTGCAGGGACACGCTTAACTCCTCTGGATGTGTAAAAGTGGAAAAATATGACTTTTTACAAAAAAATTACAGGCATTTGGAAGCTGACTGGTATTCTGTAGGCAACACAACTGTGTTTTCATATGGGAGCTAATGTTCGGCTTGCTCCATCACCGCTCCATGCAGAGAACGAAACACTTAAAATAAATGCTGGCCTACATGGCTGAAAACGATTCAAGTGACTGAAAACAGAGCAAACTGTGCCCAACAAACTTCTAGCCATGAGCAGGACTCGGCTATTTTCTGTGTTTCAGTCTACTTGGATTTCACAAGAGATCCATGCAGCTTTACTTGCATGAGTAAGTAGAGATCTTGCACTTTACTCAAAACCTGGCCTGGCTGGACTGGATCTCACCTGAGTATCTGCTTAGTGCTGCTCTCCCTGCAAGCACCGGGCCCGGGGCTTCTGCTTCCCTGAAGTATCCTGATATTACCAGGACCTGACAAAGAAAACATCTCATTCATTAGCTTTTCATGAAGCCTTTCCATAGGACAGGAGAAGAATATGAGTCTAATCCAGCTTCAGAAATTCTTCTTTCCAACGCAGCAGGAAAGAGTCACCAGGAAAGCGATAAGGAGCTACAGGTTTTCATGTTTTAGAGTAAATGGTACCAGACTGAGGGAATTAATACCCTGACTAATTATATGCTTTCTATTCACCTCTGCCGTGTCCTGTTTCCCAATATTCACATCAAGGGTTTGAGCAGACTTGTGCAGTCACCCAACTGCACTCCCTGGACCGCTCTCGCTCTGCAGAACGAAGTCCCAAGATCAGCCAAGCACCACACGGGCCAGGGGAACACTGGATTTACAGGCTGCACGTTCTTGCAAACCTGCTCCTCTCGCAAGTGTGGACTGGTCTATTTAAGCGTCCCCAGGGTGAGTGACAGTATTCATCATTATTCTGAATCATTAAGGCTCTCTAATGAGATGCAATCGCACGCAGCTTTGCCGGGCAGAAATAACGCAGCTGAAAAGCATTTGCAAGCTCTGGGTAAGGGCTTGTCCTGGGGCCTTCGCTTCTCAGCCTCTGCATTTTCATTTGCACCATTAGGGATGCTAGGTAGCGGTTCAGAAACGCTGCCAAGGCTATAGGAAGACATGGACCTACCCACCTTGATATACACGCCCCTGCTAGCACCATGTTGAAATGCTGGGAAGGTTGCATGAGGAGGGAGGTTGGGAATCACAGCCAGGGCTGAGGGGGAAGTCAGTGGATCAGCTCTGCCGCTCGTGAAGGATGGAGCACCCCAACGTCCAGCTCCTCCTCAAGGTCAAGGGCCACGCTTGGCTCCGAACCGGGATGCACCAACCCTCACCATGCTGCTTTCCACTGGAGGTAGGCAGGGAGGTGCAGGGCGCCACGCCAGGTCTGTGGCTCCTGTCCTCAATCCCACGGCCGTACTCCCATCCTCACCCTCCGGAGCTCCTCCAGCCCCTCAACCCCCGGGGACCATCCAGGTCCTCCTTTCCAGGGCACTTCACAGAGCACCGCGTTTTCACCCCAGCTCCTCCCTGCACCCAGAAGAGCCCCATTTGCTCGCTCGCCAGCTCCAGGACCCTCTCCCCAGCCTCCAGGTGAAGCCTCTAGCCAAGAAGCCTTTCTCCAGCCTTGCTCCGAAGACCTCCATCTCAAGCTGCACACCGAGCTGGCTTCTCCTGTTACGCTGATGTATTGTGTTAAGAGGATGGCACCGCATGGGCAAGTAATCAGATAGGAGCCTTGACCTTCGCGGCGAGGGCAAGCTCCTTATCTGCTCTGGAGGGTCTGTCTCACCCTGCTTGCACCCAAACACCCATTTCAGTGGTACATAATGTGGAGAACACCAGCTGTCCCCAGCTGAGCAGCTTGAAGGCTTTCAAACGAGGACATCACCTGCAATTACCCTGCTGCAATTAAAGGCAGTTTTTAAGAGTGTTATGGGAAAGAGAATGTTTCTGGTACAAGTGTAAATTACAGAGAAATGAAGTGCTTACAGATGAGCTAGGCAAAAGCAGACTTTCCAAGCCCTGTACGAGGGAGTTGGAAGTTCAAAGGAAGCAGAGGAGAAATCCCAGGATGAATCAAGATCCTAAATAAGGATTGAAATGGGTAAAACTTTGATCGTCCCATCTTGAGGCTCCACGGAGTTTCTCTGAGGATTTCAACCATATCCATGTTGGAAAGTCCACACCATGGAGAAGCAGCAATCAGCGCTGCACACTATCTCCTGCACATCTCCAGGGAGACGGGTGGCTGGATCTGGAGGTTTCAGGAAGGTCCTGGACAACCCTCATGCTGCCAAATCTGCCACCACAGCTTTCCAGGATGCGCGAGACACCACACAGGAGGCCGTGGCGCCTCCCCGTAGCCTCAGCAGCTCTCTGAGCACCAGGTCAGGACCACGCTGCTTGCTGCATCCCACAGCTTGTGTCCATGTGGATTTATGGGATGAGAAGGCCCGGGGAGATCTGGGGAAGGGGGAGATGCCTGGGCCTGCCACGGGCATCTCCAGGGCTCTCCTGGTGGGGCCACGAGGCCGGAGCTGTGAACGAGGCCATGCCCAGGACCATCCTGAGAGCCGCCCAAACTGCCATGGCCGGTATCTAACAAAGCACACGGAAGCATCAACCCTGCCAAGAGCAGCTGCCTATGAGGCTCCAGGCTTGGGGGCCACACGTCCTACGAGCTGAGCCCAATGTGTCCAAAGAGCAGCTTCGTTCATGGTCAAGGTCTTCTCCTGGCTGTTGTCCCCAGCCCACCACATCCCAGAGGCCCTCACGAGCCTAAGGCAGCGCCACGGGTGGATCCTCGCTTGGGTGGACACCTTCCCCAACCAACCACTTCCCCAACCAACCACTACACCTGTGTACAACTAACACCCTGACGTCTGGTCTGCTTGAGATTTTAAGAAAATGCCCACCATCCACTCCAGGGGCAGGGGTTACTTCTGGGTGTGGGGGTAACTGAGCTTATTAGAGCAATGTGGGACTTCAGGAACCACGCAGAGATGGAGGATGGAGGATGGAGGGCTCTCTCCTCCTGCTCAGGAGACCACAGCTGCTACCCTCTGCTATCGCAAAAACTGGTGTTTTGATGTATTCCTGACTCTTAAGTGGTTTGGTTCAAACGCAGAGAATTCACAGACAGCATCAGCGCCTGGGAGAAGGAAAGGATGGCTGCTGGCAAGTGTCCCGCGCGAGCTGCCGCGTGGGGTGTCCCCGCGCCGGGAAAAGCACGAGCCTACGAGATCTCTGTTCCAGGAGATCTGCGACGCCAGCCCTGCCCCGGCAGCGCTCCTTGATGGAAGCGGGAGGCTGCAGCTTTGCAAACGGCCCCTTTCCAGCTCCACCACGCAGGGAAACAGGATTTGAAATTCTCATGGCCGTTTGTTTGAAGATAAGTGATGCCACGCAAATGCGGGGAACGTCAGAGGCAATAACAGAAGAACATCCTGAGACAGAGCTCTCCAACCGAGACGCCTAGTTGCGAGCATCAGCCCAACGGCCAAGCAAACGGGCGTTACTAATCTGTTTTTATAGCAAATGGTGCAGAGTGTGAAAGGCTGCTGCAGCTATGGATGCTCATCAGCCTGTCCAGAGAGACCTGATGGAACTGCTGAAGCCGCAGCACAACTCGTCCTTCACTCCAGTTTCACTGGATGAGCATGGAACAGGAGGAAGGCCTGCTGGTGGGGGCCCTCCTCCTCCTCATAGCTCTGTGTGTGCCCACACAGGTGCCTGATCCCGCTCTCACAAGCACCTTCTACACCCACATCACTCCACTGAGCTTAACGGTGCTAGCCCTGGTCTACGGAGGTGTCAGTGGGAGTCACACCGCTCCCCGGGCCATAAGAAGCAACACCTGGGCCCCTGGCGGAAGGGATGCTCTGAGCTCCATCCTTTGCAGGCCACCAAAACCCTCTTCCGTGGCCACCACGCAATAACAAAACCAAAATAAAACTGAACACATGCAACCCCCACCGTTTCTCGACCTGTGTGATCACGGCAGGACCTGAGCGAGCGCACCCAGGGTTCCAACACCTCCCCGGGACGGACCCCAACAGCACCGCACTGACCTTGCTGAGGTGGTGCCGGCCCCCCGGCCGGCCCCCTGCCCTGCATCCAGGCTAGCACGGCGGCTCCTGCTGCTCCTGGCACAGCTGCTCTCTGCAAGCACACGCTGGGGCGGCCCGCCGGGTTACGTTAGAGCTCCGGCATTTGGTTGCGAGGAGCAAGGAGCAAGGAGCAGCGGAGGCTCCTTGCGCACTAATCTTCTCCCAAGACAAAGAGACGTGCACGTTAAACACGGCTGTGCTCGGTGAGGGCCTCCGCGGCTGGCGCCCTCCCCAGCTGTCAGAAGCAATCGTCACAAACGCGCTCGCTGGTGCCTTCCTCCAGAGGACGTGACACGACTTTCCCCAGCGAGCGGTTTTCCTCCTGCGAGCACGCGGCTCCCCACGCGCTCCCGTGGCCCGCCTGGATGTGCAGGAACGGCCAGCGAGCCCCGGCGCTGCCCTGCGTGCTGGGACACGCGGACAAGCACAGCCCAGGCTGCCCAGACGAAGCAGCTCCTCCCGGAGCAGGCCGGCCGGAGGGCGGCTACGTTGGAAAGAGCAGCCCACACTTGGGAAGCTTTGGCTCTTCCCAAGCGGCCGCGCTCGGTAACGTTAATCGGCGGCCAGATGCTTTTTCCAGATGGTCAAGCATCCAATCCCACATCTTCACTGGATCCCAGTGCTGTCCGGAGCAGGAGCAAACGGCACGAGCCCTCGGCACCCTGCGAGCGGCAGAGAGCACGAGGCAGAAACGTCCTGGAGAGGGTGAGGAGTCACTGGGCAGGGTGACAAAGGGGCCTGGGAAGAGGTGGGTGACAGGGACAGAAAAAGGGGTTGGTGACAAAGGGAAAAGCGAAGCAAGAGTGGGGGCAAGAAGGAAGGTCTGGAAGAGAAGCTGAAGAAGGAAGAAGGGCACCAAGCTCTCCAGCACTGAGATGGTGCAAAGCCAGTGCAGGGAGAGCCCGAGGGAAAGCCAAGAAGAGAATGAAGGAGCTACGGGATCTCTAGGAGTTAATGTCCAAGAAATAGCTGGAAACACCAGGCCAAGTGGCAGTAGTTAGCAGAAAGACTGAGGAAGAGCGGGATGAGAAACAATGGGACATCGAGGAGAAAAGGAAAAAGAGACCAGCGTAGCGAAGTGCAGGTCAGGGTGAGTGGGAGATGGCCACAGAGCAGACTGAAAGCAGAAGAAAACAGGAAACAAGCGAGCAGTGAAGGGTGAGGATGGGGAAATGCTGTCAGCACGGCTGTGGAGGGAACAGGGCAACCAAGGGTGGGAATGGAGCAACCAGAGAGATGAGGGAAACTCGGACAGCAGCAGAGGGGCCCAAGGGACAAGCCTAGGATGGACAGCAAGGGATCTGAGAGTGCTTGTGCAGTCAGAGGAGAGCAAGAAAAGGTGTTCAGAGAATGGTCCCAAGGGAGTGGGGAGTGAAGGCAAATGGGTGTCGAGGTGGCAGAGGGGGATGTCCTGCCATGGGCAGGCTCTGGAGCTTTGGGGGAAGACAGTGAGATACTCTGCAGATACCACATGCTTATGAAGGGGAGAGAATGGACCTGAACACAGCAGCACATGAGCGGGCTCAGGACAGGAGAAGACCCAGCAGGACCATCAGATGGTCTCCACAAGTTTTTGTCCACACAGGCATGCTGTAAGGCAGCAAAGCTGAGAAGGTGGGAGGAACCTGGGTGGGCAGCAAGGTAAGAGTGAAGGAGAAGACCCAGTCCCAAGAGAAGCCCCTGCTTCTGAGTTCAGACCCTCCTGCCAGATCAGCACACACAACACCAGCTTCAGCAGCCTCCAAGCCCCAGTAAGCTCTGGGACAAGGTTGGCACACGTGCAGGACCTCACACATGGGTTAAGAGGGTGTGAGGGCTTTGCATGGAAAGGACGAGAGGGGTTTTTGGAGAAAAGAGAACGTACAGTGTCCCCCGAGGACCAAGGAGGAGGCAGGCCGAGCACCAAGGGGTGCAGTCAGCCAGGCTGCACCAGCAGCAGCAGCGAGCAAGCCTTAAATAATCCCCCACATCCACATTTACCTCCATGTGCCACACACCAACACCCACCTCTCCTGACTGCTTCCCACCTGCCCTGGGCCAAATCCCGCTGCTGTCGCCCTCCGAGCTGGAGCAGGGCCTCGGGAGCGCCCGGAGCTCGAGGAGCGCCGGGAAGCGGCGCAGCGCCCGCGCGAGCAACGGGCGGCCAGAGGCCTGGAGCCCGCGCTGGACATGACCCTTGGGTGGCTCCAGTGCCAGCTCTGTCCCCAAGCGTCTCCTCCAAGGGACGCGCAGGGACCTACGGCACCGAACACGGCCACCGCTGAGCCCCGCAGCAGCACCCTGGCCAGGGCAGACGGGCGCACGGCTTGCAAGCAGGGCTCTGAGCTGAGCGCACCCCTCACCGTCACAAACCCGCTCGCTGCTCCAGCAGCTCCGCGCGCCGGCCCGCCCGGCGCCCTCCCTTCGCAGGGCACTGCAGAACGAGCCGGGAGAAGCCAGGGAGGCCGGGAAGCCTCCCGCCGGCCCCAGGCGCACACGGCCTGGCTGTCGCCTTACCTCAAAAGCAGGAGGCGGAAAGCCCGGCAGCAAACCTGAACCATCTGCACCACCGCTCATGGCCCTCGCTGGGCTCCCTGCATTTCAGCACCTCTCAGCGTGTCGCTTCACGCCGGGCGGCGACGCATTCAGACACTCACGAGGCCGCCCGTCCTTTCTCAAGCGTTTGCCCTCCCCATCCTCCTTCCGCGGCGTCAGCCGCTGACGTGGGCCCGGGAGAGGGCGACGAGCCCCGTGCGGGCGCAGGGCGCAAAGCGGGCGGATTTTCCCCCAAGGTGCTGATCTGGCTCGGCTCGGTGCACAGGGTGCTCAGCCGCCCGGCCCAATCCTGGTGTGGATTAGCCCCAGGCGAGCGGACATGAACCCCAGGGGAAACTTCAGCCTCCCAGGTCACTGCTCCTTCATCCCATTAATCCCTCGCGGCCTTTGGACACTGAAAACAATTGCATCCACTGAGCTTTCCTGGGAACAACGTCTTGAAACGCGGCTTATAAAACACTTAGAGAGGGACGGCTAAATTTAGTTACAGATGAACCTGATCTGGATTGGGCGCAAGCTGCGGCTGCAAATCCGCGCCGTGCCTGCACAGCCATTTTGGCAAAGGCCGGCGGGGAAGAGGCTCAGCGCGGCTCCGGCCCTCGCGCTTTCCGAAGGGGTGTCGGGACGGGCACCGCCTCCTTCCCCTCTCCTGCACTGGCAGCCGCAAGTCCTGCTGCTTTCACCTACAGAGGAGGTGAGGATGGTCTCCTCTCCTACCCGCACCTCTGCCACGGCAGGAGCCTTAGCAGGAACGCTGGTCGAGGGGAGAAACGCACCCGATGTATTTGCTTTCCAGGCACCACTGCATCATTTTACATGCAAGGGGGATGCCTCTTTCTCCTCCCCTGCCTGCTCACAAAGCTCGCCTGCATGCCAACAGTGACAGCGTCAGGAAGCAACCGGTTTTCCTGTCAGAAATAGCCAATCTAAGTCCTTGAGTTGTGCTGGGACTGCAATCAGCCACTAAAGGTGACACGCAGAGCTGTCCGTGCCAGTCGTGGCAGCTGTTGCTCTGGCCTTGCCCCCATCCAGGAGCAGCACAGTGTCCTACAGACCGACACTCAACTGTGGACCATTCCTTTGTGCATCCATATTCGCAGCAAGAACTTTCCTTGCCCAGGTGAGAGCCTTTGGCCACCATGTCCTGTCCCAACCTGTCTCCAGTCACGGTCCTCAGGAGCACCAATATGCAACTTTAATCTCCAAATCCCAGCCTGGGGAGGGAGATCCAGCCTCTGCTCCCTTGCAGGGGGGACGTGGCAGAACAAGTCACAGTTTCTGCTGCAGGCGGTGGCTGATCGGAGTCCAAAGCTGCAGCCTGGAGCTCGCTCTTTGAGACCATGTCTGCTCCTGGCACTGACACAGCACGGAGTCAAGGTTTGAGGATGCTGGCCAAGATGTTCTCAACTTTGCAAGCAGGCACATTTTAAAAAGGAAAATCAGTCCTCCCAGGAATGACAAGGCTAAGAAGATGGGCTGCTTAGTCATCACTGAGCGTCTCAGCCGGCGCTTACAACTCATCTTCTTTGCAATTCTGGCGAACCACCAGCAACGATAAAAAGGAAGCTCCATCATCCATCTGCAGTACAGTGCCAGGGCCCGAGGGGAAGCTCCGTGCAACCTGCGACCCGGCAGCAGAGGGCATGGGGAGCTCCTCTCCTCCAGGGCTGGAGCAGGGGGTCCACATCCAGCGAGGCATGGGGGAGCAAACATCACCGTGAGGACCACGGCTTCCACGAGGACGAGGGGGCAGGAGCCGAGGCGCTGTGTGCCCTGGGCACGACGAGCCTTTGCATTCGCCTTCTCCAGGCAGGCGTGGGAAGAGGGGAGCAGGGCAGCTCTCAGCGTGCGAGCAGCTCTCGGGGTCGACCCGCACGAGTGGGTCTGGGTGGAGAAGCACCGTGCAGGGCTCTGCAAATCGCCGTGCAGACAGAGGCTGCCTGCGAGGAGCGGGCGCGACGCCGCCTTGCCGGCGCTGTGATCTACGCCGGGGCCCCGAAGCGGCAGCGAAAATGGGCAAATTTAGCAGATTTCACACATTTGTCACGGCAAACTTAGCAGATTTCACAGCTTGTTTCAGACTAAAAGGAATGTCATCAAAGTCCTGCAGAGCATTTATACAGCTGAAAACCATGCTCCCAGGTGACCTGTGTCCTGCCAGGCGAGAACCTGGCATATGTGAGCAGGCTCCTCTGCTCCTTCTGGTGGGGAAGCACTGCCCACCTTCCGGAGCGCACGGCAGCGACGCTCCCACCCTCCTCCGGAGCCTGGATCCCACGGGGAGCACGCGGACAAAATTAGATATACAGATCACAGAGACTGAATTAGACCAAAAGCGCCGACTGTTGTGCCGAGGCCAGTGATCCCATTGGCACGTGCCAGATTTCAGCCACAGGGGTGACCACAGCCTCATAAGGCTGTTTTCTCCGGCAGTTTCATCTCCTCCAAGGAGATAGGCCTCTGACCGCCTCGGACCGGTGCCGAGGGAATGCATCCCACCTGCAATCCGACCTGCCCCAAGGGTCCCAGAGGAACAGCCCCTGGAAAGCCAGGAGCACGGTTTGGGAAAGGGAAAACCCTACCAGGGAAGCACACGCTGTTCTGCGGAGCCACGTTTGCTACTCGCCACCTAGATGCCTCCTTTGACGGCACGGAAGAGGAACCACTTGCTTGCCCAGAAGCTACATAAGAGAGAGAAGCTGCCAGATGTGCTCAATCATCTCTCTTTTTTTAAGGTGAATAATACAGCAAGAGCTGTTGCTGTGTTGGTCGGAGCAAAGAGCTTCTCGACATTTTGCAAGTGCCTGGTGCCTCAAAGGGAAGTGCTCACTTCCTTCCTGGATTCATCAGACCTAGGGACACATCTGCATTTGTGCTTACCAAAGAAAATCCCTCCAAAGGGAAGGGTGACTTCTAATTCGCTTCCTCGGCTAGGTCCTTGAAGCTCCAAACACATTAAGGCCGGGTCAGTGCTCCAGTCACACGGCACAGAACAGAAATTAGCAATTTGCATTTAGAGCAGCAAGCCGCCCCCAGCATTTGCACCAACGCCTCCCTCCCGCGAAACCACTCGGAACAGAAACCTAAAGGGAAAACACAAGGAGCACAAAGAGAGAAGACAGGGGCAGCCTGGCTCCCAAGATCATCTCGCCTAAGCCATCAAATTGCCATGAGATGTGTCTGTATCTAGACATCCTTCACAACAGCCACCGAGGGGTCCGGGGGCAGCCGGGCTGGACAGAGCAGCGACACAGAGCAACATCTCTATCAACACAGGCTGCTTAAATGACAGCAGATCTCTACGAAACCCTTGGAATGGCCCTCAGCCTGCCCAGAAGCATCCTCGCTGCCCAAGGTAGGGAGCTGCTTTTCTCAGTGGCAGGTCCACAGGACTGGTGACAGGAGGAGCACTGGGAAGAAGGCGCTGGACTGAGCCCCTTGCCACGTCATTCACCGGTTGTTCCTCAGGAGCATGAGCGTGATCTGGTCGAGGAAACTAGAGCACATATGAAATACACTCATGGTAAACCAGCAGCTGTCACAGAAGCAGAAGAGACACCACAACAAAAGAAAGCAGAATCACATTAAAAACCTGTGGGGACAGGAGATGGTTCAGATGTTGAGAAGCATCCCACTTCCTGGTACTTTTTCATCCTGCTACACTATTCCTCAGAAGGAGTCCTGGATCCAGGGGAAACAGGTGTCACAAAATGCACTGGAAAGCTCCCTAAGGCCCCAAAGGGGAACATAAATACACCACAGTGCCAGGTGGTCCACCCCACCTCCCAATGATCTGCAGACACACACTGCACTCTGCTAACACCAGCATTGCAAAGACCCCTACTAGTGACCCAAGGTCCCAGGCAGGATCTTGCTCCCAAAGCATCTGCAGATCCCACACGAGGAGGTGACTTGTTCCCCAGCAGTGTCTGTTCCTCTCTAGGGACCATGACATGACTCCCCGGAGAGCCTGATGGCAGGAGTCAGATGCGGACTCACAGTTCGTGTCCCTGGGATTTTTACTCACTTGCTGTGTTACTTTGGTCCATCCACCTCAATGTAGTAAGGACACCAACCTTCCCCTCCCTGAGACAGGGCTCCTGAGAGCTTAACTAGCTTCAGAACAGGTAATTGGAAGAAGACGGAGAGTCAGCTGAGGCTCTTGGTTGGAAAGGTGCAATGCAACCACCCCAAAAAAGCATCTTCTGTTACTTGGTCACACACGTGGCAATGGCCATGTCCCAATGAACAGGCTAGCAACCACACTACTCGAAACAAAGATCACTTTTACCACCACAGCGGCACAAACCAACACTAACACTGCACGTTCTTCATTTGCTTGAGTCATCTTGACAGGCCAAGGCAAGGTTGACTTATTCAGCCACCCGTCTCCTGCATTTGTTTGATCGGCTGCTCAGACGAACCCAGCCAAAGCGACAGCCGGGCCAGCCTGGCAGGACGGGAGCGGCCGCTGCGGCAGCGCCGCGCCGGGTCTGGAACCGCCCGTATTGCCAGGATTAGCGCGGCCGCGGCGGCAAATCCTCCCCGGCAGCTGCGCTAGCAGGGGCTCCCTTCACCCGCTCCCCACGCAGCGCGCGCGCAGGCGGCAGCGCCCGTCGTCAGCGCCCGGGCCGCGATGCAAGGAAGTCATTGCCCACGGTGCTGAGAGGCAGCACAAAGGAGCCAGCTCCATCCACCACACCAAGAGCTGCAGGGCCTGCTCCCAAGGCTCTGCTCTCCAGGGGGGAACCAGGGAGCATTTGCTTAACGCTCCAGCCGGCAGTGCTGTACAAATTCAGCCCCAAATGTAGGAGACAGGCTCTTCTTTACGATGCTCTTACCTGCTGCTCAGCTTCCCTGCCACGTGCCACCAGCAACATGGAATCTCTGCATGGATCTCTTCTCCTTTCAAGACGCAATGAGGAGAGGCTGCTGGAGTCCCCTCCTTCCCCTTTGCTTCCCCAGGCCACCAAAATCACTGCAGCCGCGTGGGGACCTTCCCAGGGAGCAGGTCTGACAAGCAGCAGAGACAACAGCACCAGAGCAGCAAGCCTCAAGGTGCTGCCCCACCACACAAGGGCATGACTAGACTGGGCATAGGGCAACATCTCTGCCTTGCCCTGCCGTACCTTCTGGGGAATCTAAAATGCCTTTATGACTAAAAACACTAAGCCAGGTTGTCTCCTCGTCATATTGCTTATTTCAGGTGTTGCATTTGCTGAAACTTCAGAGGGGCAGGAATGAGGGTCATCCCACTGCTCCCCCAGCCGGGAGCCCGGGTCGTGCTGAGGAGCAGCAATCACCTTCATGACGTTCATGAGCAAGTCCCCCACGGGAGCAACCCCTGAACGCCCCTGCCAGTACAGGACACATACGAGGCACTTCCAAAGCCATCCGGCTGGCTCGGAGTCCGTCCACAAGATGTGAAGGTGGGTGGGACAAGGCCAGTGTCCCCCACGTCCCTGCTCCCCCATGCTGCTCAGCGGGGGAAGCTCCTGGGGCTGAAGGCAAGAGCTAAGGACTCAGCAAATGGTAGTGAAACCATGGGGAAGGAAGATGTCTGGGGATGGGGCCCTCAGAGCTCAGACAAGTCCCAGCCCACCCAAACTCCCCTCCCCTGACAAAGCAGGAGTCAAGAGACCACCAGAGAGGGGCGGGTTTGGAATAAATCATCGTCAGAGAACTGGGGCAACGCAGCCCGGGGAGGAAGCGCCTCGCGGTGCCAGATTGCAGGGCAGCCGCTCGGGCCCCTCGCTACGAGGATTACGTGGCGGTCAGAGATTTAATTCCGAGGCCACGGGATTTCTGGGTCTGCGACATGGTTTTAGATGCACCGATTAGAGTAAATGTCACATTGTGATGCAGATAATTCTATGGTCCCCGGTACAGAGCGGGCAGGGGGCAACGGGGCAGCCCGCAACGGTGGCACAGCGAGAGAGAAATCCTGCTGGACAGCAGCACTTTGCTTTGGTTTTATGCACTAGGATTTGCATGGGCTGAAGCTGGCACTGAAGCTGGTGTTTGCTAAGTTTGGTGCTTGAATCAACCCCGGGCACCACAAGGATGCACGGGGTAAGGGCTCCTCCAAGGGCCTGCCAGCCCCCGGGCAGCCCCATGGGATGCGATGGCCTTGACAGGCAGCAGGGTCTTGGCAGGCTCTCCTGGTCCTCAGAGCCACCCAAGTCAACCCCAGGAGATGGGAAAGGGAAGGACATTCCCAGCTTGTCAATGGAGATGCTTCACCCCAGCATACGCTAGGCTGGAACCCAGCAGCCCACGTGGGAGGTTGATGGGACATGCAGCACAGAGGGCAGTGCAGAAGCTGCCCCTGGGGCCAGCTGGGACGTAGAGCCACAGAATCATAATGGTTGGAAAAGACCTTTCAGATCATCAAGTCCAACCACAAACCCTTCAACACCCTCCTGGTAAACCAACCCACAGCTGGGATCCGCATCCCTGGCAGAAAGTGCTCCAGCTGGCACGGGGCAGTGAGACCATCCGCGGGAGAAGCTCAGGATGCAGCCAGGCCCATCACCAGCAGATCCTAGGAGGAAAGCAGGAGCACGAGGCGCTCTCCTCCCGCAGGCACAGCGTTCAGGGGAAGATGCACTACAGCAAGAGCTAACGACTCGACGCCGCTGCTTCAGCGGACGCTCAGCCTTGCTGCGCCTCACACGGAGCACGTGGGCCGGGCAGCAGCAGCGGGACCGCGCCGCCCACCTCCAACGCTCCGCGACGCTCGGCTGCAAAGGGCCGGAGCAAGGAGGGAGGCAGCAGCAGGAATGTGGGATGCGCAATTGCTCACGGTGGGCAAGGAAGCACCAACCACGGCATCTAGTGCCCATCAGAACAGCCCGGGCATCTAGTGCCCATCAGAACAGCCCGGGCTATGCACTGCATAGTAATTCTAAGCAATTTTTCCTTCAAGCACCCACACACGTCCAGTTGTTTATGAATCACTGAAACAGGTCGCTGAAAATTACACTCGGGGCCAGAACCTTGCTGGGGAGCTGGGAGCAGCTCAGAGCATGTGCTCAACATCACTCTGCTTTAATACGGAAATAATTTTCAGGTTACAGATTAACTGCTGGCACCTGAAGCTTATGGGTCCGTTAAAATCACGCTGAATTCGCCCGCTGCCTCCCACGCAGGGCGCTCAGGGGGCTGCAGGAGGGCAGCGCGCCAAGGGCCTGGGGGAAACGCTCCCCCGGGACAGCAGCAACGGTGCCCGCCTGCTGCTCCTCAGCAGCCAGGCTCCCCAGCAGCTCACACCTCTCCTCCAGATGCCAGTGCTGCCGCCAAGCCCTGCCGGGAGGGCGATCCGGGAGGGCGACAGCGGCAAAGCCGGTCCCGAGGAGCAGGGTGACCCGTGTGCAGCTCTCCGAGACGTCCCCGCGCAGCAGGTGGCCTGCAGCAACCTTTCCATCCCTCCTCGATCCGCGGCAAGCCTGGCTCGGCTGGACACAGGCGACGCAGATGCAAGCCACCTCGGCCAAGGCTCCCACTCGGCTTGGCAATGAACGCACAAGCCGGAGCGGCAGCTCCGAGGCTCCAGGCAGGGCTGGATGGTTCCCGGCGGGAGGCTCCGCGGAGGCTCCCTGGCCACCCCTCGCAGCCCGCACGCTGCTGCTCAGCCTCTGCTTCGCCTGACGCTCCCTCTGCCTGGGAGCCCTGCCTGCCCGCTCACTGCTCCACTGTGCCCATCACAGCAGCAAAGTCATTCCCACAAAGCAGTCGAGGCTCCGGGCCGGCCATCCCCACGTAGATGTTTTGACGTGGACCAGACTGAAAGCCCTTTCACATCCTTGTTGCTCCATGGGACAGTCTCAGATCCTGACAGAGGTTCAACTGAATGACCTCAACTAGCGGCAGGGCAGCAGCACCTTCTCCACCTCTGCTCTCCTCCTTGGTCAATGATTCCTAAGAAGTCTTGAGGAACAACAAGAACCAAGCCAGCGCTGACCAAAAATAACACAGATCGGCACGTCACTTGAAGGAGCATAAAGAAAGAAAAAGGAGACGGTGGCTAATGCCCTGTTGCATGAAGCTCAACTGTCTCCGAGTCTCACTCTAGCAAATCCATTGCCATTAAAAAGCTATTTCCAGCAACACCCACAGCATCTTGAGCTCTTCCCGGCTCCCTAGCCGGCTTCCTCAATGTGTTCACAAGGCCCTCTCACCTTCTGAAGGCAGCAAAGTTATTAGAAGGGAGCTATCTTTGCTCCTTGGAAGCATCATCTACGCAGCGCAGCACGCTGCCTTTCACACCCTGCTCCTCTAATTATCCTTTTAATTTGTTTCTTCTTATTTTTACGTACCTCCCACTCCTCCCCCGCAGCAGACTGCAACTCGCCTTTCGGTGTCTCCTGCTCATCGCTCCACGTAGAACGTCCTCTGCGTGGCCCTGGTAGGGCTGAACACAGTCGCCTGCTCTCGCCAACCTTGTTATTACGTAAGGTTTAGTAATGAGGACAGGAGCGTGAAGAACAGGCAGCACACAGAGGTCGGAGCTCAAATGCTGGCTCCGTGACATGTCACCCTCAGGTGAGGCCCCCCAGCAAGCCCTGCAACCCTTCCAGGGTCTGAGTGCTCCCCTGCAGATCACAACTACCTGCCACATGCTGCTCCTTCTGGCTCCGACCAAAACCTGCCTCTCCCATCCCGCACGTCAGTCGAGCAGCAACAACTTGCAGCACTTTCTCCTCTAGCACGTCACAGGGTTAAGCCGGGGACAACCTTCCAAACCTTCGCCCCTCCGCTGTCCCAGGCAAATCGCACGTGGGCTCGCCAGGTCTCCCACAGCAGTGTGCAGCATGTTTGCACCAAGGGTGCCGCCTTGACAGCAAAGTTGATTTATTTACATACGTATTTATTCATTTCTACTTGCTTGACGCTCTTCGCCGCCGCTCCAGGGACATTTACATAATCAGATCATGCACAGCTAGATGGAAGCCGTGCGGCCGAGCGGCCCCGAACGCACTCGTTCCTGCTGCAGAGAGCAAAGCAAAGCCTTCCTGGGAGAGCAGCTCTTCAGGCCACCCCATCCCAGCACCAAGAGCAGCTGGCCACCAAGGGCAGAGAGGACCAGGGTGGCAGTGCACAGACACGCCGCCGGCCACAGACTCACGGTGGCCACACAAAGCAGCAGGCACGAGCCCATCCACGGCACGACCTCCTTGACGGATCAGCCGGGCAGCCCGTCTTCGAGTGATGCTCGTCGCCAGCAGGTGAAGGCACAGACATGAGCCATGGGGTGGCCTTCAACAGCCAAGCTCTGCTCACCATGCACGCATGGGAAAGAAGGCCTGGCACAGCTCGCTCCTGTGCCCTCCCGCCTCCGGGCTGTCTTCCGCTTCGCCTGGGCTGGAAGGGAGCGAATTAGCGCACGGACGGCAGCACCACTCGCACCAGTGCCCAGCGCTGCCCGTGTTGTGACCAGGGGCACCATGCAGAAAGGGAGCATCCACAGGCTGGGACAAGCTCGGTGCTCCTGGCTGTGATCTCTCCAGTCAAAAGGACTTGTGCAAGGATGATTTGCTTTCTCCTGCAAAGGACTACAGGCCTGGCAAAAGCATCTCGTGCTCACTTGCGACTGGCAGCCCTGAGATGCCTACAGGAGTTCAGATGGATTCAGGAAGACTGTATTTTCACCTATAGCCAGGAGATGGCTTGATCCAATGTGCTTTTCTTTTCCAATGCTTAATATTTAAACATTTTGGTATTTTTCTATTACCTCAAACAGGAGGACACTGCCCACCATGGTCTTCACAGCAATTCATAACAGTCTGGGGCACTCCACCATGCTAAAGAGAAGATAAACTGAGGCACCCAGTATTCACGTTCAAAAATACACTCCAAATAATCAAAAACTGTCTGGACACAACCCTGGGCAACGTGCTCCAAGTGACACTGCTTGAGCGGGGGAGTTGGACTAGATGATCTCCAGGTCCCTTCCAACTTCAACCATTCTGTGAGTTAATGAAAACGGGACAGTGTCCAACTGGCTCTTCCAAATCCACATCCATCACCACTTCTCTCCGCCTAACACATCAGGCTGAACTACAGCCCTGCTAGGAAAACACCGTAACAGAAAGTGACTAATCACAACGGGTAGTGATTAGTCACTGCCACTGTGTAGCCGGGAGCACCAGGCCACCACGAGAGTATGCAGGGTTAGGTTGCAAGAGTCTCTCTTGCTCCCATGATTTTGCTCACCGCTCCTTCCCCTCCTGCCCTACAAATCAGTCCTTCAGGGCACCTGCCCCAATCTCCCCGAGTACTTTGGTCTTGATCCTGCCTCTCTTCCCACAGTATCTTACTTCTCAAGACCCTCATCCCAAAGTGATGGTCCCATCAGAAAGCAGAAAGGTAAAATCGCCGCCCCAGATCTGTCCTTCTAATTCCATCCTGCCTTCTCACACATTACCCCTTTTCTCTTTTGACATCTCCTCAAGAAGCTTAGCCATGAGCTGAAGTGAAAAAGCAGACTCTGTTAAAACAGATCTCTCTGACATCCACCTTAGAATGCCTCAGATTTCTTAGTTTCTGTCTGCTTTGGGCCCGGCCAAACCACGCGGAATTCCTGCCATTTCTTCCCTGCACAACACAGCACAGTGATGTTTCCTACCACCCAGACAAGCCCGTGCTCAGGCTCTTACCAGCTCACGTTGCAACCACCACATCTTGTTCAGCCCGGGCAGGGCTAGCATTGCCCTGCTTGTCCCTGTCCAAAAGGTTGCTGAAGAAGTCCTCTGCCTCAGCAATCTCCTGGCCATGCTGCTGGCTGATCCCTCCACGAACTCCTCCTCTGTCGACGCTATTGAACCCACCGAGCCCACAGGGCTCTAGCAGGGCCAGTCGGGGCCTCGCGCCACACGCAGCACCACGCTGTCCTCACTCGGAAAACTCTCAGGAACTCTGCACGGCGAGAGCTCAGCACGGGCACCTGCAAAGCCCCTCCAGAGTGCAGAGCCCCGGCTCCAGAAAGCCTTTTGTCCAGTAACGACAGAACCCGGCACCTCGAGGCCGCAGTGCCTGCTGCCCATTACCTGCCTTACTCGGTGCTTCCTCCGCCGCTGATGCTAGAAGCTGGGCTGGCTGCAAAAAGAGGCTAATGAGCACCCCGGGCTACTGGCACGAGGCCACGAGGAGGAATTTTTTTTCTTCTTCTTTAAACACATCTTTAAAACAACACATTAGCTTTCGCTTTGGGGGAGAGATGGCTCCGCTCACGGGTCCCTGAGCTCTGCTGTCATTTATTATATATTATTCCAGCTCTGACAGGCTGCTTTTGTTTCTGCTTTAAATATTTAATTTAGGTTTGCCCACAGCACTCAGGCCACTCTTCCCCTCCCCTACGGTGCCCAGGGAAAACAATAGTTCCCCCCAGAAGGACGCTGTCCCGGATGGGGGCAGATCCATCCCTCACTCCTGTCTGGGGACGTCGCTGGCAGAAAAACTCAGAAGCAACGTCACGCTGTGCCGGGGCAGGGAGCAGCGGCGGGCGGCTGCCACGCGCTGGGAGACCGACAGGAACCCAGCTCCTGAGTGCACCCGCAGCTCTCGGACACCGCGGGCGACTCCCCGGCTTGCGCAAAGCAACGGGAGGGCTGCAGGGATGTCAAGGGAAGCGGGCACAACTTGGGACGTGCATGCGAGCCCACAGCGGGAAAGGGGCCGGCCAGAAGGCAGCGCGGAGAAGCCTGTTACGCCCCGAGCTGCTGCTCTGCTGGAGGGGGACGTTTCGGGAGCGCGTGCCCAGCAAGGAGGGCACAGGCCGAGCGGCCCCTGGGCGACAGGAGCGGGTCCCCTCCCAGCACCACGTCCTGCAGCTCGGACACCCGTGCCAGCCACTCGCTGCCCTGTCCGAGCGCCGCGTGCTGCACTCCCAGAGCCAGCACGGGGAGCAGCTGGGACACGGGGAGCAGCTGGGACACGGGGCAGGAGAGCAGGGACAGGGGAAGGGAGAGGCGGCACCCGCGGCGGGCGCGAGCAGCCCCGCGGCGCGCTCAGCACTTACGTTGATCATAGCATTGGAGGTGATGCGGAAGAGCGTGGCTCGCTCGTTGACCGCCTTGAGCTTCTCGCCGCTCTCGGCGGGCAGCTTCAGGTTCTCCAGCTCGCTGAGCGAGCGCTGCAGGGCCGCCCCGTGCTTCGCTATGAGCTCATTGCAAGTGCTCAGGTCCTCCAGCTTGCTCGAGAGCGTTTTCAGCGTGCCGTGCAGCTCGCCCTTGTCAGACTGCGAGGCGGGCTCCTCATCGCCCGAGTCATCTGCAAAGGGGGGGATGGAGAAAACACCGTTGCCATGGCTACCCCCGGACTGCGCGGCCGACATCTCCTCCTCCTCCTCCTCCTCGGTGCCCTCCCCGCTCCTCCCGCTGCCCGAGGGCACCCGGCGCCCTCCCCAGCGCCGGCGACGCGGCCCCGAGGGCACCTGAGGGGCCACCAGTGCCACAGGCTGGGCTTGGGGCAGCCCCCGAGGGCACGTGAGGGGCCACCACAGGCCAGGCTTGGCAGCCCCGCTCCAAACCTCCCGCGTCCCCACGGTGACAAGGGAGCAGCTCTGGTACCGGCTGTTTTCCGAAACCTCAGCACCTCGAGAGGGCATGGATGTCTCCCCTCTCCATCAGTGTTCCCCCATCACAGCCCCACTGGTGGGACCACAGTGCCAGGGAGCCCAGAGTGGCCAGAGAAGGTCCCCAACCACTGCCACGTAGAAAACTCCCAGTTTAGGATATGCAAAAGGGGCAAGACGAGCTGCCATGCAGTGGGAAGGGTCAGGGAGCAGCATGCCTGGGGACACGCAAACCCAGCCCCTTGCACTGGCCGTGCTTGCTGCGACCTCCCCAGAGACCTTGTCCCCCAGGATGGGGCACAGAGACGAGAACCCCCCAAACAAACATGCGGTGAGAGGAGCTGAGCTCCAAAGCCCGCGTGGCAGCGGGCTCCCATGGACACCACTGCAAAGCGAGCGTCCACCCACGTGGGCACCCAACCCACGTGCGAGAAAAGCCGCAGTGACAAGGGGACGTTCAAAGGTGGCTGCATCATGCTGGGTGCAATCAAAAGCCACCAAGACTGCACAGTGCACAACAGTCCCTTCGTTTCCCCTCCTTTAGTCCTCGGGTTCATGGGTTATAAAGAGACAGGAACAAGCAAAACCTGCCTCCAAAACCTGCCTCCAGGGCCGAACCAGACAAGAAATCACCTACTGAAAGCCAAGGGGAGTCTCTAAAGGCAAAGATCAACTGTAAGAAAAGGGTCTGGTCCTGAAATCTGGGTATCTGGTGCTTGGGGGCAGACAGGGTGGGGAAGGCACACCAGGTTCCTCAGCCACATCACCTCAACTCTACCACGCTAGCAGTTCTGGACAGCAGCAGATCCACAGGCTCAACCACCACTGCCATCCAAGAGGTCCAACACGTCACAACAGCCACGATTCTGGTCACCCTGTCTCCACAAGGTGCAAATCTAACAGAAGGATTTCCAACCAACAGGACCCCCAGTGACTCCTTCGTGTCACCCCCGTGGCTTCTTCAGGGGGGCTGGAAGAGCAAGGTAGGACGAGGATGTCCATTCAAAACAACAGAGACACCATGAAGCTGTGAAGACACACCCGGAGGTGTGCACTGTCACACAGTGCTTTTCAGCGCTGCAATGCAAAGCGGGCAGCCCATACCTAGCTGATACATGAGTACATTTAACTCTGAGTTCATTTATAAAACCTTTCAAAACGTTGCATTAAGAGGGATGTTCAGGCATCACTCCATCCATGTAAATACATTGACTGTACAGGTCTTGGCTCAGCTAAGGGAACTGGAAGGGAAAGAGCTCTCCTCATTTAGCAGTACTGAAGATGCGCTTCTCCTACAAGAATCAGAGCGATCTGGATAACACAAAAACACAATCAACTGGGAGAGTCAAAGCAGTGGCAGAGCAGAGCGTGGTGCTACAGTCGGGAGCATGCTGGAGACGCACAGTTCACAGCCAGAGGGGCAAGCAAGTCCAGTAAATCCCCTGTGATCAGAGCAGCTCCTGTGCCAAGGTGCAATAAGCCCATCAGCTGCAGCCAGTTCTGCAGTAACAGGCATCAGCTCCTGCAACACCTGCAGGATGGAAGCACAACAGGCACATCAGCCAAACGAGGTAGTTCTGGTCTTGGTCACCCCAGCTGCCCTGTGTTGCAGAGTTCATCTAACCCTCTTGAACGTGGACAGTGTCCATGGAGAGGCTTCCTGAGCACCTGGTGGGTCTACAGGGCTCCCAGAGGGACCACAAACAGACAGAGTCCAAACAAGAATGGCCGAGCGTGAAGACCCAGCAGAGAAACCAAGTTTGACCAGAAGCCACCCAGAAGCCACCAAAGAAACCACCGCAGGAGGTCAACGACAACCAGGAGAAACCCAAGCATACAAGATGGGATGTGGGGAAGGGATGGCACGATGGGGGACAAGGTACCAGCAGCACTGGGAAAACCAAACACCCTGGTGAACCAGAGCCAGGCTATGATGCTACTTGGAGCAGGCGCAGTAGGAATGGCATGCACAGCCCAGAGCCAAGACTTATTCCACATTTCCCAGCTGCTTAAGAAAGATGGGAGAACACAATAAAAAAGCCCTGTTGGTAAAAAAGGGCATGGAGTGAAATGCATGAACATCTCACAAAGGAAAGCACCGGGGCAGGACCTCCCTACAAAACCATTTCATCTGTCCACAAGCCATCCCTGGGTCCCCACAGAGCACAAACTTCTGATCAACACCTAAAGCGGTTAAAAAAAAAGCCAGCGGGTGAAGTGGTTTGTGGGCATCAGGGACAAGCTCAGTACATAAATAAACACCCAGTCAGTGCCAGTGTCCCCAGGAAGCAAGGGGAGACCCAGCTGTCCAGGGAGACGAGGGTCTGGGGGCAGCCTGCTCCCACCACAGGGCTGAGGGGCCTTGAAGCAGCACGGGGGAACGGCTACGGTCCGGTGGTAAGACCAGCACTTTGGAAACATTCAGTACCAGGGAAGGCCTCGGGCTTGGAGGAAGGAGACACGTTAAGGGAACAGAGAAAGGGAGGTGCAGAATTCAAAGGGCACCAGGAGGGTGCACAGAGGTTCACGTCATGGGCACGGGTTTATGTTGCAGGCGTCTTAATAGCACAAACTTCAGGACATCCAGCAAGAAAATTTAAGCCATTTTCTGCCTCTAAGGACACTCAGTGCAGCCTCCCGAAGCTCCTAGTTCTGTTTCAAGTGTCCAAGGAGCCTTTCAGGCCATGTCCCCCTGAGTCACTGGCACCACCAGCACTCCGGGGCGCTCGGACACTGACTCTGCTGCTTCGGGACGCCCCGTTTCCTGCCCAGCCGTGTGCAGACCAGCCGGGCTCGCAGGGCACCGGGACAGGCCCTGCACCCGGCAGCAGCTCGGGAAGGGCCACCTGCGGGCACAGCCACGTCATGGGCAGACCTGTTCTCCAGCAGGGCCCGACTCCAGCAGGGCCCGACTCCGATCCAGGGAGCTTCAGTCCCGCACTGACAGCAGCCGGAGCATGCAAGGCTCCAGCTGCTGCGGCAGAATGCAGCCAGCTCCATCCAAGCCTGGCTTTTGCCTCCAGCTAGTCTGAAGGAAGCCGTGCACATCTGGAGCTGCTGGAGACATGGTCTGCGAGAGCTCATCCGTGCCCAAGCAATGCCTGGGCTCTGCTCAGGGGCTGCAGCAGGAGACACAGCACAAGGACCAAATCCTGGGAAGGGGCAGCCTTCCCACGGTGCAGGGAGTGCACTAGCATGGCTGTTTTCCCCAAAAACATGGATCCAAAAGCTCACAAGAACATTGCTTCTTCGCAAACGGAAAAGAGAACCCCCCAACATAGCAGAAAACTGGCCCAAGGAGATGCCTGCCCGGGTACAAAGGCCACACGTGTGCCACCGCACTGCTGCGGCGCTGCCCGGATCCTGCCCTCAGCCCGAGGGCCGGCGAGAGCAGGGAACAGTGCAAAGCGCCGAGCACGGTCACGTATCCCGAGGGCAGCTCCAAGGGGTGCGGATGGAGGAGGCAGCACTCCCGGGATGGAGGCGGCCCAGCCTGGCCCAGCTCAGCCTCCCTTTGCAGAGCTCCCTTGCTGTCCGCAGCGGCCCCGTCCGGGCGCATCCCCTGCAGCGCTGCCCCTGCTCAAAAGAGCGTCTCTGTGCTGAGTGGTGACCGGCTCACCGGGGAATCCAGGCATTAGGAGCTAAAGGGTGTTTCATAAAACAAGCAGAAGCAGCGAACACGGAAATTTGCTCCCAGAGAAGCCAGCCGCCCTGGCTTGGTCTTCATCACACACACCAGCCAGGCAAGCACCACAGTGTCAAAAAATGCCATTATCTCTGGGTTACTTAAGGTGAAGGACCCAATCTGAGCGTCTTCTGTCTCCTTGCAGGAGGAAGAGACCCTGGCAATACTTCCCCGGCCCAACCTTACCTGTTTGCAGCAATCGCGCTGCAGGGCCGAATCCCGGCTCCCACGGGCGACCCGCGCTCGGCTTGGCAGGGCACGAGCGCTTCCCTACGGATGGGCAAAGGTGATGCCGAGGCCGGAGGGTCGCCCATCACTGACGCGGGGACGGCTCGGCCGTGCCGCGACAGCGGGGCTGCGTCCGCTGCCGAAAGGCCATTTCCCTCCTTCGCGCCCGCACACGGAGGCTGCTGCAACGAGCCCTCCTCGTCTCCCTGTGCGCTCAGCTAGGCACGCCAAACACAACACCACAACACGGGCCATTTCTTTCTTTTTCATCTTTTTTTTTTTCTGCCTTTTTAAACCACTGTGCAGAATTACATAAATGCCCCCAAACCCATTGAAAAGAGTCCCCTTCTTGCAAGGAGAAGACATCGGGGTCAGACCATGGCAGTGGGGACACTGTCCTTTCACGCCGAGTCAGTGCAGACGCACGTTCCTGGGTGGAAGCTGGTTCAGAAGACTATTCCTTTTCTTCTCTCTTATATAACACTGGCAAATACCAAAGCTCAGTGAGACCCCGCGCGAATCTGCGGCCTCAAAGGTCGCCCATCAACACCCAGCTTGGGGGGAAGTCACACTCGCCTGCCTACCTGCCTGCCCCAGAGCTGGAGCCAGGGGGTGCAGGTAGCGGGATGCCGTGTCCATCCGCCTGCAGCCGCGCAGCTCTGAACGGAGAAAGGGCCTTCCAGGCTCTCCCGAAGCTCCAAGTCCAGCCAGGACCTTGAGCTCACGCCGAGTTCAGGATCCCGCAGGCAGAAGGGAGCGATGTGCAAGGGTAGCCGGTCCCGGGGCGTGGAGGATGGAATCGCTGCCCCACATACCCTGTCCCCGTGTCCCACAGCCACCCGGGCTGCACAGGAACGGGCACCAGCGCGATCCACAGTAAAACAAAAACGTCCCAAATAACATCATTTGCTATAATCAGCTCCAGGCAGAGCACGGGAAGGAGGAAGAGCAACACTACAGTTGTATTTCAATCAGAGTAAGCTCAACTGTAAAATGTGTAAAAAGCACAAATCTGAGCAGACGGAGCCCTCCGTCCACACAACCTCCATCAATCCAAAGACTCAACCCAGCAAGAACAGCAGCTCTCCAGCTGATGTCTTGGTACCATCAGTACAAGCATCGTAAGGGGAACCTTCCCATTTGTCCCAACAGGATGGCTGCAATCACAGGGACAGAGTTGGGGGTCTGGACAGCCCACACCAGAAACAGATCCTTAGCCCTCTTTCTGCACTTGTTTCTCCACCTGGAAGAAGGCTTGGACCTTTGGAGGCCACCTCACTGTGCCAGCACCAGATCCTACAGCCATTTCACCCACTGCTAACACCTATTTGTGAAGCAGTTGGAGAGAGAGGAGTAGCAAAAAGTGTTCTTGCTACTGCAGATAAAGGATTCACTCTTCCAGAAAGGTGACCCAGCCACAAAACAGCACTTGAAGGTCTTTGCTTTAGGAACAGCAAAATGCTGGGATGTGCAGGGAAATGTCCCTGTCTCAAGCTTCTGGAACAACCCAGCCAGGGGAAACTACAGTTTAATTCAATAAGACTGGTGAAAATCCCCTGAGGGTCACAAATACCCATAGTGAGAGGCAGACACTATTCAGGTCTTCTCGTTTGGGCATTGAAACCTGCAGACAATTCACAGAAGAGCCACACAGCCGTGTCCGTGCAAACTCAGCACAGTGGGCCGTGCAGAGGGACCATCACAGCCGCCCCTATGGAGGATCTCCCGACTTCAGTGACTTAAGGTTTCACACTCTTGGAAACAGAAGAAATTTCTAATTCTAAACGCTCACGTGCTAGGAAGAGGATCACACAACTTCAAATTACTTCTTTCTGCAGAACAGGTTCAACTTGGCAGACACCAGTGGAGGACAAAGCTATTTCTCGCCAAGAATCAAGCACCTCGCTGTGTCCACACTGCACCACTCTTCAATTAAAGGGGTTTTGGGAATGACCCCTTTCCTTGGGCAAAGGCCCGAAACGCTATTTTTACCTGTACAGCGGGCCCTTGTCTCTGCTTCGTGCATCGCCTGGCGCTGCCGGGAGCAGCTCTGCCATCTGCTCTAGCAGGAGGAGGACAAAAACCCTCCCCAGAAGCACCACAAGGGCTTCACGCGGGCGCTCTCGGCACGCGCAAGGCCCACGGAGCAAACAGGCGGTGTGGGGTGGACGCGGCCCCCGCGCCCAAACCGGCTCACAGGTCCCAAGGGAGCACAGGGACTTCTCCAGCGGCACCCGGAGCAGATGGCACAGCCAGAAGGTGGGAGCAAAGGGACAACAGGAGGGGACAGGGTTTCCCTGCGGTCCTTCAGCAGGTTGATAGAAGACGGGCCTGAGGAATAGGCCTGGCGCAGGGCTGCATGGCCGCTAACAGCAACGTCTCATATATCCTCCCTCTAGGACCTTGTGCGGCTTCGATTCGGACACGGGCGCTTGCTCCACACACCTCATGCGCCCCAAGCAGCAGCGCCCCTGCAAACCGAGTCCTCCCGGTCCTCCCCCGATAACTTCCCCTCGACCTGCAATCAAATTTGGGGGAATTCTGTTTGGCTTTTCATTTGTAGGGCACGGGCGTGAAGCAGTTGCTATAGGAACAGCCTCCCTACAAGCCGAGAAGATTATTTTCGGAGCCGTGACGCTATCTGATCCACGCGAAAGGGATGCGCAGGCGGCGGCCGCGAGCCTCGCCGGGC
>VZSG01000918.1:102452-129002 GCA_013398315.1 Nothoprocta pentlandii
GCCATCCCGCCCCGCTCGCCCACCGCCCTCCCGAGGCGCCCGGGCCTCCCCAAGGCACGACGCTGCTTTGGGGTAGGGTACCCTCGTCCTTTCTGCTGGCGGGCAACGGCGCGAGCGGACGAGGGCGGCACAAGCCGGGTGTCTGCGGGTGACACCACCACGGCACCCGCGGGGCACGGGGCGCTGTCCCTGCCACAAAGCGAGCGGGGACCCCGCTCTGCACACACGGGTCAAACAGCAAATTCTGCGACTCCAGCGCCCAGGGAGGCCAGCCCCAAGGGAGGCACCAGACGAGGCACCCGCGGGGCTCCCTGGGCTCCACAGCCGTCCCCAGCAGCGCTGGCTCTAGCTCCTGGAAGCACCCATCACTACTCATTTCTCAGCTGGAGCCATTTCTGTGCTGGCTGGAGAAGACACATCTGCTTCCATCACTTTTAATAGCTATGAATATTAAATGGGAGCTGGTATCTATATTTAATAGTCCAGCCTGGCTGCCAAAAGATGGGTACATTCTTATAGCATCTGCACGCGCAGGCACGGGCAAAGCAGTTTGGGGCGTAAAGAATTATGCTAGAAATTAAATCACCAAAATAGCAACGCGAATAATCACCGTAAATCATCGCAAATTCAGTGATCACTTAACAATTAACTCCAACCTGGCAAGGGTGTTTCTTCTGCGGCTAATGCAACCGGACAGCTGTTCGAGCAAATGGAGGCCTAAAAATAGGAAATATTCACTCGCTGTTCAGCTTGGACGTTTCCCCAAGCCTCATTCAGCACAAGCAGGCGGCATGAGTGAGTCGAGGGCATAGGGATCTCATGTTGGGCCAGCCCAAGACCCCACGATGGGGCTCCCTGCTAAATCCAGGGAGCAGAGAGCTGTGTTCCCATCACAGCAGCCGACTGGGTTTGCCTGAAATGCCAGGAACTGTAGTGGGAAGTGAAACATGGGCATTTTGCAGAAATCTAGGTCTAAGGACCTGAGTAACCTGATCTCAGTTGGCCCTGGGTTGCACAAGAGGATGGACCTCAGCCGTCCACAGAGCCCTTCCAACCCAAATTACTCCACAGCTTAAACAAAATGTGGTCACTTGAAATAACTGGCCTTGGATCGTAATCAGGTCTAAAGCTGCAATAACAGGGTTAGTTTAATATATATCCAAATGAGAAATATTTGCACAAGCACTAAGATGCCTATGTACTAACATATCGGAATATCGTGTTGAAAACATAGAGGAACGTGAACATGTAAAACAGGTACCACACGCACATGGGCTTAACCTAATTTTGGAGCCTTCGTTTGGGTTACAGCGCGGACAACACGTCACCCTTCATCCATGCCGCGCTGAAATCACGAAGGTGAGTAACCTCCTCCGTGTGTTTGATTTTAAAAAGCTGCTAGGATTATCTCTCCTTTTCCATACCTGTGACTTCTTCAGCAGCTCAGAGCAGCCGGCTGGCGGGGCCGAGCAGAAGCGCCGCTCGAACGCGGCCCTCGTCGCCTGCCTTGCTCTCCACTTGGCAGCAAACTGCACGGGGACAGGAGGGCACAAAGACTGAGAATGAAAGATCAGCAGGATAAAAAGCAGCTGGGGTCAGTCTCTCGGCACCTCATCCTCCATAAATT
This sequence comes from Nothoprocta pentlandii, assembly GCA_013398315.1. Taxonomy (NCBI): domain Eukaryota; kingdom Metazoa; phylum Chordata; class Aves; order Tinamiformes; family Tinamidae; genus Nothoprocta; species Nothoprocta pentlandii. The sequence continues at coordinate 104,080 of VZSG01000918.1, forward strand.
ACTGTTTACAAGACAAGCTGGCAAAGCCATGCTGTAATAGCGGAGAACATTCAGAAACTAATGGAGACGGGACCCCAAAATCAAGGTACCAAGGCTGACCAGGAGGCAAGCACGCATGAAAACGTCTCCTTGGAAGGACAGACACTGCAGATTCCTCCGAGGCATCAGGAAGTCAGTGTAAACAAGGAGGCTAAACAGAGCGATCAATGGGGCAAGATCTGTTTTGGCAGCGGCCCTTCACTGTCCCTGCTGTTCCTGACACTTCTGTTCTGGTAAAGACACGTTGCCCGAGGAGGGAACACTCCGTTCGAGGATGTCAAAGGCAGGGATGCCGAGGAAACTACGTGAGCAAAATCCACTGCCAAAGTGGAACTGCTTTTTTATTTGAATATGCCTTTTCAGAACTCCTTTGAGAGACACAGGATATTTGTCTCTTTTTGTTGCACAGGGTCATACGGGTTCTAGTAGGGAGCTTGCCACCAGGCTCTCATTAGGTGATCTAATCACCCAAATTTCTTTTAGTACAAACCAACCTTGCTTTAAGGCTCCAGAAACCAGTGCAGTGATACCAGGCATGGATTTTGGCCCACCTTACACCTCCTTTTTTGGTTAAATGCTCATTAAAGCTTCACAGCCTGGTAGCCCAGTCTCTTAACGCCTGTAAAGGACTTTTGGCTCTTCGAAGAGCAAAGCCCCGGGAAAGCAGGAAGTATTTTTATTAGGACTCCTGCAGCATGCCCAGTCCAGCTGTGGAACATTTTAGTGCTGCAATTAGAAAACTACGATGCAAATGGTCAATAAGCCTCAGTGGTGACGGCTGCGCTTTGTCTAGACTGCAGCCGTTCTCAGCTTCCCAAACCCATGGGGTTGTCTGGTTGTCCAGTCACCTGCACAATAAATCCGAACAACTCCTAAAGCAACACGGACACACAAGCCAGCTGAAACACACTGAAAGACAGGGTTTAACATCCAGAGAATTTGGACCAATTGGAAAAACGGGGTCTCAAATGCAGCACACAGAAAATGCAAGATAGATATCAGCCAACCACCAGCTTGGCAGAAAAGGATCAAATGGTCACAGCTTATTACAAATACAGGATTAATTAAAATGGATTTTTAAGTGCAGTTTAAAAAAAGCAAATAATTATTTATATGGACAGAATGGTGACGTCTAAGATATGTGATGTCATTACTGATAAATATCCAAGAGCCTATGCCCAGTATGGGGAAAGGAACTCGTTAAGACACATGGGCACCATAAAAAGATAGTCCGTGGGAGAGTCCGTAACACTGGTATGTGGGAGGAAAACACATCCATCAGGGAGAGAGCGAATGAAAGGATGGGAGAAAGCACACTGGAGACAGGAAAAGGAAAAGGAAAAGGAAAAGGAAAAGGAAAAGGAAAAGGAAAAGGAAAAGGAAAAGGAAAAGGAAAAGGAAAAGGAAAAGAGGGAAGAGGGAAGAGGGAAGAGGGAAGAGGGAAATCAAAACAAAACCACATCAAGATACTAACAGGAAGAAGGGCATCATCTGTTCTCCATGTCCACAATGGACAAGGAACCACAAACTCAGAAATACAGCAACAAAACCGGGTATTTGGAACAATGTTCTACCCACAGGGCCAGCGAAGCCATCAAGAGGCTTCCTACCGAGACCATGGGCCAACTCGGGGGACATGAGCAGCAAACATCTGTCAGGAATTGTTTTGAGGGAGCTGATCCTGCCCTGGGGTAGACAGATGTGCTTGGCAGGTCCTCAAGGCTTCCTCCAGCCTCATTCCCTGGGATTTTATCACTTAAAAAGTAAAATAAATAAATAAATAAATAAATAAAAGGCTAGAGAACAGACAGCAAACCTGAAAAAGAAACAAGCTCTGACAGGCAACCTCAGCACCAACCAAAGCAGAATCCTACGGAGCTTAATGGGAATTTTGTCATGACTTCCATGAGCTGGTGGGTAAAGGATGAGGCATGGGCAGTGTCAGCCCGGGGTTGCACACGCTTTAGAAGGAAACTCTTACAACCTTCCCCAAATTCTCCTCAAGAGAAAGCAGCAGCAGGGCTTCCTTTACCAGGAGATTTCTGCTTGCTGCCTTTTGGAGAAATCAGAGGGATTTTTTTTTGATAATATGTTTTTAGACTACAATTTTTCTCTCTCCAGTTCCATGGGAATAAAAAGCTTGGTAGATACCAAGAAAATATCAAGCCACATCAGAACTAGAAGCACATGGCACAGAGCTGCCCGGGAACGCAGAGCTGAATGCGAGTCCAGCAGATGCAACTGGTTGAACAGTGACAAGTCAAAGTGGCCACTGGACAGAGCCAAAGGAACTTCACATACCCCCAAAAGTGAGTCCAGAACAACAGTGGGGAAAAAACACTACCCTGAAGGTCTAATTACAGGGAAATAACTGGTCATTATTGGTCAACTAGCAGCTCACGCAGCCCCTCTGAATAAATAAATTATTTAATAAATAGCCTGTGGAAGCTGCCTTAGGCCAGCTGGTGAAGGGGGAGATGGAGCCTGTCTCCCCTGGCAGCCCGTGCATGGACGCGGGCTCTGCTGCCCCACGCGCTCAGGGAGAAGCCCAAGGAGCACCTAGGGATGGGGGTCTGAGCAGCGGATCCGGTCTGCACAGCAGGGATACCTGTGTGTTTCTCAGAGCAGTCCCGCTAGGAAAAAGGACAACGGAAATCCTGCCATAGCCAGGAGCGGCTCTGTTAACCACAACTTCCATCATCTTCCCAACTCCTCTTTCCAAGGGACTCAAATCCCAGAAAAAAATCCTCCTCTCCCAGGATGGGTTCTCTGCAGCTCAGACAATCTTTCTTTGCATGTTCAGCAACTGCAGGTTTCACTTCAGAATTTCATTCATAGCGGATGAAGAGGTCATTGAGCGCAGGTGGGAGCTTCCAAATGCTCCCCACTGATTTTCATTAAAGAGGTATTACAATGGCCACAACACAGAGCAAGTCCCCAGCCCACGTCTGGTAGCCAGGTCCCATTTCCAATACAAGCTCCATGGCAGGAGAGTGTTCATAACATTTAAGCTTTCTCTTGGAAGTACAACTGGATCTTCTAAATTTCTCAGCAGATGGACTGTAGACCCCCTGGTTGGGTAACACCTGCACTCAGAGGTGCAGAAAGCAAGGCAGAAGTCAAAGTCATGCGGCAAGTGCCAGACACAGCCCGAGAAACAGAAGCTTCCACCAGACAGAGCTGATCTCATCGCACGGCGGCCACTGCCGGCTCTGTTCTGGACTTAACGTTCGCCAGCTCTGTCTTTTCCAATGGAGTTGATAGTTCAAGAGGCAGACGCATGGACAAGGAAACCTCCACACAACCATGCACTGAGTAATGAGGTTTTCCTTCAGCCCCTTTAGCACTCTGAGAAGGGACACGTCTAAGAGGGGTTTGCCAGCAGCAGGAACGAGACATCCCCCATCACCTTGTGGGTACCGCTGAGGAGCCCTTGGGGAGCTGCCCCTGGAGGAAGCTCCATCTCCCTCCCAGCCCCACTCTGCACTTCTGCACAGCTAAGCAGAGCAGCTGGGGGCTGAGTACTTGCGCCACCAACCCCCAAAACCACCCGTGAAGCATCTGCCTCTGTCATTGCAACCCTTGGATATATTCCTGTCAGCAAAGGGAAAACCTCCAAGACCCACTCTCAGTCTCCAGGGCCACCAAGATCCACATCCAGATGAACATCGCTAATTTGCACTCTATTAAAGCATCTCTCCTCTAACTCGTATGTGAACTCAGAGTTCACAGCCAACAGGCAACACAAGACAACTCTGCAGGGAGGATTAATATTACCTAAGGCTTCGGCATCATCTCCAAGCAGAATGAAGAATATTTAGACACACAGACAGAACTGTTGTCATAAATAATTAGAAGTTATTTGCTCTCATCTAACAGATGAATAAAGTATATGAAAAAAAAAGTATGAACTCAGCATTTTTTAATTACATCTGTCCACTTACTTCCTCAAACCTTTAGCATCAAGCGAGTAACACAAATTTGCCCAGCTCCTCGGCTTCCGCACAGAAGAGGCAATAGAGCCCAGCAGCTTTGTAGGGAAAGGTACTGCCTGGCCCAGGGCTGGTTGGGAACGACCTTCTTCAGCTGAGACAAGCCAGGACAGACACAGAAGTGGCACAACCTTGGTTTTGCCCTAGGCTTACTTCTTTATCTTTAAATAAGTGGGAAGAGAAAGGGCATTTCCCAGCAAATGAAATATGAAAAGTTTCCTTTACTGGGTGCTGGCCACCCAGCTCTTGGCCCTCTGTCTCTCCTGCTACAGCTCTTGTACTTCATAGAAATGAGTATTCAGAGCAGAACTCGGAGCAGGGACTCATGCCAGACGGGTTCGGGACGTGGGGACCAAGCCACCTCTCTGGGCGTGGAGTCCCACGCTTAGCTTCAGTGATGGAAAGATCTTTGGTGGCGAGAGCCTTGCGGAAAGGGGCACAGCTGCTTTCTAGGGCAATAAAATCACCTGCAGGGTGGGGTTTTTTGGTTTTGTTTTTTGTTTGGAATGGGACCCGGCTCCTGCGCAGCGCTGTCGGTATCAGTGTCCGAGCGCTCCCAAGCACAGGCTGTGCAATGTGTTTCCTTGTCCCAATGCCTGTCCTTGCAACCACCACCGAGAGGCTGCCACAGCACCGGCACAGGGACACAGGGAGCGCGAGGGGCCCGGCTCGCGCCGCTGACCCCGCCGTGGCCATCTGGGCCCTCTTCTTGCACACACAACAGCCGCAGCACCGGCACAGAGCTATTTAAAACCATCCAAGGTCTTGGATGTCTTCCTAAGTGCGTCACCAACCATGCATTTTTAATCCTGTTTAAATATTTTTCCAGCCTCAGGTGCATCTACAATTTCACTAGCGTGCCGACAGCTTGGACTCTTCTTCAGATCCAGGGGCAGAAGGGAAAGGAAGCGCTGCTGGCGGCACGTTTGGCTGCCTCTGGGGGGCCAGCATCCACACAGCCTCCGAGAGGCACCTCGGCACGCGCGAGCCCCCGCTCTCAACAAGCTGCTGCGCAGCCAACAGGCTCATGCTGCCCTTGGAGGAGCGCTGAGAGCGCCCACGGAGCTCCCCACAGACAAACCTGGCCTGGGATTTTATATATACATCTATAGAAAAATACATATATATTTATATATTGCTATATACTTTTAACCGATAGTCTTTCTCTGGAAGAGTCCTGTCAGGTGGGAGAACACAAGGTGCCCTAGGCTTTCTCCTTGGAAAGCAGGCAGAGGTTTCCATTGGATGTTCCTACATCCCTTCAACCCTCTTGCAAGTAAACCTCAGCACTCAGAACAAGATGACAAGGGACCTTGTTCCGGGGAGGGGGAGCAGCGATCCGGAAGGCGGCGAGGAAGAGGAGCAGGGCTGAGAAGGCCGGGAACAGAGACGCGGCCGTGCCCTGCAGCCGGATGGCAGCAGGGCTGGCGCAGCGCCCTGATGTTTACAAGCTCTGCTAAGCCCAGCTGAAAAGCAGCGAGGTTTCGGGGAACCCGCGGAGCGGCCGTCGAGGCCGAGCCGCCGGGCAGCGTGACACGGGCACCGTCACCTCGATGCAGGTGCTTACGCGCAGCGCCGCCTGCCTGGGCTCAGCTTACCCGGGGGTAACGGGATCAGGCGGGTGTAGGTTACACATCTTCCTCCAATTCCCCGGAGGTCAGGAAATGCCCGTGGAAGCGGGGGGATGCTAAGCCAGCAGGCGGACTCCGAGCCCCTCACCCCTGCTTCCCAGCACATAACTGGGAAGAGAGGGAGGCAGGAGGCCACAAGGAGCCAGCTGAGCTTGCAGCCTCCAGCGCCGCTTCTGCCCTCGGTTTTAAGTCCTGTTCCTTTCAGTACTCAGGAGTGTGTAAGTGAAAGCCCTGGCAAACACAGCTCTGCTAACCTCTTCTTGACCACTGGGTATTCGGGGGTGCCGCTCAGGATGGCCCCCTCCTCCCTAACCGCTCTCCTTTGTGCTTAAAGCCCAGCAAACTAGCCGGTGTCCACAGCGCTGGTGGCCAAGAAGCTCTGACGGAGCAGCAGAGCATCCCTCGCTTCGCTTCACAGGGAGCCCCGGCCCCGCGCACCGCCGGCGCCCGCACACCCTGGGCCCGGGTGCTTTCAGACACGGGCTCCCTCCCGCAAAGATGCGGTTCAGCTGGCTTCGGAGCAAGGCCCCGCTGCCGCCTTCCAAAGCGGGGCTCTGGCGGGTGCGGTGACGCTGTATACAGTGCTCTCCTCCACGGGCTTCTGCGAGCACGGCTCCGCGGCAGCATCCTGCAGCTTGCCGAGCTGCCGGCCACGTCTTGGACACGCCGACATCTGCACCGTGCGCGAGGGCAGAGAGGGAGAAGCCCCTCTCTATTTGGCAGCTGAGAGTCGTTCTCTCCTTGCTTCTTAAAGCTACTTAGATAACAGGACAGTGGGTACCCAGGTAGGAAATGCTTTCGAGACAGCAGCCATCGTGAATGGTTTTGCTAAGCGGAGCTCAAAAGCGCCCAGTGCTCTTTAATTCAGCGCTCCAGCGCCCAGGGGGAACAGATGTCGGTGCTGCTGTCCTGCCCGGGCGCCCTCGGCAAGCGCCAACGTCCCTTGGCACCGCTGCTGGAAGAGGAGGAGCTTCCACACTGATCCTGAGCGGAGGTTATGAGAAATGGTTTATACCCTGGCTCTTTCCCCATGGAAAAGTCAGCAGTGCTAAACCCACCTGGAGGCAAAACCATTATGAACTGACCCAGGCAGTCAGTTCCTTGCTGTAATGTGTGCAATACACGGGCACCTCCTACCTGCTCTGCTGCCAGGAAACGCGACTCAGGGTCCAAAGTGACCCCCCCAGTGCAACCCCTTGGATCAGCCCTGCTGAATGCAGGGAGAGAACCAGCAAGGCGAGAGCCATCTGCAAGACACGAACGATGGGGCAACTCCCGGAGCGCTGGGGCTGCCTGCACAGACCCTCCTTTGAGGGAGCAGCAGGAGGTGAAGGATGAAGCCCCCCTGCAGGGTGGCCACGGATGGACAGCAGACCCGTCCAGGTTTCTGCAGCAGAGCAACAGCCCTGGTGGCAGCGAGGCCAGGCGGGAGGGCAGAGCCCGCATGGCGGTGAGCAGGGAGCTGCCGAAGGGAGACGCGGCAGCGCCCCAAACGCCAGCTCTTCTATCAGCAGGACGACTCCGGTGTTTCCAGCGCCCGGATGAGGACGGAGGCAAGAAGGAAAGCACATGCAAAGCGTGACAAGTGAAAACAAACAGAAGGTGACAGCAGCGAGACCATGCCAGGACACGGAGAATACAGAGCACTGCTGAACGTCTCCAGCGGGAAAAACTCGGCAGCTGGGAGCTCAAGCGGAGCAGAGGTGTCCTCAAGGAACACAAGAACCAGACCACCAAGGAGCCAGTGGGTTTTCTCAGCTCAGCTGCCTCCGCATCCAGGCGGGCTGCTCTGCTACGAGCTGGGCTACGCAAACGCAACGATACCAGGCATGAGAGAGGGCACGGGAGGGAGGTCCCGCGGAGGTAACGGGACAGTTTTTAGATGCTCTACTCCTTCCCTGGCTCCATGATGTTTGGGGCCAGTCACACTAAGGAAAGAAGGGTCATAAATCTCACATAAGGCTTCCAGGAAGATTTCCAAATAAATTTGGGAAGAGGCGGAATCAGCACTTCAGCATTTGGAAAGCAGCCTAGAAAACAGCATCTTTTCCCAACGGCTACAGGTGCGTTTCCCTCCTAGGAAACACACATCACTTACACTGCAGACTTGATCTCTACGCGAGTTCAAGAGATCCCTTTGAATAAACTCTCACTAGGGCACAAAATAAACTAATACTGCCGGCAACGTAACTCTATAAAAACATTTCCTCTGCTATCTATTTGATGACCCCATTAGAAACTATTCACATGCACGCCCAGACGTGGGCATCTTGCTGCAGACGCTGCGTCACCCGCAAGCCCATCACGCAGCAACCATGAGCTCTGTGAAGCCCAGGATTTCAATCTCCATTAAGAGACTGCCACCTACCTTTACACCAAACCTTGGTGACAAATTGCACACGCAGGTATATTGCAATAGGAGACTCGGTAGGAAATCCTGGCCTTATTAGCGCTGCTGCCACCGGGCGCTCAGAGCGGACCTGGCAGATGTACTGAAGCTTCCTCTGGACATCAAGCGTGGACCGATTTCTGCTGCGCAGCACTGGAAGGCTCTCAGATAAACAACAGGAGGGAACCTAATGATCTTTATCCGCTCCCTGCCGCCCTTCTAAAGTGCAACCAGTTTGGACACTGTGCTTCTGCTAACTGGTGCGGACAGCAATCACGTAGGCCAAGGTGGGCAGCTGTAATCTGCTTATATGGTGCAGAATAAGATGCTCCACTTTCTTCCGAGCAAGATTTCAACATCTTGGCTTTTCTACCTTAATTTGACCCCGGCCAACACTCCTGACGCCAAAAAAAAGTCAAAAGTTCCCATCAAGTTTAATGGAACTGGATGATTGGACTAGATGATCTCCAGAGGTCCCTTCCAACCTCAACCATCCTGTGATTCTGTGTGATCCAGTCTTCACTGCATAAACACATTAGGGTAAAAAACATCCTACTTTCATTTCCCCCTTTTTTTTTTTCCTGCCTGATGTGCAAGGTCTGCACAGCAGTTTCATCGTACAAACACACACAAACACAAATAAAATCAAGCCCAACCCTCCAGACAGCGTGGGTTTGCTTGAGAGAAATCTCCCGCAGAGTAAAAAGCCTGGGCCAGCTATTCCCAGGCTCTCCATTAAAAGCCATAAGTATCTTAAATATTTTTCAAGCATTTCTTTTCTTTTTTTCCTTTTTTTTTTCCCTAGTGGGCTTTAATCCAAATCTGGGGAGAAACTATCACAGTACAAATTACCCCAGCACACAGATTTTCAAACACAATGCAAGGCGTTGCTGGAAAATATTTTCACTTCTGGAAGAAGCACTGGATTTTCTAAAGGTAGCAAACCTGCCAGAGTTGCTTTTACTGGCAAGTTCGCACATTAGTTTTTCCAGTAAATTGATCTTAAAAGCTAATGAGTTCCCAATTTTTCAGCTGAGTTTTCTGATTTAAAAAAATAAATAAAACAGCGAGAGGTAGCAGAGGGAATCTGAGGACAAATCCATTATTCAAAAGCAGGGAAGGAAGAGCCGCGCTCCTAATTTCAGGTGTCTTCCTTCCAGTGGGAAGCCTTTACTGCGCCCAGCGCCGCGAGCCCGCCGGGCACCTCGTTCCCGCGGCAGGGCTAAGGACGGCAACGCGAAGCGACTCGAGCCTGTCTCGTGCACGTTACACAACAGGCCAAAGCGCCAGCTGGGCATTCCAATGGGCAAGGGAAACAGCCCAGGGAAAACCCTGGGGATAATTCTGGTTTAGGGTGTTCTGTTCTCCAGCGAAGCCGGTTACATAAGCTGCTCCGCGTGCCTGTGCAAACCGATGCTTATACATGTATCCTTATGTCATCTAGCTATAAAAACAGCTTGGCAAGAGAACCATAGGAAAGTGAGCAATCTGGGTTTGGTAGAAAAGCTCCTCATCTGTCTGGGGCCTCCTGTAAGCCCCGAGTTGCTTCAATCTTGGTTTGACCTATTTGCATTTCTCCTCGCCTTGCCTTTTGCTCCAAGGGAAATGAAGATGAAGATATGATGAAGATGATAAGATGATGAAGATAAAATAATTTTCTGTGATCGTATGCTTGGGAGTGCGACAGAGACACGCACACCCATGCGGAGGGACCACATCAACCGGAGACTGCTGCTGGCGCAGGGCTCTGCGAACACAATTCCACAATTCACCATGAAAAATAAAGCAGCACTAGATTTGCCACGAGTGGACTGAGGAATTTAAGCATTTACATCAAAAAAGAGGGCGAGATGACTCATCGCACCTGGCTTCGGATGACCCAAAAGGAGAAGCTCAAGGCTGAGGCAGCCTCCCAGGTGTCCCTTAGGTCAACAAGAAGAAGTCAGCGCGTTCAGGCGTCTGCCCACCTGCAGCGCCCGCTTTGGGAAGCGGCTCTCCAGGGCTGCCCATTTCGCCTTGCTGACAACAGAAAAAACTCTGGGTCACTAGGTTGGGCCAAAACTCTGAGTTTTAGACAGCTACAGCCAGGTGAGACATCCCATGCAGAACGAGCCAGCAACTTGGTGTCTGATGAATTCTTGCATGATTTTTGACTTTCCCTTCTTTGAAGCTACTGAATTACCCCAAACTGAACCAAAAGAGCAACAACTCGGTCGGCCCACAGAGGACGTGCAGGCGTGCATCGCCCACGATGCCAGTGCCCAGCCACAGAGACCCTCTGGCACCGCAGCCAGCAACGAAATACATCCTCGTTCCCCAAATCACAGGAGCCGACCCCAAAATAGTAACCAGCTGCTCAATTTTTCAGGAGCTCTCCTAAGCGGGGATTTCTGTCCCAAATCGGCGCCGATTTGGGCAGAGGAGCAATTGCCTGATAAATGACGGCTCTCCCGCGCACGGAGCGAGCGCGGAGCTCCCGGCAGGGTTTCGTTGCAGCGGCAATTCCCGGAATAAGCCGGCACGGAGGGGACGCAGGGAGCACGCGGCGCCCGGCAGCCTCGCCGCGGGCACTTGTTACTGCCGGAGGAGCCGTTCGGGGGTTTGGGGGGTTCGGCTCTGCCCCACGGGCCAGGTCACAGCAGCGGCAGGGGGGGCTTAAAGCACCGCCCAGGGCAACCCTCGCGCCTCGCCTTAATCACACAGCAGTTTGCAGGGAAATTAGAACAAAAACAGACCGCCGGAAAGCGAGTAGCAGTCCAAAACAGACCGTCACAGCAAGTAATAATTTACCTGTGCTGAACAAAACAAGCCTTTTGGATACAGAAAGGGCTCCCAAATGCTAAAGGAGGAAAACACTATAAAACTTAACCCTCCCAGCACTGGAGCGCACGTCAGAGCGCGGTCGCTCTCGTGTGTTTTTTCCGACACCGGGCACATTGCAAGGTGTCCCCCGGCACCCCGGGGGCAAGAAGCCAGGGGCAGCATGCGGGGGTCATGCAGGGCCGCCTCCCTGCAGGCTCCCGCGCCGGCTCCAGCGTGCTGGGGCTTCTGCAGAGGCTTCATGCAGAAGGGCTGGGGGAAGAGGCCTCCGCAGGCGCCGGCCCCAACCCCAGCGCGGCCGGCCGCCGGGGCCACTAACCCGTCCTCAGGGCCACTAACCCGTCCTCAGGGCCACTAACCCGTCCTCAGTTTATTCAGGCAGCCGGCGTTGCAGAAGGAGCGAGCGGACGCCGCCTCCCAGCAGCTCCTACCCTTCATGCCCGCGGCCGGGCGCCGGAGCGCTGCATGGCTGCGGGCACGCAGGAGGAGAGGGAGGGGGAATAAAAAAAAGAGAAAAAAAGAGGAAAAAATCCTTGTTCAGCACCCGGGCCGAGGCTGTGGCGCCGCACTTACAGGTGACCGTTTTCCCCCTTGCAAATGCACGGCCGTGCTGCTAAGCGGAGCTGGCAGCGCGAGCCCCAGCCGGCCCCGTTACCGGCATGCAGCGGTGTCCCCGCCGGCCGGAGCGGCCCTTAACCCGCGCGCTGCCGGGAGGCGACGGCTGAGCGGAAAGGAAGAGGAAGAGCCCCCCGTGAGCCGGCGAGAGGGGCGACACGGAGCCCCGACACCCTTGGGAAACGGGGGCTGAAAGCGGGAGGGAGGCTGCTTCCCAGGAGCGACACCGGCATTTGGACGCTTGTCCCTTTAATACTGCTGGGGTGGGATGGTATTTTTAGGATGCTCACTTTAAAGCTGCATGGGAATTTATTTCTTTTTTCTCTAGGAAACTCGAGCACGCATTTTTTTCCCCACAGAGCCGCATTTCGGAGCACCCCGGAGCGCAGCGGTAGCTCCCCAAGATTTCCCGCCAGCATCACACGCCCTTGCCACGTCCCCGGGTTCTCAGCCTCCACTATGGGCTTTCCAGCCATCAGCGTTTCCCGAGTGTCCTGGGGGAACCGGCAGGTCCAGAGGAGGAACAAAGGCTGCACAAGCCACAGCCTGGGACATCGCGGGCAGCTGCAGCCAAGCTGCTATTGCAGCTCGGGCCCGTAGGGCTGTGGTTTGGGCAACCACAGCTGGGCTCGCTGGGGGACACAGATAAAAACAGAGGGACTTTCACGGTGATCTAGCTGGAAACAGGATGGAGGTTTTGGAAAAAGGAGCTTTCACAGCCCTCACACGCCAGGCAGGGGAAGCGGATGGTGGCCAGGCACACGCACACAAAAGTATCACCTCTCGTTTGTAATTAGGGCTAGGGTAAGAAACAAGGGGTTTGCAAGGGGAGACCACGCACAGCACGCGAGCAGGAGTGCTCAAACGGAGGGAACGGCCTCGGCGACACACAGCTCCAACCAGGCACCCCAATTTCTGCCATCAGATCCGAACTGCTGCAAGTGGCTCAAGTCTCTGAAATTCGGACCCCCTACCTGAGGGTGCAGGGACGGCGTCCCAGCCCGGCACCCAAAGCTGGGTGAGGAACGCAGCCCGGCTCAACAGCCCGCGGCACGTGAACAGAAGCCTACATGCCAAGCACAAAGGTTTTCCAAGCAAATCCTTCAGTTACCTTTCCGCAGGAGTAACTGCAAGAAGCAGCCATCAAAATATCCACTAAGACCCTTTCAACCCATCTAAAGTTTATGGCTCTTTACACCTCTTCCGCCAAAGCCTTCAGCTCCTCTCACACGTGAAGAATTAGTCCTAAAGTCCCCTATTTAAAAAGAAATTGCAGATTCATTAATAAATTTAACTCACTGCTCTAGAAGACAGGAAGGACTGAGCCTTGGACCCGGGATCTGCAGAAGATACCTGGGAAACGCTACCTGCTGCATGGTTCTACCAAGACAAAATTTCTTCTGGCTTGCTTTCTATGAGAAACACTCAAGTTATTTTCATTAATTAGGTGGCTATTTATTTTTTTCGATCACTCTGACACTACACGTTTCAGCACATTGGGCCTCACTTGACATTTAAGGGATGCAGAAAGCATATGGTACACTCAAAATGACAGGAATGAGGTTAGTTTGCTGAGCAGCAGCAAAGAAATAGGTGAATAAATGGTTAAAAAAAAAAGAGGCTGTGAAAGGGTGGGATGCTCAGTGCTACTGAGGGGGGCCAGAGGGAAGGATTCAGGGAAAGGCCAGGATAAAAATGGTGAATGAAAGGTCCCCGAAGGAGAAAAAAGCGTCCTCGTCCTCAGTGCACGGAACATCCCTGCACCAATGCACGGCCTCCTGCTAAAAACCATGGGATACTTCTAAAAAACACACCTTCCCTCGCAAACTCAACCTTCCAAATACGTAGTGTGGAAGAAAACAAAGTAAAAAGGCTCATTTCCATTAGGCCATTAGGATTCCTTCTGTTTCATTTCTAGGGTAACTTTCCTTGATGGAAATCTAAACCACCGAAAAGACACAAGACATTTTATCCTCTCCTCGTCTGCAGCGTGACCACGGACGCACAAATTAAGGGCAAAGTTAGGGGGCTCCGTGTTTTGAAGTGACATTGTCCTTTCAGTATTATTATTCACCTAATCCTGAAAGCCTCTGCAGCCCTTCTCATTGCAACGCTCCACAGAACTGCTGCACGCAACTCCAAAATGCAATAAAAATGTTTGATTTACAAAATACACAGGCTGAGCTGGACTAAGGCAACCCGTATCCCAGGTCCTCCTCTCAAAGCCAGCAGCAAGGTGGGATTTGCTTCTCCCTGGCTCTGCACGGCCCCTGCACACCCCTCGCACCCCAAGGAACGCGCCTGTCTGTGCACAGCGCACGGCCGAGCGCTGCCAAAACGCAGCCTGCTCCCGCACACTAACCCCCAGCCAGGCAAACTGGCAATCCCGCCGTACGTACTGTGTTTTCCACAGCACCTCTTCCTCATCCAGGTGCAGTCGGACTCAGCTCGGCACGCAGCAGGGCTCTATGGTGGGCAAGGTCAGAGCGGCGCGACTCCAGCCCGCGACGGTGCTCCTCCCGCGCGCAGCTCCGCAGGCTCCATATCCCGATTCGTTCCCTTTCCGCCTGCTCCCGGAGACTCGTCTCCCCTGTGCGCTGGAGCCAGGGAGATTCCTGCCCTCCGGCACGGTGACTGGCACCAGCGAAGGAGGGACAAAACCCGCACAGAGGCGGCAGCCCCTGGGGCAATTTCAACCGCGCGGCTCCAGAGTTTCAAGTCCTGGCTCCAAACCACGTGGGAAGCGGCACAATAAATTCTAGTGTCTTTTGCCCATATCAAAATAACACATTTTTTCCCCTCACCAGAAATACTCAAATATTGCAAAAGATCAAAAAAAAATCATCCATAAGGGCAGAGCTGGGGCATAAAAACAAGCAAACAACAACAAAAAGAAAGCAGGAAAGAGCAAGCTGCGATGGGAAGCAAAAAGGGTAACGACGAGAGGTGTCCATAACAGTCACAACAGCACCGTAAGACAAGACCAGGAGGCTTTCAAGAAGGCGTTCTTCTGCGCCGAGGCAGCGTCAGGAAGATCTCCACCATGTCTGACAGCTGATTGTCAAATCCTTTCTTACAGACCCTTCTTACAGACTCAACACTGCCCAGAACAGGCTCCGACACTCGCACGTCTGTGCAATCGCAGAGTTTCTCAGCCTGCTCCAAGCTGAAGTGACTCCCCCTGCCCCCTGCAGACATGGGGAAGAAGTGCTCGCCCTTCTGCTCACCCTAACACACCAACACGCTCTGATAACCAGGTCTCCCTTTCTTTCAATAAATCATTTAAGTCTCTCAGGTTTCCTAGATTTGGGGGTCACAATTCCTTCCGTGTTTGCCACCTTTCTGCAATATAATGCCCAAAACAGACCAAGTACCCCACCAAGTAAGCGTAAAGCAGAACTTCTCTTGCATGCAATACCCCTCTTAACACGGACGCAAATAACACTGATTTTTTGGAACAGCTTCAAGCACAATTCACACCTGCTACCTGCTAAAAACTACCCAAACAACTGTGCAACCCTGCTGCTTTGGCATCTATTCCCCACTTCACCCTTCTTTCCTCTTTTCTTTCCACAGATGTTGTGTGGAATGTGTGTATGTGGCACTTGGCTTTCCTGAATTTCATCCTAGTCATTTTTAACTAGTTCACCAATTTCCAAAAGCTCTTTTGAATTTTCTCTCCTCCTGAAGCCCAATCGCCTTCTCGTCTTCAGAAGTGATTTCGGCAACACCAACAAAGCAGGAAAACCTCAAGACTTCCAAAAAGAAAACAAGTGTTTTAAACATTCTCCTTACCAATCAGGTAACGCTACAACTGCTCTCTACTTGTATGCACCCAAGGAAGAATTAATTCAGAGGGAAATTTCAAGGAGGAATAAAAATGCAAAACGTGAACAGCATTTTTGCTCCTCTCTTCATCCTTGCTCACTCTTATCCGTTCTGCAACAAGTTTTTTGCAGTTCTGCCATAAGCTTAAGGACGACCCACGGAGCCTGTCCGTGTCCTCAGCCGTTCCAATACAGGCCCTCGCATCCAGCCGCTCCATGCAGGGGCTCCCTCCTCCCGGCAGCCGCCTCGCCGCCCGTGGATGCCACCTGCTCCGGGTATAAACGAAGCCGGGATTCAGGAGACTCTTAGCTCACCCCGAGCTCACTTTTCTGGCCAGCACGTCAGCCCTGCAGCTACTGCAGAAACACAGCGGCCCTTCCGCTGTTGCGCTACAGCATCAAGCAACCACTGCTGGTGGGAAAATGAGACATACGAATAAAACAATATGAATAAAACAAATAAGATATACAAATAAAACAATGAGCAAGGGCCAGAAATTGATTGTTTGTATTAAAATCATATTTTTTAAAAAAGGACATCCTGTACCCAATAGTAAAAACGGGACAATTCCGCTTGAGTGTTTCCTCAAACATTCACCACTTTTTGCTCTTGAGCCTTAGCACTGGGAAGAGACACCCTAGAAACGAAACACCTTTCATTCCACATTTTGGCTACTTTTCACACAGATGTTTCCTTAAAACAGTCTATGCTTTCGCAGACAAGCTGGTGTCCCTCTGAGCCTGATCAGTCTGTCCAGCAAACTTCACAAACTCTTCACCTTAAAGAAGGGTATGAAGGGTACAACACACAGGTCTACAACTTCCTTTATTTAAATAAGGCAAACACCTATGAAGAAGGGAGCAAAAACCCAGGAAAAAAAGAACAAGAATAATAATCCTCAATTCCCTCAATCTGCCAAGCAGACAGTGTTCTTCTTGCTCCAGCCCAGGGCACACAATCACCACATGCCCAGCAGAGCTTGGCAACAGAATTTCACGACAGGAAAATGCCTGAAAGCACCAGCTAAGTTACCCCAAGGAAGCCTTGCTATGATCCAAACTTGCTCTGAATAAATGAAAAACAAACAAAAAGCCACTGGTAGCCCACAACTGATCACAGATCTGACTGCTCACCAGCACCAATACGCACACGCTCTCACGCTGCAGCTTAGCACGTGGGGATGCAAAGGCTCCGCTTTACCTGCTGATCGTTCCTAATTAAGCAGCAAATAAGCAGCAGACAGCTGCATTTAACTCGAGCCACCTCTGCTCTCAGCCCAAAATCACGCGGGGGCACATCAGCCCTTCTGCTTCCAGGCTGCTTTGGTTGGAGGCAGTAGGGTTTTCCCCCTAAATTTCCTATGGAGTCCAGTGCCCGTACAAGAAAAGCACCAAACTAAATGTGCTCCCCCTGCTAATTCCTACCCTGATTTCACCAAGGGTCCCCAACTACTGCTAGAAATCAATCGCACATTGTAGTTGTTGGCACTCTGCCCCCGAGGGTATTTGCAGGACTCTCTGGAAACTCTCAGCCAAGACTTCAAACATCTCCAGGGAATCCGGGCAAGAGCTGCAGGGCAGGAGGGAACACAAGGGAAATGTAAATCTTGGGGGAAAACCATCAGGGTCAGGAGGATTCCTTTCATCTCTCGAGAGCCTGACTTTATTATTTAATGACTTAGCATAAGTCTTCAATAAATAGGGATCTTTGTATATATTGGGATAGACATGCAAAGTGCTATGGGAAAAACAAATGAAGCCAAAGGGAGCCGGAGAAACAAAGGCAAGGATCAAAGCCATGGAACTAAAACCCAGGGACGCTGTCGGGAGCAGCAGGAGCGCTGAGGGGCCAGCCTGGGCCATGCTGAGATCACACTTCCATCCTCTCCACGCTGTTCGCTCACACAGAGAAGAGCTGTCCCCCCTGCTCTGCTCGCTTTTGTCACATGGTGCTTCTCTAAACTCAGCAGGACTCGCTGCTCCTTGGAGAGTGGGAATCAGAAGTTACTAAGCTTTTAATAACACTAAGAGATTCTAATGACCCTCATTTTTCAGGATATGTTGCAGCTAACACAATATATCCAGCCATTCGGGACTTTTAGAAGATCCCACTTTTTTTCAACAGGGAGCAGAAAACGTCCACGCTCCTCATCCTGGCACCTTCTCTGGAAACTCCTTGTCCCTCATCTCCCATACAGTCACACCTGCGAGGGGCAGCTCCGACACAGCACTTCAGTGGGACATCCAGAGCTCTCCTTCCAGCACAGGACGTGCAAAAAGGGATTTGGAGAAAGCAACAATTAAGCTGTGGCAAGAAACAATGGACTTGAGTACTTGGCCCCCCCCAACATTACACAGCCATATGGAGAATTTTACAATAAAGATGGGAAAATTCAGTCCTATGGAGATGGAGAACACAAGGCTCCTTTCAACTCCTACTCTCTTATTGAAAACAGCAGCTCTGGAGACGATGACTAAGACCTTCCTTGGCTTAGTCAAGATACTATCAGCAAGGTGACCTCATGTATGTTTTCAGTGTCCCAAGTGGAGCAACTGAGTGCTCCTTCCATCTCTGTCAGCAACTGCTTTTTGATCAAGTGTCAACAAAGCATCTCTGAGATGAACTTACTCAATGCTAGACCATCCAGCATCCACGTACCAGCCTCCACAAACAGGAGGATGTAAAGAAAATAAATATACACTTGTTTTTTTTCTCTTGTAATGTTATATACTCCTCATTTTGCACACTTATCTTCAAGGGCCTGGCATCTATCAATAAAATTCCCACATTATCCACGGATAACAAATCTTAAATTTGGTCAAATACAACAGCTGTGCTTACACTCCCTGGTGAGAGTACCTGAGGTGATGTTCTCCAGGTACAGACTGTTATGAAGCAAACAACAAACATAAAAATCAATAGTGCTCTTCAGATTTCCAGTGCCTTTAGATGCTCATTTGGATTCATGTTTTGTTTTCCTTTGATCTATAAGAAGGCCTGAAAGGATATTAGGAAGCGTAAGTAAAAGCACAAAGATATGGTCCAGTTCCACAGCTCCTTTTTCCAGTACTACCACAAAGAAAAAGAAAATGCTGCATATGATAAAAACAGAGCTAGAACATTTCTAATGGATTAGGTGACATCAGGCAGTGGGAAAAAAAACAAGGTGATTAATTAATTAAGATGATTTCTTAAAAGTCTCACATGTTCTAGAGAGAGAAAACTTCACCTTGCCAAGTCCTAAAAAATAAGCCAGGTGCACAGACAACGTGAGAACCTCTAGCCCATACTAGAAAAGTCAAGTTCACATACTTGCACGTTGCTGGCAGGACTGTAATAGCCAACGTCACTATAGGTTTACCACAGCTCATGCAAATGTTGCTCTTCAACTCCTGCACAAAGACTTGGTCTTCAGTACCCCTTTAGAAATCTCCAATGGAAGAGGATTAAAGGATACAAGAACTATGGCATCCAAGCAAGGAGGGACATTTCTCTTCTGCTGAGACAGCCAGGTCTGAAAAGGGGACAACGTGACAACATTTACAGAGCTTGTTCTTGAAGAGACCCAAAAAGAAGCAAAACTGAGATAAGCATCTTTCTATTGATATAAATGAGGCACAGGAGATGTTGCAGCTTATAAATACACTAGCTAAAAAATACAATCTTGATTAACATTAGCACAAAGTTTTAACTGGTGGCCAAGATTTACTAAAAATCTCTTCCCCTCTCCGTCCCTCAGATGGCTACCTCGGGGCTCCTGGGAACACTGTTGACTGATAACCTTGCAACCGATGCTGTTATTCCACTAAGTTTCCAATCAAAGACCTTTGACAAGACCTGAATTTCTGCCCAAAAGGGGGGAAAAAAAAAAAAAAAAAAAAAAAGGAAAAAAAAAAAAAAAGAGAGAGAGAGAGATCAGGATTAGGAGATCATCTCCTAAATGGAAGGCTCAATAGGAAGGTCTTTCTCCATATAAGCTGACACAGAAAGACACACAAACATTTTTCCCTTTTGTGTTTGTTTATTTAATCGCTTTCTTGCCGCAGCTACTCCGCAGTTTTTCCAATAACCTGCGAAAAAATATCAATAGGTCCTTTCTAGCTCTACTGTTGGGTCCAACTGTGCACTCTATTTAAGTGGACACAAGTTCTTCACCTTCTCTGTCTTCCATGTCCTCCAGGATTCACAGTTGCTGGAACCACAGTACTGCTTTGTCATTACTTCGACACTGAAGTTAGTGGTAGCTCCAATAAAATACCAACTACAGCCTAACAGCCATTTCAGCTGTCAATATCTCGCTATTTAGTTGTCACTAACTAGAAACAAAAACCCATTTGCAGCCAATGGTTGGGAGAAGCATGCCAAGAGTCCTAGTCTTTATTATCAGCATCTCCTTACAACACGTACAGGATGGATAGGGACCCACTGAGAACAGATAAAGGATCCAGGCAGCCTCACTTGGACAGCCAGCCTCAGTAACGCCCATTTCTTGCTAGTGGCTATGAGGACAGTCACTGGTCCAACTCAACACACACCTGAAGTCTCACTTGAAAGCAAATGAGGTAGAAGTTTTCCAGGGTAAACCCTGTTAAACTCGGGCTCAGTTAACAGAGTTAACTTCTGAATTCTCACCTGTTTCAGCATGCCAACTCAAAGCTTTCCCACCTCCCCCCAAGAGTGCTGCACTAGTGCGGGTGCAACAAGGAGGCCCACTGAGCAGGGATGCCTGGGCTACACACAACTATTGCAAACAAATACTACCTTTATTTAGCCCAGTCCTAGAAAGGACTTGGTTGCAAGGGAACCAAATGGAAAAGGGGTTGCTCCTGAAATGTAAGAAGTTGTGAGTGCCACCAGCAGCTCCCCGCTTCATTGCTCCCCCACAAACAAGGCTGTGCCAACATGGAAGAACATCGGAGGGTGTGGGCACACAGATGAGGCAAAAGCCACCGAAACCAGCACTGCCACCAAAAATGACATGGGACCACAGCCTAGATAGAAGCCAGGAGCCTCCAGGGTTCTCACAAGCTCCAGCCTAACAGCACGTAGCCTTGTCTGTTAATCACCTTCCACAGGCAGACTGCGGCCCAGGAGCCTTTCCCTACCAACCTGGAAGTGCTCCAAGGAATAGGCTGTGCACAAGGAAGTGTTTGGAGATAGCCCAGAGAGGCTGCTGCACGGAGCACCTCTGAACGTGCCCTCGAGACACACAGAACCTC
This sequence comes from Nothoprocta pentlandii, assembly GCA_013398315.1. Taxonomy (NCBI): domain Eukaryota; kingdom Metazoa; phylum Chordata; class Aves; order Tinamiformes; family Tinamidae; genus Nothoprocta; species Nothoprocta pentlandii. Next base: position 124,613 of record VZSG01000918.1, read on the forward strand.
CTCATCAGCCGAGGAGGTCGGGAAGTCGCCTCAGCTGGAGGTCACGTTGCAACTTCAGTATTTTTTGTTGCACTGAAAGGCATGTTTTGCTGGTGCTGTTGCCCAGCTTACCAACAAGGCACTAAGCAAGGGAACGGAGCAGGATCCTGCTTCTCGGAGTCAAGGTCCCCAAAGTTCACACTCCACCAGCCAAAAGGAGGACGTTTGTCCAGCTGACACAAAATGAAATAGATACAAAAGGGAGAACAAAGATCACTTGGCTGGGAACGAGCCCCGGGAGGCAGAACATCACTGAAAAAGAAACCCCACCGCTCTGCGGAGTCACATGAGGTGCGAGCAACGCCAGCAAGTTTCAAAGTCGGTCACATGCAGGGCAGAAGATAAAGTGTCCAGCTGTTCTCCATGGAGTCATTCATCATCATCATCATCATCCCTGCCAACTGCACAAATTAGGTTCAGGCAGGAGAGCTCTTCCAAACACCCTGCATAACCTCTGGATAACTGGGTGCCTTAAGCCAAAGAGGTCACGGTCTTTGCCCACAGTGCAAGACAAGCACCTGGGGCCACTAAGATCACCAACTCACTCTCCATGACCTCCTGCAGATGGTAATTTTCCAGAGAGTAAAAAAAAAAAGGCACAAATAATTGTCAGAATAAAGTACAAACTGCATCAGTTCTCAGAAGTGTTCAGCTCTCCTATGACTGCTTATTGATAGATCAAGAGCCTGTAAATTAATAAAATCAGAGCTGGTGGCAGCAGTGCCTGTTGTAGCCGTGAGAATAACAAACCCAAGCTGTCTTCACGAAGGATCAAGATAAACCTGTCCCCATGGCCCGGGAACTTCACCCTGCAGCAGAGGAAACCCAACGCTGCTCCACCTCCTGCACCCTCTCTGAAGTCAGTGGCAGCATCCTGCACCCACGGGGCCTGTTCTTCACCCCAGCTTGCGCCAACAGCCTCTCTCTGCAGCCCATCCGTCCCTCCTCGGGGCAGAAGCAGGGCTCGTTATCGCTGCCCACTGCGCCAGGCCCCGCTGGGCTCCACACTGCTGCCCTTGAGAAGCCTCCACCAGCAATTTACGCTCCAAACCATGTATCCAGGGGAAGCCCAAAATTGGATTTTATCACCTTGTCATGCTCTCACTGCTCCTACTTTTCCCCTAAGGACTTGCCAAGCTTTACTTGTAAATGAATATTTAAATTTATAGTGAATGGACTACTGCCAAAGGGAGAATCTCTCCCCAAAGAGATTAGGTGAGAATTGCCAAGGTTCCTCAAAGCCATATTTGCAGTTTAAGCTATACATGTAACAACTGAGGTCAAAAGCCACTTGTTATTAGTCACGATTAATATCATTGCTGACAATATAATGCTGTTATACTACAGGGAGAAGTGATTTCACACACACAAAGAAAGGGCAGGCCTCCACGTTGCATTCAGCACATCCAGTTTGGGATAAGCTCCTCCGCATCCTCGGCCAGTTTGGTGCCTTCGTGTTTGTTCACGAGTACGAAACAGGCAGCGCTGCACTGTAAGGAACATGCTGCACAACGTGCCATGTTCACAGCATGCATTCATGGCTCCCAACGATCACCTCAAGCCTCCAGGGTCCATTCCCCGCGGAGCCGGGTGCCCAGATTGCGTCACCCTCACCCCAGGACAAAGGTCCTACAGCACAGGCTGGTGACCTACTGGGAAGAGGGCTCAGCAGGATCAACTGTCCCCTCCTCAGAAAGGAAGGGGCCAGGGAGCCGCACAGATCCATGTTTTAGGAAGGGCAGTTAGGTGCTTTCCCGACCCACTGGAGAGAAGGGCCAGACTGAAGTTACCTGCAGCAGAGACCTGGCTCTGTCCCATCCGCTACCAGAGCTTCGGATCTAGTGAGCCGTCTTGGTGCCCAGCAGCATCCTATTTCCACTTGCACAGGGCAAGCCCTCATAACTCGCCAAATCCAACCCTGTGGCTAGACAAGGGAAAAGAATTTTCCTCGTCATCTTGAAATACTGGTGGTGTAGAAGATGTACATTGTGCGACTGCAACGACACGATGCTGCTGCCGCGAGTCAGAGCAGACACTGCCCCTCTGGGGACCTGTCTGAGCATTGCAAGAGCTCTGCAGCTAATCAGAAATACCGCCTGCACGGGCAACCCCCCCGCCTGCTATCTGCCATGAATCCACCTTCAAAAACCCCCTTGTTCTGCTGGCAAAACCCAGCACCTGAAATAAGCAGTTGGGGGTTAGCATTGTCCCTGCAACCGAGATCCTCCCTGACTATTCGCCAGGAGGCAGCTGTGAGCTGAACCTCTACCTGTTTGCCTCAAAATAGGGATTAGCTTAAAAGGAGAACAAAAACGCCACAGGACATGATGCACGGCTGCCTCCTCTTCAGCATGGAGGTGGATGCTGCAGGAACAGCAGGAAAGCGCCTCAGCACCAACCAGAGCGTCGTGGCCGAGCTGCTCCTCCAGCCAGAGCGAGCGGAGAACGTGGCCGAGCTGCTCCCGCAGGACAGCCCGGGGACGCGGCTCCTCGGGGGCTGTCACCGGTACAGCTCAGCCCCTCCGTCAAGGCGAGCGCTGCTGCGGGGCTCGGCACGGGCACCCTGGGGTGTTAGTCACAGGATGGCTACGGTTGGACGGGACCTCTAGAGATCATCTAGTCCAACCTCCTGCTCCAGCAGAGTCACCCAGAGCACGGGGCACCCTGTTGCATCCAGGTGGGTTTTGAAGACCTCCAGAGGAGACTCCACAACCTCCCTGGGCAGCCTGTGCCAGGGCTCTGTCACCCCCACAGTGAAGAAGTTCTTCCTCACATAGAGATGGAACTTCCCATATTTTAATTTACATCCATTACCCCTTAAGAGCCCGAGCTGGGAGGCGGCAGTGCTGGGGGCTGGTGTTCCCCCAGGCTGCAAGAGGGATCAGAGCCCGCATTGCAGGGACAGAGCATCATGTGCCAGCTTAGCAGAGGCCGCCACAGCACCGAGTGCTCTCGGGAGAGGACAGTTACCCACTTCAGTTATAAAAAGCAGCCACTTGTAATCAAGTACATAGATATGCAAATGAAGCCTGCAGTGTCTTAGCCCTGGGATTTCTAATTGCAGATGCAACCTTTCCTGCTAAGGCTGGTTTGCCTTTGTGAAAGGCGCTCTCTGCCTTCTGGGCTGGACTGCACCTCCTCCAGAGGCTCCTTCCAAAGCCCAAATCCTGTGACCCTGCCTGTATTCCCTTCCAGCAGGATGGGAAGTCACCTTCGTTAGCAGGTCTGAGCCACGCTGGGCAGACACATGGACCGACGCAGGCTGGAGTCCTCCAGGAGCCAAGCGACTCCCGCGCTGCTCCGAGGCCGCGGGAAGAGCCTGCAGCTCCCTCCTCGTGCCGTGTGGGCAGGCAGGGACTGAGCCCTAAGGGTTTTCCAGACTGAAACCCCCCGCAGGTGCTTTCAGCCACTTCCAGTCACCTCAGTCATCTCTGAGAAGCCCCGTGCTCTGCGTGTCCCTATGGTCAGGGCTCACTCAGACCTGCGCGGAAGTCGCAGGGTGCAGCAAGACATCAGTGATCTCTCCATGACGGTGCCCCAGGAGCTGGCTGAGAGCTGCAATTAGAGAGCTATATTTTTTAAAACAAGACAAAACACTGGTAGAATGACAGAGACACTAACTTCCCTGGCCTTGAGCTCATTTCCTAGCATGCCAATATACACCTCAACTTCCTCGTTAAACAGGATTAGGTATTTCCACTCCCCCCACCACCCACGTCCCTGTCACACGGGCGTACGAACCAGCAATTCTGAGAAGCAATTCTGTTCTGAGCAATTCTGTTTTTTTTCAGAAAAGGAGGGAAGAGGAGGTAGTGCAACAACACGAAGCACCACAAGATGACAGCAGCACCAGGAGGACGAGCCATCTCGTCACCCGTGTCTCAGCGCACCAGCTCTTCTCGTGGCTCCAAGGGGCTCCACAGAGGGACAGAAGCAGGGACCACGTTCTGCCCTGTCCTTTTCCCCATCAAGTCTTCAGCAGGACTTACAGGAGGAATCAAGATGTCAGGATGCTTTGGTCAGCAAAGGAAGCGAGAGTCAAATCTCCCTCATGAGCCTCTTAGTGGTTTGCACTCCATAAAGCCCTGGGAAGCTCTCCGGGGAAGCAGGCCAGGCAGGCAGGCCCCACGGGGACTCCTCTTTAGCCAAGCCTGCATCTCCTCCCAAGAGGGCCAGATTTCAATGCACAGGGAAAAATAATCCTAATGCACAAACTCCTCCAAGTAAATTCTGTGATGTTTCCTGGCAAAGAGAGAGAGGGAAAAGGGAAAAGGGAAAAGGGAAAAGGGAAAAGGGAAAAGGGAAAAGGGAAAAGGGAAAAGGGAAAAGGGAAAAGGGAAAAGGGAAAAGG
>VZSG01000918.1:129093-171508 GCA_013398315.1 Nothoprocta pentlandii
AAAGGGAAAAGGGAAAAGGGAAAAGGGAAAAGGGAAAAGGGAAAAGGGAAAAGGGAAAAGGGAAAAGGGAAAAGGGAAAGGCTTTTCTCTCTGCAGAGATCCAGAATAGCACCCTTAGCCCTTGGTGTAATGGCATTTTGTAAGAGCCCCTCCCAGAAGCGAGACTCCTTGGAAAGGCAAGCAAAGCTCTTCCAGGCTCCCTGCAGGATGTCTCCTCTGCAAGAACCGAGGAGCCTCGGGACAAATCCCCTGCAGAGCGGCAGTCCCGTCCCCAGCTGCCCGAACGGGAAGGTGCCAGGAGAGGGCAACCGCGCGCTGCTCCGCCTGGGCACGCGGAGAGGGATCGGAGACGAGGCCGGTCCAGGGCACGAGACTCGCAACACCCGCACGGCCGCCCGCACACCGCGCCGCCAGGCTCCTCCTCTATAACCCGTGAGCCACCTAAAATCACTGGAGAGGTTCTCCACGCCAGCCTGTGCGCCGTTAGCAAGGTGGGTTTTGCCTACGTCCTCCCAATAAAAAATAAATATAAATAAATAATGAAATAAATAATGCCATAACCTTGAATACAGGCATCTCCCCATTTGGGGCCCAGCTGCACGCGGTCTGGCTCTAGGGGATGAAATCAGAGAGGGAAATGAAGGACTCCCTGCTATAAAACACCTCCAATGCTTATAGCACCCCCCAGGCCCAGTCAGCAAACAGAGGCCTGCAGATTTTTTTCAAGTGATCAGCTTTCATCTAATGACTCAGTTCTAATTAGCTGGAATTATTATTTTCAGCGTGAAAAATTGATTTTCCTTCCAACAGCCGCTTGTGGTGCCAGCGGAAAACACTTGGGAATTTTAAAGGCCTAATAATAACCCAGAACGCCGCGGAGCCAAAGAGCGGAGCTGGGCAAGCTCCCTCTCGCGGCGTCCAGGGCAGACGGCGCACGGCGCAAGAATCCCCCTACGCTATTCGGGGTACTGAAACCCATTGGCGTGTGCAGCTTGTTTGGTTTAAAGGTTTTTAAATGATAAACTCAGCATGCAGGCTGAGACGTGCTGAGCCCTGCTCAGCTTCCCGCGATGCCGCTCGGGGCACACGACGCAAGTGGCGCCTATGGCATGTGGTGACGGGAGGACTCGAGCCACCCTAAGGGCTGGCATTTCCCGGGGGTATTTCTGTCCCCTCCGGCACCTTCCCTGGCGTGACCCTGCCGGTGCTCCAGGACATCCCAGAGGCCAGCTGGGGCAGTGAGGAGCGGCGGAAAGGAGGACGTGGCCGGACGTTGCTGCTTGAGCGGCTCCTGGGTCGTCGCGAGGCGCTGGGACGACCCGCTGGCCGTCGCGGTGCTGCAGCCGGCCAGCGCGTTACAGGCGCTCTGCACTGCTGCTCGTTATGGAGAGAGGAAATTTAATTATAAATCGACGTACGTCCCATGCTCAGCACCAGCACGGGCGCAGTGAGCTGCTCATCACAGACTCAGCGACCCCAGGTCAGTGAACAAGCTGTTGTATGAACACCAACCAGCCAGACCAGGGAAGCACCACCGCAAGCTAAAATTCGACCTGGGAACATTGCCTAGCATTTAAATTAACGAATTAATCTTCAGGCATTTGATGAAAAGGGACCCACCTTGTTCTCATCCCAACCCTTGCTGTAGGAGTCACCGAAATGAGAAATCAAACTAATATTAGCAAGCCCAGCAGCAAACTCAAGGCACAGATCACACCTCCCACTTGTTCCACCCCCACGGCGGGGGCAGTGGCAGGGAACAGGCACTGCGAGCAAGGCCGGGCGGACAGAAAGGGGTCTCCCGGCGGGTCCCACGGGCGGCCGCGGGGCGCGGAGGGGCAGCCCACGCTGCGAGCGTGCCCGCGGGGACGGTGCCCGTGCGGCGCCGCACGCTCCGCCTGCGGAACCTGCCCTCGTCGCAGGGCAAAAGCTCTTGCTAACTGCCCTTAAGGGAAGTTCCTCCCTGAAGAAAGATGGGGAATAAAAACGACTGCTCTGCGCCAGCTCCGCGACAAACAAGGAGCCCGCCGCGCTCGCCAGGCACCGCTCGGGCGCGGAGGTCCCTTGACGCTGCGGCCGGGAGCGCGAGCTGGATCCCGCTGCGGGAGGCCGGGCAGGGCCATCTCCGCCGCAGCCCGCGGGCACCTCGGCAGCGGCTCCCGCCCCTCCAGAAATCCGAGCATCGTGTCCCCCAGCAGCTCCAAGGCGCGGGCTGTGCGGCTCCAAGCCTCAGCGCCAGGAGCGAGCAGAACCACCCGAATCCAGAGCCCACCTGATGTCTGCACAAGGAACGCCGCCGCCTCTCCTGGATGGCAGCTGCTGGGCTTATTTAATACTCAGTTCAACTTCACAGACAGACACAAATTGGCCACCAAGCACCCATTTTATCCAAGTGTTCCCAGGATTGTTTCTAAACGCTTTTCTCTCCTTTTAATACCAGGCTGTTCCCAGGTGGGACAAACACACCCAGGCCTGGCATGGGGGCAGAACAGGGCATCACCAGCTGCAAGCACCTGAGCCGCAGATGTGCGTGGGGAACACGACGCTCCGCACGGAGCCCGGCCTGGGCCAGGTCCCTGTCCCTCCCATGGGGCAGGCTGGGGGCAGCGCCGCGGGGCCGGGGGCAGCGCCGCGGGACGCAGATGGCCACCAGCTCACAAGCCTGCAGCTCGTGCCTCCAAGAGCAGCCACCGTGGCAGTGTCCCTGGGGGAGACCTCAGTGCAGAAAGCCGCCAATGAAGGAGCAGCCTCCACCTCCAGGAGAAGGCCCAGGAGCATCCTGTGTTCCTGACATTTCTGCTCCGATGTATGAGCTTCCCAGGGCACCTTTCCAGCATGAGGCATCGGATAAAAGGAGCCAGGCTCCTCCATGCAGCAGCTGAGGCAGCAGTGAACAGCTCCAGGATCCTTGGTGATCATCAGAGTTCCTCCAAGCAGCCACTGGAAAAGTCCTTGGTCAAGCAGCCAGAAACGACCAGGCTGACACAAAACAAAGCCAGGGCCGCTGCTCTGTTCCAAACCAGCCAGCGCCTCGCTGAAGCTGGAGGGCTCAGGCAACTAATCCTCCCCACAAGGGCTCCCGGGCACCCACACTGCCCGTGCAGGAGGGCTGCAGCACCCACGCGGCACCAGCTTCGCGGCAGGGAGCAGCCTCCATCGGGGCTGCGGTGGGAATTTGTTCTGCTCCCTGCGCTGAGCCCCGGGAAGAGCAACGCAGCCTCACGCAGCGATTCCCCCTCGGCGCATCGGCGCGCTGCGATGACAGGCCAATGGACCGGACACGCGTAAGGCAAAGCCTCCCCAACCACATCCACGGCACACGGAGCGGGGGACCCTTCCAGTGGGGAGGAAAGGACAGACAGCAGACACTGCAACCCACTGCCCTCCATGAAATACCCAAGTGCCACTTGCCTTTTATTACAATGAGGTACTTGAATATTCAGTCTTGGTAATGCCCATCCTTTAAGCCTCGCTTTGCAATTCTGACAAACGACCTTGGCAAATTCTCATTTCCTAAAGCACACGATGGAAACAGAAGCAACAAAGCATTCAAGAAAATGAAAAGGAAAAGCTACAAAGCGTTAGGCAAAGGAAACATTTACTTACAAACAGCAAAAACGCATGAAATGATGAAATTAGCACCTACGCCTGCCGTGCGCTCGCACACGACGCAGCAGCCGCCGTGCTCACCCGCAGCACCAGGTAGGGACTCCAGCAAGTGAGGAATGGGGGAGAAAACACATGTTTTACAGAAGCAAGCAGGGTGGACATGGGAGCGAAACGAAACAGTAGCACAATAATCAGCACTTATTAAATAAACAAAATCTTTATGGCAAATGCACATATGGCAAGGCAAAACACGGTCACTGTTATCATCCTGACACCGAGCAGCACAGTCCTCGCCGCAGACGCACATCCCTCCCCATTTCTGCTGATGAATCACGGTGTTCTTCAACTTGCCAAAGGGAAAGGAAACGCAGGGCACTGCTACTGCTGAGGACAGCTACAGTCGGGCCTTGCCTTTGCTCAGCCTCCTGCGGCAGCGGGGAGAGGAGACCAGGGAGGTCTCCCGCCTCGGGCACAACCCGTGGCAAGAGGACGGCGGGCGGCTGCCCCGTCGTGCTCCGCGAGCAGGCCCCAAGGCAGCTTTCTTACCAGACTTCTGCGAGTCCCCGAGTCAGCAGCGCCCCATCGCTGTGTCAGCTGCCTGCAGGAGGGATCGCGCACGAGGGGTGGCCAGAAGGACAGTCCGGTGCCGAGGACGGACGCAAGGCATGACAGTCACATTGCTGGGACACTAGCAGATCCAGAGGAACACAGCGAGCTACAGTTTAACAGCAATATTTGACCTACAGAAAAAGAAATTCAAAGGCCCAAGGGCACAGCGAGAACAGGTTTTTTCCACTCAAAAATGCTCTTTGCCGTCAGGTTCACACATCTTCGATGCAAGGCTGCCCCTCGCGCATCCAACTTCTCCCGGCAGGAAGGACTGGCTTCCCACAGGGCGACGCGGGACCGAGCGCCTGCCCGGCGTCCCGCGCGCCGCGGCGGGTCCCGAACGCCCCCGCGCCCCTCGGCGGGCACGGGCAGGGTGCTGCCCCCCACCCCACCAAGGGTTTCAGTAGCCCTGAAACTCGAGGAGCCCCGAAGGCTCCGCACACCCAGCGTACCAACAACGGGCACTTCTGCCCCTGCCACGCAGCACATCTCATCCGCGCGCCCAATCCATTAGCATCTCCTCGAAGGGGAGGGTTAGAAGCCCTGAAATGCATCTCAGGGGCTCGTGACACCAGTGTGCAGGCCACGAAGAGCTGCAACCATGGCCCAACACCTCCAGCCCGAGCCGAGCACCTGAGCACGCTGTTCTGCAGCCCTGCGCTGCAGCCCGATCCACAGCGAGGGCGCGGAGATGAGAGTGGGACACGCTCTGCCCTGCCTCCTTGCAGCCGTGCAAACGTTCTCTCCATCAACCAAAGAGGTCACAGAACTGCACAGAATCACAAAAGGTCAAGGTTGGAAGGTGCCTCTGGACATCATCCAGTCCAACCCCTCCTGCTCAAGCAGGTCACCTGAAGCACGTTGTCCCAGGACCTTGTTCTGATGCTTTAGAATAGGTCCAAGGATGAAGATTCCACAACCTTCCTGAGGACCTTGTCCAAGTGCTCCATCACCCTCACAGTGAGGAAGGATTTCCCCACATTCAGGCAGACCCTCCTCTCTCTTAGTTTGCGTCTGCTGTCAATAATCCTATTGCTGAACACCACTGAAAAGAGCTTGGCCCCATCCTCTTGACACCCTCCCTTCAGATGCTTAAACACATTGGTAAGATCCCCCTCAGTCTTCTCCAGGCTGAACAGGCCCAGCTCCCTCTGCCTCTCCTCACAGGACAGAAGCTCCAGCCCCTCATCTCAGGGGCCCTTCATGGGACTCTCTCCAGGAGCTCCATGTCTCTCTTGTACTGGGGAGCCCAACACTGGACACAGGCCAGATGTGCCCTCATCTCCCTTGACGTGCTGGGCAGTGCTCGTCCTACAGCACCCCAGGACTCCGCTGGCCTACCTGACCACAAGGACTTGCTGCTGACTCATGGTCAGCTTGTCCACCAAGACTCCCAGGTCCTCCTCCACAGAGCTTCTTTCCCAGAGGAGACTTCCAGGCAGGACATATCTGCGCTGGTAGGAAGGTGAAGAGTAAAGGCCAGGACATCCCACTCCATACACAACATTTGAACCCCGCGTGATCCCACGAACATCACTCCCCTTTACTGTCCTCACGCTGCTTCTCAAATCCTGCTACGCACCTTCTTTTTTCCCTTTCAAAGGAGGACAGAGGACCTTGGTGCATCTTCCCAATCCCACCCTTGCCTTTAACTACTGCAGCACAGCAGGTTATTTTCCATCCTCCTCACTCCAGCGATCCGCTGGCAGCAGCGGCGGTGCAGCCTTCCTTCGGATTATTCCAAAGGACGAGGCTGCAGCAGCGGGCTGGCCTATATCCTGCAGTCTCCAGTACAGCACCCTGCTGCAATATTTAATTTGTGGCGTTATGTAAGGATCGCTCTCCACGCTCCTTCGCTGCGATTATCACGCATTACCTCCGGTGGAGAATAATGCTTTACAGGTCGAGACGCTGGACAAGCGAGAGATCAGTACCAAACACAGGAGCTAAGTTTCTCTCTCAAGTATAACACAGGAGCGAGGCAGAAAGAGATAACAGGAAAATTTACAAATGGCATTAAAAAAAAAGTGAGAAAAAGAGTAAAACGAAAAAGGGGAGGAAAAAAGACAAAAAAAAGTGTTAAGTGCACTGTTAAGCTGCAGCTTTCTGCTCCTTTACAATTAGACTTCACTAGTGCTCAGTGCAGGCAGGACCTGCAGCCTGAGGAACAAAAGATGGAGTTTCAGGCTGTCCAAGTGTCAACCTGCCAACAGCTCCTTTCAGCTGGGTACTCACTTCAAGACCCGACTGGTCAGGGCTATTCAGACCCCTTGATTAAGCATTTGCCCCCTGCTCCTCACACCTTGAGGCCTTTGAGGGCTCCTGAGAAATCAGTGGGAACACCTCCCGAGGGCAAGAACAGCTCACAGACTCATCAAATCAACAAAAGCAACAAAAAAGGGGGGAAATGCCACAGGATTTCCCAGAACACGCTAGATAAATGTTCAAAATGTTTATCTAGCCAGGATGCAGCTTCATCAACCCAACCTGCAGGCTGACCGCTAACCACATCACCAAGAGGTCTGCAGACACACAGACTGTTGTGCAGACACAAGGCCTTGGATTTTACAGCCTCTTTCCTATGCTCGGATTTTCGGTAACAAAGGCAAAGGTTCATGAAACAAAACGCAGCAGCATGTGGAGAATGTAACAGGGGACAGGGCGACCATCCCCAGCTTGAGATGGCTCAAGTAGTCCATGGGAGCTAAGTCAGGCTCCAGGGCTGGAGGAGTTGAAGGCATTCCAATCTTTTCCGAATGCTGTCAGAAAGTCAAAGGATAAGAGGCCTTTCAAATATATCTATGAAAACCCCTGAAGTCACCATGAAGCATTCCAAGAATTTCCTTTGCCATTTGCAAATGAAGCACGGCAGCAATTGTGCAAAGTTCAAAGAAAACCCCCTATTTTGGCAAAGCAGTGAATGTCTCCAGCAGTGTCTATGACGGCGGGTGCAGCTCGGGCTGGTGTCCTCAGCACCGTGGGGACGGATGCTTTGCGCATCCCATGCTCCCGGTGCCTTACACTGTCCCTTTGGCTACGGTGGGAGAGGCTACAGCGTTTACGCTAGCACAAAGGTTGGAGCAAGGGCGAGAGCGAAGCTGAGATCACATTTTTGCCCCCCTAGAGTTGCATTTATCCTTCACATCCCACTGCAGCAACTCATCACATGAGTCAGAGCCGAAGTCAGTAGAAACATGAACCAAAATCTCTTGTCCTTCTCCATCTGCCACCTTCCAGGACACTTTGCACTGCTCAAAGCTCCTGACCTTCTCCAGTGGGCAAACAAGCCCTCCAGGAAGCTGCTTTTCATCATTCCCACCACTAAGAAGAAAACAACTGATCAAGTCAGTAAGAATAACCATATCCAAGCAGTTCACCCCACAGCTTCAAGGGATTTGGGGACATTCTCCCACAGCTCAGACCTACAGCTCAGCCCCAGACCCAGCTGGGTGTTGATCAAGATCCAAATCCTGCTTTTTCTGGCATATTCCCTAGCTTGCTGTAGCCTGTTATCAAGGGTCTCCCGGGATGCATCCCGTATACAGAAAATTACAGCTAATATCCTTCCACGACTACACTGTGCACAAATGCATCCAATCTCTTTCTGAGCTTCCTGGCTTCCTGCAGGGAGCTGCTCCATTTAATTGGGTGTTACTCGATATATGAATTATTCCTGCTTATTTTAAGACTACAACCTGACAATTTCCTCTTTGTTCTTGCTGTAAGTCACTGTCTCCCATCTTTTTCACAACATTAACTATCTTTCATAGCGGCAACCATTATTTTTCCAGACTCAAAGCCCTACACTTTCCAGATCCTTTCGTGGTCGAGTGTTGTTGACCTAGTTAAACTGACTGCCCCTTTCTTTGCTGTGGTGCTGACCGCTCCTAAACCCTCGCATTAGGCACCAGAGGTTTTGGGCAGAGCTTAGTGTGCAGCGCAGACCTAGCTAGCTCCTGTATGTTTAGCAGCAGGCAGAAAGCAAACGCATTCGGCCAGCCCCAAACCCACCCGTGCTCCGTGGGTGACGCGATGCCTCCACACCATGTTCCTATCTGGATGCTGACCCCCAGGCACAGCAACAGATTCTCTCTCTCCTCTCATAAACCGCAGAGCAAGGGATAAAAATAAATATTTTATATTTCATATATATATACAAAAAAATTGAGTGTTTTCCAGAACAATACATGGCATTTAAAGCACCAGAAATGACATTTCTGCCCTTCCCTTTCGAGCTTTTCCAAAGACGGCCTCACTCACACGGCCACAGGACTGATTCTCAAATATCCATCATCCCTAGTTTCACATAACTAACTCCTGTATCTCAGGATGCTGCCCTAAACCAGACCCACAGGTTATACCCACCAAATATTCCAGCAGGGCATCCTCATGGATCCCAGCCCGATCTGCAGAGACACGCAAGCCCACCAGGCACACGCAACAGTTTCTACCGTACGTCGCAACCGGCCCTCGAGAGCTACTGAAGTCTCCCAAAATATCCCAGTTGGCCCCGCAAACTCAGCCTAAGCAGGACAGAAAATACCCGTGGGGGAGGAAAAGCAGCTCCCGGCCTCGCAGCAGGCACGAGGCAGCCACGAAGGGCTGCAGACACGAGCGACACACAGGCTAATGCACAAGCCAACAAAAATCCAAGGGGGGATACGAGCACAACGTGGTAAACAGAAAAGGCTGGAATTTATTTGAGAGCTTACAGTAATACAGGGGGCGATTACAAAAATCTGTTATCTTTGGAACAGATGAACAGCCACTCACAAAGGGCCGAATTGAGCACTGATGCATATAAATATTTAAGCCATTTTTGCTGGTTTGCATGACATGGAAGGGCACCACCTAAGTGAACCGAATTTACCAGGACTTGAACCTACTTTATAAATGCAGCTGCAAATAGGATTTCCAAATGCTGAAGAGGAGAGGGCTGCAGGGAGACATCCAGCAGAGTTTACTGCCCTGTTGCCATAACGTTGTGTCATACATGAAGGGAATTAAGCGCTACACTAAGTGAGGAGAAAGATAAGGCAGCAACTCAGCCCTGCTCTCACTTTCCATCACTAATCCCCTGGGCATTAGCAGGTGATACTAGGCAGCTTTGTGAAACACCTACCAGTTTTGCTGAAGCAGAACAGGACAACGAACCAAGATCTCTCAGGTAACCTCCTCGTGAGTATCTACATGCAACTGTCCCAGTCCACAACTTGTTACCAAACAGTCTTTGCTCCCCAGCAGACACAGGAAACTCAAATCTCCTTCACCTATCAACGAGCCTCTGATTTTCCGACTTGGTTTCAGTATTAGCTTCACTGTTTCTTAGGACTAGAAAGGGGAATTAACGTTAGGACAATGGAATATACCCTCAAGTACAATTTGAACTAGCCAGTAGTCCGATTAAAAGATGCTTTTGTAAATGTTTAAAGAAAAATACCTCAGGAGGAGGTAAAGAGAGTTTTCATGCACCCCAAATATTCTTGCACTCATTAGTCCCAGATTTAACCTGAATTATCAGTCCTATCATTTGTTGCCTCTCAAACACCTGGTGCTCAGTGGTCCTGGTCATCAGCTTTGCTCTTTCTATAGCCCTGATCTGTAAGTTACAGCACCAGTTACAGCAGTGGCAGCAGATAGTGCCCGATCATTAAATAGTTACATAATGTTTGTCCTTCACCTATCTCGGCCTCATGGGAAAGGAGGAACATAGGAAGAGACCTCTCAATTTGGGAAGACATCAATGGATCAATGGAAATCAAAGGATCAATGGAAAAACCAGGATCATACTCAGGCCACGTGGGATGCCTCTATGACTGAGCAATAAATGATCAATAAACCCAACGCAGCAGCTGAAGAGCTTGAGGAATGCTCAGCACTCAAACAAGTGCTCATGCTCTGAACCAGCCCTCTATCCTCTCCTGGGTCCCATCCAGAGGGACCTGCTGGTAGCTGCACATCGCTGAGAAGCTGCTTCACCACCGAGACTGCCACGCAGCGCTCACCAGCTGGACATGTCCCACAAGAAGCCAAACTGAACTTGCCTGTTTTCTCCTCAGAAGATGTGCCACTTGCCCTGGGGAGCCTGTGTTCCTGTGCACCTTGGTGGGGACCACCAAGGATGGAGGCTGCCACATCCCAGTCAGACCTTCCCTGCAGCTGGGAGAGGAGGCAGCACCTGGGTAGCAAGTTTCTGTAAGGACACCTTCACTCCTTCCCAGGACACCTTCACTCCTTCCCAGGACACCTTCACTCCTTCCCAGGTCTTCTCCAGAACAACGGGCCACATCAGGCACAAACCTGTTCTGCTGTCCTCACAGAGCAGGTTCCTCAAAATAGCACCAGCTGGTTGTGGTAACTCACAAAAACTCTAATTTTGCAGCATAAGGATTCAGCGCCCGTTTGCAGAGCTCTCATGCCCTTGATCACAACCTCTTGCCTTGCCAGGCTTCTGTTTAACCCAGCTCAGCTCTGTGGCCCAGTTCATAGCACGGCCTCGCTGCGAGTTGGGTCAGCACAGGGGAGAGGCAGCGCAGGATGGAAGGAAGCAGCTGGGAGCAGCACCGCCTGACAGCGGCACCGCTGCCAACTCCTCACACCCCCAACTGCAGCCCGAGCTTGCTCAAATTCAGAGGGCAGCATGCCCAAAGCTGGCAGGAAGCCTCTGTGTTCAATACTTCAAAGTGATCACATACAAAGGTGAAGGCAGCTTCACTGACAGCTTCCCGAAGCTACGGCCTGCACGGCGCCTCGGCAGCAGGCTGCCTGCTCTCTGCTTTCCGCGTGCCCTCCCGTAACCAACGCGCTACACAACCTTCACGCTCCAGCGTTCAGCAAAGGGGAACGTCAAGGCAACGATGGAGGAAAAAGCCCAGCCGTGAACTCATTCCTGCTGCGTATAAAGATCTTTTTCAAAGACCTACCTCAGCTTTTCTCTATGGAGGCGGCAGGGCTTGTGCAAACGCCGGCCCTGCTGCACCCACAGGAGGTTCACGGCACCCGTGACCTGGCAGAGCCCACCCATTGCCAGGCACAACAAACGTGCCCAGGTATTTGCCATCTTCTACTTAGTTTTGCTCCCATTAGTATGTGCACGCACTCTGCAACTGCGGGATCAAGAGTTCACAGCACAATCCCATTAAACCTGGATATACTGCCGTAGAGGACAGTGTGTTTAAATAATTGGGGGAAATGACTAACTGGCTCATGCACTCATCAACTTCTAGATGACCTTGTGGGACAGCTAATTATACAAAACAAAACAGATGACATTACTCAGGGACTAGGGGATGGTTCTACCACAGGTCAAACTGCTTATGCTAGAGCTGCTACCTCTAAAGCATCACGCTAAGCACAAGTTGCCATCACTGCCCCCGTCAGCCAGCACCAGAAGCAACCGTCCCTCGGATAGAGAGGCAAAACAGTTAGAGCACTGCCTTCCAAAAGGGTGGTCAAATGCTGCTTTGAACTTTGGGTGTTCTGCTAACCCGGCAGCGTTATCCGCGTGCCCGCAGGCCAGGGCGCTGCTCGGGGGAGCGCAGCGCGAGCGCCCACACCAGGGCACCGCTGCAGGGTGCTTGGGTGCAGGTGCAGCACGGCTTCCCCAAGGAAAACAGCACCTCTCACTGATGCATTGACCCAACACAGCCTCCTCTGGGAGCCGTTCCGAAAGCTCCGTTTCAGGAACACTTCACTTGCACATGTGTAGCTGCTGCAGCCGAGACCACAGAGCAGCATTTACCAGTGCCCCAAAGCCCTCTGCCTGGACCAGAAGATCAGTGTCCTCCTGCCTGCTACACAAGCACTGAACCTAAGTGGCCCCAAGCTGTAAAGCTGTGCCATAAATGTCTTGCTGTGACCTTTCAGTCTCACCATCCCACGCTGCAGTTCATAAAATGCCCTGGGTGTTTTAGAAGTTGCATTTTTGTTTTTAAGAAGAAACATGATAACGACCATGCCCAGATGTTCCCTGCACCTTTCCTCTTGTGTCACGTCTGATTTCCAGCAGCCAACGTAAATTCTGAGGGGTTTCATTCTAGGGCAGAGGGGATGGCTGGCTTTTTAATATCTTATTTACTATTTTTGTTTCCAGGGACTTGAAGTCATGCTTATTAGTGGAACAAAAACAAATTGTCTCAGAAGAGTTAGGAACATGGCAAGAATTCCAAAACGTGCTGTTTGCTCAGCACCTCTTCCATTCATTTCATAAAGGAGCACTAAAAATGACACCCTCAGGAGGAGCTGTCTAATGCTCACATGGCTTTGACAGCTTTACATAACAGCCGCTGCCAACATGCACTAATAAATACAACATCCCATTTTAGTCTGTTGGGGGGAGCAAAACAAAACAGGAAATACGCACCAGGAGAGAGAAATGAGGTAAATTCAAGTTTCATTAATCAAGGGCTTGCATGTTACAGAGCTATCAAACCATGACGTGCAAGAAAGGCTCTGACAACACACTGTGAACCAGTGCTCAGCATCTCCTGCAGGATCCCCCCTCCACACCAGCCCACTCAGATTCTCCAAGAGAAGGTCACACACATCCTACTTTGCAGCAGAAGTATCCAAAGTTCATTTCTATCGACTCCCTGCAAATGCAACTTAGCGTCGTGGCCAGGGCTTTCAAAGCACTTGCTTACTGCTCCGCAACCTGAAGACATTTGGAGCGCGCGGGATTGTTGAAAACCCTCTGTGGCTCGGGGCAACCATCACCTGTTTTTAATTGCATAAGAAATAGCATCTACTGAAATTTCCGCACAATTAAGCAAGCACAGAAGAGCTGATTCACAAGCGACTTTTAAAAAGGATCCGGTTCCATGTTTGCAGGCTAGTTGGCACTCTACCTGACTGGTTGTTCCTCATGCGGATAGCTTTGGCTTTGGCCAGCTCCAGGGCCGTGACCCAGCGTTGCCTCTCCACTTCCGAGTTTGCCTTTAAGTGGTATGTCCTTCCCCCATTGGAAAGCACAATGTTACAAGAGTCCTCCGTATCGATATGAGCCGTTGACAGGTTGATGGTTCCGCGACACGTGTGGGCCATTTCAGCCTGTGTCCTGCACAGGAACAGAGGAAAAGGAAGCATAAATCCCTCTGGATTCACTCTGCCCCCAAATCTTCACTTCTGCTCTGCAATACCCGTCGCTCACTGCTGCAGCTACGTCTTCCTAGGTAGTAAAGGCCTGTAGTAACAGCCCCCGAAATGCAATGGGCACGTTTAAGCCATGAAAGCCAGCAAAGCTTCTCAAATAGAAAAATAAGGAATGGGCTAAAGCTTTTAGCTGGAGCTGCACGGCTTGTTCCCTGGTGTCAGCTCCCTCAACACTGGTGGGCTTCACCCACAGCTCTCGTGCTGCCCCCGAAGTAAAATTACTCAACCGCATACTGTTGGCATCTCTCCTCTCATTTGCACTGCTGCTTTTCTCCCTCTCCCCACTATTCCACTGCTAGGATACAGCATTTAGTAGCTTTTTATACCCTCTCTTCTCAATCATTGCCTTTTTTATCTAACAGCTTGATTAGATCTTGCAAAAATCTCCATTTGTAAGGCAAATGAGTACAGCATCATTCCTTCGGCGCAGCTAAAATACCTCGAGCACTGGCAGCATTGCTGCTTATTCCAGTAGGTTTATGTAGCTCCACGGAGAGAGCGGGATGTTTTCCTGGGGCTGAGCACCCAAGGGAATCACTCATCTCACCCCGGGCATGTTCCAGCTCAGCAGACCACGGAGCAGCGTCGGCACTGCTGCATGCAACTTAGCAAACAGTTAAAAAAGCAGCTACAAAGAGAAGTCTTCTGCTTCATACAAACCTTTCTCGGTCTGGTTATTCATGGATCAGGCTCTTTGGTCAATCCAACCTGCAGCAGTCTTAACCCATGGCTACCCCACCACTTCGCAGCATCCCAAGACTTGATGCTGTTAGAGGCCAAAGTCAACCAATCCTCGACACAAAAATACAACAGGCCCCCCTGTCCCTTACTCCAGTTCTCCTAGTCCCAAACAGAAACAAGGGTGTCGATGCAGCAGATTTGAAGGGTGGTTGCTTTGAACCCTCCATGATTACTGCAACTCCCCCTATTCACAAAAGGGCATTTCTGACCTTGAATGGTCAAACCATTACTTGTCTTTATTAACAATTTTCCTCTTTCCCTTTGCCTGCTCTTCGTTCTCGAGAGTGGCCAAGTGCCCTGGGCCCAGCGGGTCTCACGCTGACCACCCACGATAGCGGGTTCGGTGGCTGTTGGAAGCTGGTGTGGCGCCCAAAGTGCACAAGATTTGTCTTGTCAGAGCAGGAAAGCGAGGGCACAGCCACATGCCAACTGACAGCCGCTTCTTAGGACACCATTTAGCACAATGTTTTCAGAAGCACCCAAAAAACAAAAAAAAAAAATATATATATATATAGCGTCTCTGGAATTCGCCATTTAAAAAAAGGGGTGTGCTTGTGTATAGACGTGTGTGTATATATACACACACATACATACACAAATACATACACACCCTTTTTATAAATGGAAAGTTCCAGAGACTAGGTTTTTAAAGGCACTTGAGCAACCCAACCTTACATTTGTTCTGCATTATACTGCATGTTGCAGAATAGGGGTTTCCCTGGCTTCTATTTACTACAGATGTCATTATTAAAATATTTTCATATATCAAATTATACATATATATAGATTTATATATACAAATATGTGTATGTATATGTATAAAACAGGACAGACACCGTTAGCATTTCAAAAATTCAATTACTCCTCATTTTCTCCCCTCTATTTTTTCTTCTTTCTACTGCCAGCCATCACTCCTTACAGCACAGTTTTATCTTGTCCAGCACGTTCAACAGTTTCACCTGCCTAATAGGTAGTCCTAGTCCTAGAAGAGCTTTTAAATCTAGTTTAAATCCCCAAATCACCCAAAGCCTCCATGATTATCCTGAGCAAAAGAGAAAGAGGGGATGAGAACACCACCATCTCAGGCAGTGTCTTGTCCAAGGCATTCCCAAGGTCCCCTCTCCAGGACCCTTTTCCTAACACACTGGAATTAGAGAGAGTTCAGACACCGGCCGGAACAATTTTGCTGGCATTTCAGCAAAATACATTGCTGAACAGCTGCTCACTGAGCTGAAGAACCACAGGAATTTGCTGAAAATTCTTTCACTTACTACTGGCTCCTTCATTTTCCCCCCAGCCTAGGAACACAGTCCTCACTAAGGAATGTCCCTGTGACGGAAGTTTGACATTCTTCAGTTCTTGTGGAGAGAGGCCTTAGATCATGGCATGATTCAACAGCACATCAGCAACAGTTTAGGAGATGCAACAAGAGGTTACCACAAAGTGTCATGAGATTTCCAAAGGAGTCGCTGCTCTTGAAGGAGGCTGATTCATGTCCTACCTGCACATCACCCAGCAAACTTCAGACCCCTGCACATAAAAACAGGTGAGACAACAACACACAAACCACTAAGTTTGGTGGCAGGAGAGGTGAGAACCACCCAGCTCCAGCACATGCCAAAATGCTGGCAGCAGCCCCAGACGGTTTGTGTAGGCGCGTGAGCCCTCAAGGACAGGCCACCTAAACACGGCGCCAATGCAACTGCCAGCAAAAGGGCTGTCAAAGAACACGACGTCTTGCTCCACAAGCACCGAAGCGCTTTCTGAAAGAGTCCACGCTAGTATTTCCAACTGTTTTTGAAGGCTTCAAGGCTGTTTGTTGCAGGACTAAGCAGGTGGCAAGGAGAAGACCCCAGAGGAGCTCATTCTTCAAGCTGGGCACCGGGTTACCCAGCCTTGCTTCAAGTCTCCCAGGGCTTTGCGTCCACTACTCTAAGTATTTTTCTCCCCTTTCCTCATTGCTTCGCCCTCGAGGTGCTTTTGCAGCATTCTGCTCCTAAACTACGGCACCCTTAGGCACAGTTTTCCCACAAGGTAACAGCTCTTCTCCTGGGTTTAAGTTGCCCCAGCTGGGCAGATGTCTTTGCTGATCCTTCCATGGCAATGCCAAGCATCTTCCTCTAAGTTCCTGATTACTCTGTACACTGGGCATCTTTCCCGATCATTAGGACACACACCTGTACTCTTTTTCTGCCACTAATAAGCTCCCCTCCATCTCAAGAGCAGCCTTTTCCGAAGAGCCACCCGTCATGCTGCTGCAGAGCTCCTCCCCACCTCCCAACTCTCACCGTAAGCCGCATTTTCCTCAGGTCACCAATGTGACAACTCACCAAGGTAACTGAAGTCCAGAAGGAACAGGTAGTTGGCCACAACTTAAGTTTTTCAGAACTTTTCAGACATTTCTTATCTGCTCAGCTCCGACTCTGCTCTGGAGAAGAGACTGAACCAAGTGCCCCCTCCAAGCTCCATGTGCGGACACGGCAGTCAGGGACCACGCAAAAAGCAAAGCTCTTGGGACCTCTTAGCTACTCACAGGTCAGCTCTGGCAATGGCAGTGAGCACCCTGCAGCTGCATTTGTTTGCAGAAGGGGCGAATTTTGCTCCAAATGAAAGCACTGGTTTGTTCGGTTTGGGGGGATTATTTCTTCCTTCATCTCAGAAGTCATCCTCCTTGTGATTCAGCACACCCTGACACTTTCTCCTTTCACTTTGAGAAGAGTACTAAAATGTTTTCCTCCCATACAGAAAACAAAGGCCTCCAAGTGACTGAGATAAGCTGATCTAAATCACGTAGAACAGCCCTGCTCTTCCACCCAAGGAAACTGTTTCTGCACCAGGTATTGTTCTTTAGGCTAACGCTGAGAGAAAAGTGGCCTGGGAAAAATCAATGCTATCAATCACCACCCACAAGGCAAGCACCTGACCCAGCTCTGAGCCAACAACCAAGCAATTTTCTCTGTCCGCATGCAGGAGAAGGAAGAAAAAAAAAAAAAAAAAAAAAAAAAAAAAAAAAAAAAAAAAAAAAAAAAAAAAAAAAAAGAGAGGTGCCCTTGAGAAGCACTTGCCTTTCAATGAATCTGCTTATTCATTGCTAGCAGCTCAACTATTGCATAACGTGATCCAGGCAGATTTGGTGGTTCTTGACTTTCTGCAATAATCTGAGCGCTGCCCATATGGGAGGGCACGTGGGCAGGCTGCAAAAGCAGAACCGAGGTTAGACGTGGCCATGGACCACAGAGAAGGGGGGATGCTGCCGAGGAGCTGCGATGTGGGGCTGCTTCCCCAGACAAAGCTAATTATGGGGCTTGTCTTCAGAGGGTCACAGTGATGGCTGTGCAAGGTACATAGGCATACACAGAGAATGTGATATATATATATATATATATATATAAAAAAATGTGCATATCTGTGTGTGTCTATGTACACACACAGTGAAAGGGGCTACTCAACCACGTCAACTGGAGTGACCACCAAGGAAGTCACAGTCACAGGCCCACGTGCGCCTGCTTCTCCTCCTCTGGAGGAACAGGGCTGCGCACCAAGCCGCTGATCGTCCCCTACACACAGCCCTGGTGAGGCCACATCTGGAGACTGGGTCCAGGTCTGGGCTCCCCAGGACAAGAGGGATGTGGAGCTGCTGGAGAGAGTCCAGCGCAGGGCTACGAGGATGCTCAGGGGCCTGGAACATCTGCCCTATGAGCTGGGCCTGTTCAGTCTGGAGAAGAGAAGGCTGAGGGGAGACCTCATCAGTGTCTCTAAATACCTCAAGGGAGGCAGTGAGGAGGAGGGGGTGGCCTCTTTTCAGTGGTGGACAGCGACAGGACTAGAGGAAATGGCCACAAGCTGAGGCACCAGAAGTTCCACAGGAACTTAAGGAAACACTTCTTGCCAGTGAGGCTGACAGAGCCCTGGCACAGGCTGCCCAGAGAGGCTGTGGAGTCTCCTTCTTTGGAGATCTTTAACACCCGCCTGGATGCAGCCCTGTGCCACGTGCTCTGGGTGACCCTGCGTGTGCAGGAGGTTGGACTAGGTGACCTCTGATGTCCCTTCCAACCTTAGACATTCCATGATTCTGTGATTCATTCTATGATTCTAAGCCAGCTCAGCCGCCCGGCCACCTCGCTGCTTCACAGGCCACCGGCACCCGGCCCAGCAGCAGAGCCCTCCCAGGGCTCCCTGCAAAGCACCGTTAACCACGGAGTCATCTGCAGTGACCTATTCCCCAAGCACACAACTCTTATCAGAAAGGAGACCTCACAGAGACTTGATCACGATGTCACCTGGTCCCTATGGAAGCAATCAAACCTACTCTGCAACTGGTTCCTGGGTGGTTCCTGAGTGTTTCTTTGCCAAAGCTGCCAGAAGGCCCTGCTCAAAATAGAGCAGGGCTAGCTTTTATTATTACTATTTCTTCTGCAGCACGTAGGCTGCAGTAATAGAAATTTAAGATTGGCATCATTGCTAAGGCATTCTGCCCATAAGCGCAGCGAAGCTCTTGTACCACCGTGTGCATAATGTCCAATTTTGCAACAACCTTCAAAGATCTTTTAGTCGTTAAAACATTACTTGCAGCACTTCATTTTTCTGTGACTAGAGGTACTGCTAACACTACTTTACTACCACAATTCTAAACGTGCAGAGCTTGACACGACGACTTACTAGCTGGAGTTATTTACAAAGCCGAAAAAGCAGGCAGCAACCTTCTCCATGTAGAAGCTGCACAGTTTTGATCTCTGAGGTACCACCACTTCACATCCAACGGCGGACACACAAACATTTAGCTCCAAAGGCCGGCAGGAGGCCGCTCAGACGTTGCACCTCCTGACTGCCCGCACCGAACACGAGCGCCTGCCTGGGCAGCTCCCGCTGCCAAGGCTTCCTTGGAACATGGGGTGGGGAGGAGATAGCAGGCAACTTCCCACCCAGAAAGGAGCAAGTGAACACATCAAAATGCAGGAGGCACTGGAGCTCTGCAGCGCTGACTTGCTGCAGCTTCAAGAGCTCTCTGGTCAATGTCTTTTGTAACAACCCGCAGCACTAACTAGCACTTCTCCCTAGTCTCATCTCCTCTAAAAGCTGCCTTTGCACCTCCTCATAGCTCAGCCTGTGCCAGGTGGAGAGCCTAGGGAGGGAGCCAACGCCGCACTGCACAGCTCTGATCCCCCTTCAAAGCTCACTGAAATACTGCGGGCTGCTTTCCACCGCGCCATCAAAGGCAAGGAAATGAGGAAGAGCAAAGCAGTCCGATTTTGAGATCAAAGTAGACATTTGCAGCCCTGGCAACTCAAAAGCTCTTTCAGTTCAAGTAAGCAAAGTGGAGACGACACACGTATGGAACCTCATTACGTTACCTCCTGGCAAAAAGTGCTCGGCTTCACAACAGTGCTCGAAAAGACTCTAACAAGCAAACTGTTCCTCCAAGCTGGATTACCCAGAAAATACTAAAAATTAAGAAATCAGAAAGGCTATACAAACCCTGACTTGTTCTTACTAAGCTGGAAGAGCCAATGCTCTCTGCTCACGTGTTTCCACACAGTCCATTCTGTATTTGGAGGCACCTTCACAGAGAAATCCAAACCACAAACTCAACTAGACGCATGCAAGTGTCTTTCTAGTATGCACTTTTTTCTCACCTCCATTCTTTCCTTCCAAGATCTCAAGATAGTTTGCTATAAACCTAAATTAAAAGGAACACCTGTTTCTAAATCCTAAATGCCAAACTCATGTCTTGTCACTCGCAAACCAGAGAACAAAACGGACCATAAATCCCACTTGGTGTGGGGCTCCAAAATCCATCGTCGTCCCGACAGATTTAGCCACACGGCCTTTTCTTTCCTCTTCAAGTGGAAAGAAAACCTCTATCTCCATCTCTAGGTCTCAGAATTGCAGTTATGTCACACCAAGCAAAATCCAGGCAGGTACATTAGGTGCCATGGCTGCACCTTCAGAGCTCTCCTAATCACCCACCTGAAGAGAATTTGTGCTTCCTCTTCCAGTGCAAGGCACTTCTGATAAAAGCAAGCACCGTTCCCAAGCTGCTCTCTGAGTCATGCTGCCTTTCTGTAAACGTTTGAACATAAAGCTGCTATATAAACCCGAGCCCTGGCAGCAGGCAGGAGGCAATAAATAGAGACTCCAGCCCGTTTGCCAGGTTAGCATTCAGTCGGAATGGCAGCTTTGTCACTGTTTACAAACTGGGAAATATGTTGTTATAAACAGCCTTTAGATGAAAATCTGCACTTGCCACGCAATCCCCTTGAAGTTGCTTTTTTCCCTTCCTCTCAATAATTAGTCGAGCTATAAAAACGCATTATGCCTGGCTGAACTTTTGCAGGGACATTTTAACATCCGGCGCTTTCTGTCTAGTTTTGTGCACTGGTCCAGAAACTGCTTCCTCAGCACTGGCAGCATCAGCAGCCTGGCTGCTCCAGTCCCGGCGCTTCTGCTTGCTCCCGAGCAGCAGTTTCCCACCTTTTCCTGCAGGACATGGGGATCCTGCTCCAGGGAGCCCTGCACTGCAGTTCCATGCCATCACTGGTTTGTCTTCTAGGATTTAGGGAAAAGAATAAAATTATTCAGTTTTATGATTTTTTGAGCTCCCCCATCATGTTCTAGAGGGAATATGAGAACAGTTTGCTGCTACTGTAACAGAAAAAAATACGCATCTGATTTTCTGCACCAGTAATGCAGGTCACATCTGAAGACACAAGCACACACACGAATACTTCTTGGACCTTCAGAAGTCGGCGCTTCTAGAGAAGGAGGAACCACAAGGCACGGGCACGTTACAACCCAGGAGCATCCAGTCGGCCCATCCAAGCTGGGCACGAGACCCAAGGTCTTCCAGAGCACATAGGAACCAACTCAACATACAAACTGAATAACCAAGATCTGACAGACAGTGAGACACAGCGAAAATACAACCACAATTTAGATAATTCATTTTTAAAACTCTAGAAGAAGCCAATTATCATCTTGCCAGATTCCTGAGTATTTTACCCATTTATTTTTGGTTCCTTTGGCATGAAAAGTTGCACTGGACTGAGCAATTATACTAGTGAAAACAGAGCTCTGCAAAAGGGATGGGTTTACTCCACTAGGTTTGTTTTAAGGCTTCCTCACAGCCATTTGGCCACAGAGTTTTCTTTCCTTCGATCTCGCCAGAGATTTTCTTCTCAGACGGCCTGGGCTTGTAGGAAGATTAGAGACTTCACTGTCTCCTGGATACTGTGGACATCCATCACCTTGTGAAAGCAGAAATTGAAAGCGCCCACCACAGGGAGATAAGATTTAGATACAGATTTGGAATAGACTGTCCAAGCAGACAGAAATGAAGGCTAAACCACTGAACAACTTCAAGAAAAAATAAATAAATAATTAAATAAAAATAGCATATACAGAGCTTACCAAGCTGAACCTTGTTCTACCGGTTTGGTTGGTAAAAACAAATGGCAAAATCGGGGTACAAAAGCCCAGAAGAATTAGAGGTTTTACTCAGGGACTTGACCTAAAGCAAGGCTAGAGAAGCTGCAGACCAAGGCCACGGCGAGACCACTGCCATACAAGATCCCTGCGTCTTGGTAGAAACAAAACGGGCAGAACGTTTCGTCCCAACAAGGTCGAGTCATTACAGCTGAGCTTACATTACAAAGAGCTACAGCTCTTTGACAGCTTCTCACAACACAAGGATAGGAAGAGGGCTGATCACTTGCGATGCAAAGATTTCCTTTCTGCATGTTGATTCAGGCATACCAGATTCATAAATCTGAGCAAAAATAGAGTGAGATTTCTTCTTGAAGTTCAACTGGGGATGGAGGGAGCAAATCTAACTCATTACAGGGAGAAACAAGACTTGGACTAAAATCTGCACCAGAAGATATTTCATTCTTTAACAGCCTGAGATGAGAGAAAATAAAAATAAATTAAAAAAATAAAAATTAAATTAAGAAAAAAAGCCACGTACACAAAACCCTGCCTTCAATATTAACCTGAAACAAAGTCTGGCCAAGCAAGAATATAGGGTATAACAAACTCCTACTCCACCCGCCTCCTACTCTCATAAAATTTCCTATACGAGTCAATAATCACAAAACTGGAACAAAATCAAGGTGGAGGGGAGAAAAAAAGAAAAAAAGACAAAAAAAGACATGTCTACTTGCATATATTCATTCATGCTTTCTGCACAAGTCCAACATAATCATCCTTAACCACTGCTCTGTATTTGGGCTGACAAATTTTAAGTGGTTTAATCTAACAGAGATAAAATTTTAATACGTGATATATATATATATATATAGTTGGAGATAAGGATGCAATGCCACAAAAATTTCCACCTGTAACCTGAACAAATCACCTACAGAACAAAAAGCAAGCTACAGAAAACTGCAGAAAGATGCATACAAAAAGGTAAAATTCAAGAGCAACATTGAAACACCACATTTCTCAGAGACGTAAAACAGCAGAAGACACTGCAGGTGAGAAGGTCTGAAAGATACTGAAGCTAGAACGGCAAAGAGGCTTTGAATTCACCAAGGGTGACAGGGGGAGCGGGGCGCTCCTTGCCGCTTCGGGCGCCCACGGCAGGGACCCCGCGGCGGCTCCAGCACCGCAGCGAGCCCAGACACGCGGCCGGGATTAGCGTGGCCACCAGGCTGGGAACGACTTCACACGCGCCAGGCTCTTCCTGCTCCCGCCGAGCTCTCCGTGGTCTGCAGGGCGGCATCTCGCACGGTCACAGCCCTAAGTGGAAGCGATCGCTCCTGAGCCCGCGCAAGAATTACCGAGCACACAAGCGGAACTGGCGGCAGAACCATCTATGTCGTTTCTAGTCCCCAGGACCATGAGCTAAACTCTGAATTATGGATTTTAGCAAAATCCTGCTTTTGGAAATTACTTCCCCTGGAACAGGTCAGAACGGCAACTTTCAGCCCGAGCTGCTACGGAGCTGCCTGGAGGGATGGGAAAAACAGGCTGTATAGGATCCCTGTGTAGGCTGGAGGCATCAGCGGTACTAGAAACTACTAAATCTAGAAATACAGCAAAACTAATGGTCATAAGGCAGCACTGTCTTCCTTGCAACCATTTGCCACCTGCTCTGCAGAGATCGTGGCTCACATTCCTTGGCATTTTGTCCTGACGGTTGGGAATAATGTGGATTTTACAGAGAGCACACTTGAAACCAAGAGAAATGAAGCAGGCAGGAGGATCATACCTCCTTATCCAGTGCACATTCCAATGTGAAACACCTTGCTTTATGCCAGATCACTAAGGAAGCAGAATGATTTATTTCCAAACCAGACATCAGCAAGTAGGGAAAAAACAGTACACAAGCAACACTGCACACACAACCTGCAGAGAAGGCAGAGGTAAACTCTATACCTCAGAGCAGCCCGCTAACACATCAGGAGACCTGAAAAAAACATTGATTTAGAGATACAGGTATTATGTCGGTAGTGTCAAAGCAGCTCTGAGAGCCCCATATCACAGTGTGGAGGTCAACACTTGAAGGGCGCTCTAGCAAAACCCGCTGAGCACCTTCCCCGTTAGCTGCTGCAGCCGCCCCACCAAGCGTAACCAGGCCAAACGCGTGCCCGGCAGCTCAGAAATCCCACACTGCTGGCTGAACAAATCGTGAGCTTCTCATTTTGCCCTGTTTTGCAGCAAACGAGGATAAACACTGCCACTGTGACGTGCTGAGCAGCGGCTGGAGCAAGCTCAGGCTGCAGCAGAGCCAGGCAACACATGCAAGAGGCAGCGCAAGCCCTTCCTCCGTGTCTGCTCACGGCTGCGAGGCAGCCTGCTTGCCTCTGCAACAGGAACGTCAGAGGTATCAACACGACGCAGAATTTTGCCCGACCCGTGAGCCCAGCAGAATGGGAAGAGGGCAATTCTGCACGTAGTCGTGGGAGACGACCCGGAGGGGAAGCAAATTCGCACTCACAGCAAGGTACCTCCACCCCTCTGCCCTCCCACCCGTCCTACGGGACGCAGGTGAAACAGGGCAGGTATCGTCACAACAACCTGGATCCAACCACGTTGGATCCCACTGAAATGCAACTGCTTTCCTGCTACAGGAGGCAGTAAATCACCAGCAACGGGTAGGAAATCAATGTAAAGTCACAGTATAAATGGCTGCAAAGCTTCTTTCTGTTCATATCTGCCAACTGATACTATTTCAACCAGGGGTTCACAACAGCGCAGTCATTTAGCTCAGAAATTGTGCCCCCTTTCCTCACTAACATTTGTGTAGTAAGAAAACTACCTCACGTCTGTTAACCTTGCAAAAAAGTCAAGGAATCTTCCCCTGCGGCCAAAGCATTGACATGCTTGGCCCTTTTTCAGTGATTTTACATCCTGATTATACAGCACTGAACTTCCAGGAATCCAGTTTGGGGTTGAAATCATCAGCTGCAGGTGGGAACCAGTTTGCTACCACAGACGAGCAACAGAGCAAAAACATAAATAAAATAAAATCCCAGCAAGTCCATCACTTCTATTGCAGCACTTAAAGTCACTGCCCTAAAGTTAGGATTGAGAAACAAAAAAATCTCACAGTAATGTACTTGAAAGACTCTGTATTTCCTGACCACTCCTGACTGGGGATGGTCATTTCCCTGGGGGATCTCATATCAATTACAGAGTGCAGGGTGGCACAGTGGGCTAAAACGCAACCGTAGGCATTCCCAGGGCAGGAAAGGCCATTCGCGGACGTTTGCTGGAGAGCTGACCAGCACCATCTCTGCACTCTTCCCCTGGGAAGCTGCTTTGTTTATATTTCATACAGCCCAAGTCAACTCTGGAATACACATGGGTATTTCCACACAAAATTCCTAATCTAAAGACTCTCCGGAGCAAACCAGCTTCCCTGACCCCCAGTTCTGTAGGACTCATATTTCCAAACGTCCTTTCGCAGAGTCCACCAGCGGGCTGCCCTCCGAGAAACAGTGTTGACCCCAAGGATTTACACGACAACCAAAGAAATCCAGCGGCCGCTTTCCTTCTGGCGGGCAGAGGCGGCTCCTGCCAGCCCCGGCGCGGCGCTACACTGGGCGCTTTGTGCCAGGGCGCGAACAAAAGCCCCTTGTAGGGCAAGGGCGGCCACCCGCGGCCCCTGGGCAGCCGCATCCTGCCGCGAGCCGCCAGCTCGCCCCGGCGGTGCCTCCACGCGCTTTGGGGAGCAGCATGTGAAGTCAGTCAAATCCCCCCTCTTGCCTTTATGTTGCACAATGTTGCGTAAAACTGTTCTTCCTTGGAGAAATGCCCAAAGTCAGAAGCTAGGAGCCCAGGCAGCGAACCTCTTCGGGTGTTTTGGACACTCCCTTGGTTCAAGGAGAGGATTTTTCCGACAACTCAACCACAGCACGTGGAATCCAAGAGAAAACAAGTGCATGGCAGAGGAAATATTTTCCCAACTCATGCAGCGAGCAACATGCACATTCGACAGATTTCAAGCTCGTTCAGCACGGCTCCAAAACTGCAAGCTCTGCAGGACGGGTTCCTCCCGCCCCTTCCACCCCTTTGCAAAACCTATGGAAAAAACAGAAGCAGAAAAGCCAAACATGCAGCACCGGCTGCAGCAGGATTTCAGGGAGAAGAGGAACTGCTTTTATTTAAAGGGGAATTTATTGCAACTGGCTACAGTCAAGACGGGTCAAGGACCCATCAAAAGCCAAGGTGCCCCAGCTTCCTTCCAACCCAAATCTTCTCCTCAAAAGGTGGCCTTTTTTAATAGGGCTCCTGTACCAAAGCAAAGGGTGCTGTGTAAAAAGCTATCTACTCTCTGGATACATATTCTTCAGCATTAGCTTTTGCAACCCACTTATCAGCCTTCCCTGGGCACAAGGCAGAGCTTCTGCCAAGAAACCTTGGCAGTAGTCAACAGGGTAAAAGCTCATCAAGGCAGCACGCAGAAATCGGGAAGCACAAGACTGCAGCTGAGAAAGGATTCTCTGTTTCTTTACCTCCTGTAGGAAAAAAATGAAGTTTTTAAAAATTTGTGGTTTTTTTTTTTAAATATAAGACGTCTTAAAACAGCCGTGAAGTGTGTTTTGGTTAGCAGAAGGTAACCCCACGGCTCCCGCGGCGCTATCTGTGCTCCACACGGGCGGCCACCCCGCTGTCCCCAGCCGATAACGGTATCGGCTCGGCGAGGCTGGGCACGCAGGGAGCGCTCGGGAAGCCCGCGGGCCAGGAGAGCACCCCCCGGCTCTGCAGGCTGCATCACCCCATGGGCTACACCACAGGAATCAAGGAGAGCTGCTAAGGCTGAGCCTACCATGGGCATCCCACCTACCAGGCTGAACCTACCCTGGACACCCCACAGGAAAACCAAATTCCCACCAAGGAGGAGAAGGGAGTCAGGGAAGCTCCTTGGATGGGGGCCATCCGTGACATTGCCCAGTTCCTTGGGAAGAGTCAAGGGAAGCAGCAGCACGGGAAAGGTTGGCAACAGCTCCGTGCCCAACGGCAGGGGTGACTTTCTCTGAAGGGGAGCCCATTACTACTGGAGGGCTTTCAGCACTCACTTTCTGATAAAAAATAAATAAAAAATGCAATTTTAAAAACCCACAAACTAAAAGCTATATGGGAATCAATTACAGGGAAAAAAATCTGGGTGGGGAGAATATCCTCAGCTGTAACCAGCAGGAAACCTAGTAAGGGCATGTGAAAGCACCGAGCCTCCCGTCTCGGGCAGCCAGCCAACAGCTGATGCCGTAGATGGAAAACAGAGCCCAGCTGTCCACCCAGCTAAGAAATCCCAACCAGGAGGTCAGCGGCTTTCGCAGCCCAGCCCAGGCACTGTACACAGGCAGAGGGCGAGAGCTGCTTGTGTCTGGACTAGCTTAGCTGGTGGGTCTGTGAAAGTTCAAAGAAAGGCCTCTCTTGCTTAGACAGTAAATGTTTCCTTGAACACTGTAAAACTGGAAAGTTGCAGAGCGAGTGCTGGAATTCTGCATGCTTGAAGGAACTCAACACTCCCACTTATCACTGGGCGCACCAAGACGGGTGTTCAACCCAAGAGGGTCCCAGTCCCCTAAAGCGTGTGCCAAGCATTTAATACCAGCCTTGGGTTCCACGGGTTTTGCAATGCCAGTGCAATCCCGCACGTGGTGGCATAAGCAGCATTGCGCCATGCAGGCAGGGGACACATAAATTTTGTTCAATGAGATGGCTATCATGCTGCTGACAAAAACAGCAGCGCTGCCAGCTTGACGCAGAACTCACATGTAAGTCCAGTTACAGGGGCCCTTCAAGAGCACGAGGGATTCCAGAACCTCCTCGTGGCTTCCTACAAGGTTTCTAAATCATGCCCTTCCTACCCAAATCGGCTGATCAGCCACCTGCAACTATTCTCCCTAATCACCCCCTGCATCTACTCTTGCTAATCTCCTCCCAAGCACATTGCAATTAATACACAGGAGCTCTGGAAGCCCTGAAGCTGTTGCATCTGGCTGTGCAGGGCACTCAAGTTGAGTAAGCATCAAGGAGGCCTTCTCAAACACATTTCCTTCCCACTTGGAAAGGCTTCCACTAAAGGATCACCAACAAGGCTGAAAGCAGATGCTTGACCAGGCAACAAATACATGAATTTAACTGCAGTTCAGCTTTACCCACCACTGCTAGGCTATATCAACCATTTTCACTCAAAGTTTGAGGTTCCACAGCTCAGAAAAGGGCTTTAATAATCACACCACCACCAAAAACCACATTGCACATTTTCTTGTGTTAAAAAGATCATCATAATCTTGTATACTTATATTTTCTCATCCGCATGCCCAAACATCCTAAGAGAACGCAGGGCAGTCTTAAAGCCTCAACTTACATGGCTGTCCCACGAAGACGTGCTCATAACTTGAGCAAGATCTCCTAATCTTTCAGGCTGTACCTATTAGTGTGAGTGTATGTGGGGGGGTTATTTTCTTTGTTGGAGCACTAGTCTCGCCCAGTCTTTCTCAAGGCGCCCAAATGTAGCAGGGGAAGAGCTCCCAGAAATCTTCCACCAACACAAGCAGCTCTGCCTTTATGCAAGTCAGCAGCAACGTTCTTGAAACTGGATGCATCTTCTCCAGAGACCCTGGGCGTGAATTATGGCCCATGACCTCTAGCTTCTGAGCTCATTTTAAAATCATTGTGCTGCTGACTTTTTGCCAGCTTCCAAGCAACTCTAAAGCTATGGCACATAATTTCATTTCATATGGAATATTTCTTGTGGATATTCCTCCTTACGAGATCAAGGCCGCTCCAAGATCCACACAGCTACACAGGAACACTTTTGTGCCTTCTATCTGAAGGCCTAGACACAAGGCAGCAGAGATAGGAGAGTTGCATTGTCTCCAAATGCTGCCAAGCAACTGCACCTGCTCAAGGCAAATACCTCACATCATCAGACAAGTCCGAGGCCAAAGGCTTACCCAGAAATTTAATCCCTAAAAAATATGCTTGGATCTATGTCTAGCATAGCCTAGTTTTAATGGCAATTATCTGTCCTTCACAAAGAAATATCAGACTAAGCAGTTGTCTTTTTCAGAAGCTGGTTAAAAGAAGAGTCTTTTGTTAGTTGGTATAATAAATTTAATAGCAGTCAAAGCAGAAGACAGAAGAATGAGCTTGAAAACTGAAAGAGGTACTTAGAGCCTGAGTATTACAGTGTAGAGATACTTACAGCAGAGGCAATTCTATGATCTACATTATCATCTTTATGAAATGATCAGATTTACAGGCATAGCCTCTTAGTCCTTCAGGACACGTTGCTGAAAATGCAGAGCTCAGCGGGTGATCCAACGGCAACTTTTCCCATACGAACTGGTGCCCAGAGCAGGCACCTAAACCCGCATACAATTTAAATACACAAGGGATGGTATATCAGAAAGCAAGTTCCTTCCCATTTTTATAACATTACCCTATTTTTTTTTTTTTTTTAAATGTTGGCATCTGCCTTTCCAGAAGTGAGAGATGACAAGTTTTTGGGGGGTTTTGTTTGTTTGTGTTTAATAAAAACTACCTGCTTGTTGGCCTGCAGTTCGGGCTCTCAGCTCAGATCTTGCCCATGTCCCAGCATCCTTGTCACGGATCACGTTTTTTCTGAAGCATTTCAGCTGCTTTGTCTGGGAGACGATGCCCAGAACAAGCCTTTTTGCACTACTCTTTACCAGTTACATTTTCATCACCATATACTTCCTCAGATGACAACCGCTCATCAAGTCAATCAAAGCCTGAGCCATGGAAAAATATATATATACACACACACACACCCCTTGTCTATATTTTTTGATGGTATTAAAAAAATCACAGCAAGCTATTAAATGATGAAAAATAACTAGCAACCATTTGGTGAGGGGGCATTAGTGTATTTACCCTCAAAAAGTAAATGCCATAGAGACAGTCCCACTGCTCCTAATTTTACGGACACACCGTTCCCTCTCAGCCTCCGTGCAGAAATATAGACTCATACGAAATGCAAATTTCACACACTTCGGAGAAATTTAGCCCAGGAACCTGAGTCATGCCCATACTTTGCATTGGAAATCGGTATGTATGGCTGTACATTATCAACAAAAATCTATAGATATAGACTATGGGTTAGCAGGAATGGAAAAAAAGCGGAGTTAAATGTATGGCCAAGAGGGAAAGCAAAGTCATTTACCTTCATACAGGACTGCGCTCTCGCCCAGACAAGGATGAGTGCCAACTTGGTGCAAATCCCCCAGCTGCTCGGCCCAGACTTGCAGGGTTATTTCCCCCGGAGCAACACACACTTCCAGTTTTTACAGAGTCGCTTCAACAGAGTGTCAGACCTGCTCTCTACTCCCTGGCACAGAGCGAGGGAGGCTTACGTTTTGTTGCTGCTGAAAAGCTTTACAGCTTATCTGCTAAAAAAGCAAGTGTATATGCTAGTTTCCCAGAGATGACGGGATGTGCCTTCTCGGCAGGTATCTGCCACCCGTGAGGAAGAGCTCTGGGGGTCTCTCTGAAGAGCTTTGGGAAAGCCAGGAGCCTGCAAAGCAGCCGCTGAGCGGGCAGCAGGAAGGCAGACAAGCTCACGAAGAGCAACGCCTGGTACATCCTGCACAAACAGATGCTCTCACTCAAGTGAGCAACCCACGGAGCCCCGCGCGACTGCTCAGACACCTGGCAGCCCCAAGGCGGAGATGTGCCTCGCCAGCAGATACCCAAGGCGCAGCCTGGCCCCGGCTCTCCACAGGGCTGGCTTTAGGCTGGCAGAAGGGTAAACGCTATTTCTGGAGCTTGTTCTCAACACCATTCATTTGCAGAGCAGACAGGCCGAGCGCTGACCTCCTCTGAAGGTCTGCCTCCTCCGCTTCTCCTTTCCTGGCTAATTAGGACAGCTTAAACCAGACAACAAAAGCAGGCAAAGCGCTAACATGCACAAGTTTGCTTTGCCAGAGCAGAAAAAGCAGAAAAGAAAAAGCAGGAAGCCTCTTGCCATGTGCATTGACTGATATCAGAATGTTGCTATCAGCTTTGCTAATATATAACGAGATGTCGGATAGTTGCACCTTTGAGAGCAAACATTGCCAAGCACGCTCAGAACCGGGAGGAACTCGGTGCTCTGGAGTTTCCGCACAGCTTTGAGGTTTCTCCAGTCTACAGGAGGAGAAAGAGCTTAATTCTGTAGCACAGCAGAAGCCTTGGCCATGGAAGGACACGTATTTAGGCAGGTGTTAAGGCAGGTCAGATATGAGACAGGCCAAACAGTCTGCAAACTACTCTGCCTATACTTGTCTTTCCCTCTTTTAGGGAAGCCCAAGAAAGTAGTGATAAAATGACTTGACCCATCACTGCTGCTCTAGTCCCATTCCAGGCTCTTTCCGGAGTCACTGTGACTTCCTGGAATAATTCACAGGTATCAGGAAGAGGAGGGTTTCCAGCACCAATCAAAGACACTTACTTGGCCTGGGCATTCTTTCTTTGCATTCAGAAAGAGATCTCACAAGAGCTCAGGTGCCTATGAAAAACTGAGATATTCCCTTTGTCTCACACACTCGTATCTGTTCCCAAGGGAGGAATCAAAATATTCCAGAAGCTATCAGGAAAAAATATATGCTAACAAAGAAAAGGAATAAAGGTAAAAATGAAGAAAATTCTGCACTGTGACATTAAACAGCGGATGTGACAAAGAAATCCTCAGCAGGGTACAAACTTCAGAATATCCCAACTCACAAAAACTCACAAAAAATAATTTCTCTTTTGGAAGAAAAATGGACACGAGGCAACTCGTCCTGTTTCCAAACTAGAAGTCAAGCAGAAGCAGAAGACACTTCTAAGATTACACCAAAGATAAACCATGAAGCACTTTTGCCCCAGCACCTTTCCAAAGAGCAAGGCACTAGAGCAAAGCCAAGCCGGGAGGCAGAGCTCTGCTGCCAGGCCTTCCACTTCAGGAACTGTCTGAGAGGCCAGAAGGGCTACAGTTTCCCAAAAACAATAAATCCCAATCGTCTCGAAAGAAATCCTTGGGCCTCGAGACTTCCAAGCCTGTAACTGTGCTTTCTTTAAGCCATGAAGCTCCTCACTCCTCTAGATAGCAATGAAAATCATTTAATTCTGCACCCTCTCTTGCCAACAGCTAAAGTTAATAGCCAAAAAGACAGAAGGCATCAACCCCATTTCTCTCACTGTCTACCAAATGCTCAGTTTTCTCTGGACACAAGTGGTTATTGAGCAAAATTCAAGTACTACAAAGCACAGCCACCAGCACCTCAACTCCCTGGAAGCAGCACAGACCCTCAGCAACCAAAGCCAGCCACAGATCTCTCCCATCAGCTTCCCTGAGTCCAAACAACGGCTTAAAACGCTTTATACCAGAGCCCTCTTATTGTTTTACCTGCTCACTTTTTTTTTTTTTTTTTTTTTAAATCTGCTACAAGACTCACGAATGGGAGAAGCCAAAGGAGATGAAGGGCTCCAATGTGGTAAGTCTTGGACTTGGAGTCCAAGAAATCTTGCCAATTCTTTGGCAAGAAATCTCGCCAGAATCCAAAAAAATCTTGGGGAAGGAGGAGATCCCAAGCGAGAGGCCGAGGAGCCCAGCCTGCTGCTTGGCCATTTCTCACACCACTGGTCTCAGCTGCCATCACTGCCTCTTTGGGGGACGTAAGGAGGACAGAAAAGTACCAGTCCTGTTTTGAAGAACATTACAAAAAGAACAGCTAACATTAAAAAAAAAGAAGGGCTAAACCTATGTTTCAGAAAGGAGAAAAATAAAGCTTTTATCATCCTCTTCCTTTCCTCCCCAGATGCACTGGAATGGTTTTATGCACTAAGATGAATTTTAGTTCCCTTTCTTTTACACCAGTCAAGGAAGAGAAATAATAAAAAAGTGAAGATTTCACATTATTTCTTCAAGGGATGTGAGAGTAAATGTAAACACCATAACATGGAGATAAAAGAACACTGAAGGAAGTCTTTCTCCAGTCTCAAATCGTCACTTTAATGAGCATGTACAAACATCTAAAAAAAATAAAAAAATTAAAGGTTCTTCTAAATTTAGATCTACCTTTGGTCAACTCCATCAAACCAAAACAGAAAAGCTTAGAGAAAAATAGCTAAATTACCACAAATGGGTTGATCCCGAATGTGAAAAAGTCAAATATTCTTTCCTAAATAAATGGGCTGGATGACTAAGCCTGAATATTGTGTAAGGAGAAACTAAGCTGTTAGAACTACAACACCTGCACGCAGAAATTGGCTTTTCATAAAGCTCTGGCTCAGCAGAGGGTAGGTTCACAAGAACGTTGAATCCACACCACGCTACAGTTAAAGCACCTACATGGTCTCTGCTCCTGTTAACACCACTTAACCATCAGCCTTTACATCCATCCTCTCACATACGGCCCGTGTAGCTGGGCAGTTACATTGCCGGAGAACACCTAATCTTTACATTCCTGGTTCCGGGTGCTTTGCTGCAAGCTTTGCCGCTGCCTTCCTGCAATATTTTTAGGTATTTTTCCCTGAAGGACTCAATGCCCAGTCACACTGACTATGAAATGTAACTCCTAAGACTCAAAATCATTTTGAAAACCCTTTCCCTGCTCCCAGGAACAAACACAACTTAGCTTATCATTCCCTGAATCCACACTTAAAGAACACCTGGAAATTAAAAGTAAGAATCCTGATGGAATCAGTCCTCCTTCACATGCTTTATGAAATAACTAAACGTCAACAGACCTCTTTCCAGAAAAGATAATGCATTAATTTGTAAAATCCCCTGAACAGACATAGCACATAGGCAGCACATGCGATATTTAAATGCTTGCACTGCAAAATCAGCTTAGGCTGCAGATGCAAAGGAGAATCCAGCCCAATACAATAATTCTGGACACTTTTGTGTCCTGTAAGGAAAACCAGTGTGCAGTCTAAGGGAAGAGAAGTTATTGGTATCTTTGGCTGGAGACAGAAAAACAATACTCAAAGGACAACATAGAGCATCCCAAAGACAAAATCAGGCATTTAACAGACCTTTCTAGATCTCTGCAAGTAAACTCCAAAATTTCAAAACTAAACTTCCAAGGAACTTGCATCCAACTGCTTTCCACTTCAAAAGAGAAGCCTTTTTAATACCTTGCTTAAGAAAGGGGAACAAAGGTCCATCTCTCCGTCAGCTCTGAAGCAAATTCCACTGCTAAGGGATTGGTGACTCAGCCAGTTCTTTAACACCTGAGATTTTCCACTAAGACTCTAAATTTATTAGGAGCTTTGCCCAATAAAACCATGGTGTGTCAATAATGCCCTCTTTAATCACATCACAGGTCCCAATCCGCATTTCCATTGGCTTTCCCGTACTCGGACTGTTGCAGTGGTCAAGCAAGAGCCCTTCCCTCAAGGCTTTTATAAACTTCAGGGAATAAGAATTACTGTTTAAAAAGTTAGAAAAGCAGAAGGAAAGCAGCACTGCAGTTGCAAAGAGCTCAGAAATTAAGAGGTGCTTGGAATAGTCGGATGAGTAACACTACCTTTACAAGCCCTCCGAAGCAAGCTCCAGGCTCTACACCATTCCAACAGGGAGATCCCTGCTCCGTGCTTCCCGCTCCGGCATCTTCGCTGATTCCTCCCCCAGACTTTCCACTTTATGAGCAGCTGCTGCCTCTCTCCTAAAGAAGGCACAGGACAGGCTCCCACTGGGGAGATATATGATGTCTCTTTATATCCCTTCTTCCCAGCTCCCGAGCCCAACCGCTACATCACGACTGGATGGTCGTTGAAGCAGAGCAGGAGTGAGGAGCCAAGTGATGTCTCAGAAATAACATCACGACGGAGCAAAGCAGCAGCATGAGGAGCAAAATGGGGTAGTTTTGCACTAACCAACGCTCTCTAAGGTCTGCTCAGGACTCTCCTCTTCCATATTTGGAAATATCATTCTTCTCATCAGAAGATGATCGTGGAAACACACAATAACGAGGACTGGAAGGTGCCTCTGGAGGCCCCTCCTGCTCTGTGCAGGGCCACCTAGATGAGGCAGCACAGGACACTGTCCAGCCAGTTCAAATACTTTCAAGAATTTCCTCCACCTCCCTAGGCCCTGGCCCAGAATTTGCCCCGGACAGCACATTGCCCTCCAGG
Source organism: Nothoprocta pentlandii (assembly GCA_013398315.1). Classification (NCBI taxonomy): domain Eukaryota; kingdom Metazoa; phylum Chordata; class Aves; order Tinamiformes; family Tinamidae; genus Nothoprocta; species Nothoprocta pentlandii. The sequence goes on from VZSG01000918.1 coordinate 163,783, forward strand.
GGCCACCCAGGCAAAGGGACCTTGCAGAGAGTGCACTATGGCCAACTCACTGACATCGGCTCCAGTATTTGCCTTATAATCCTAAAATGTTCAAAATTACAGATTTTTTTTGAAATACTACCAAATATCAAGCTGTAACACACTCAGTTCTGGACAGAACAGAGCTCCTGTTTGCATGGTGCTGCACCAGCTCTACAAGGGAGTCCCACCTGTTGCCTCAAGGCAATAGAAGTAAAATACAACTCAAGTAAGCGCTGTATGAACTGACAGCACGCCAGCCCCATAATTCAGATTATTTCGGATTATGAGGGTTCTGCCATCTTTTGGATTTTTTCAAAGGAAAAAAAAAAGAGACAACTTGGGTCACCAGCAGCCTAGGAATAAGATTACTTCAGGGCAAAATGACCTCTGATTTGGCTCTTCACTCCTGTTTATAGAAATGACATCCCAGGAGAGGTTCGAAGAGGGAGCTTGCAGCAGCAGCTCTCGCCAAGAGGGATCACGGAGACACGGGCGGCAGAGGAAGGGGAAGCGTCGGAAGGAAGCGCGGGCTGGGTTTGGCTCGCCTCGAAACGCGCTGTGCTCTCTGCTCCACCAGCTTCTCCGGGAGCTCCCGGGCGGCAGCTCCCCGAGCAGTGAGCGACAGCCCAGCAAGGGCTCCACGGGCGGCAGGACGGAGCCGGCGGCTCCCCGCACGCTCCAGCCGCCGGGGCGGGCGCGCAGCCCCGTGACAGTCCCAACACCAGGCACTCACAGAATCACAGAATGACTCACCACTGCCACGGCAAACCGTCTGGACTGCTCGCTCCTCGGGAGCTCGTGCTGCAGAGCTGGGTATTCACGGGGTGTTTAAGAAACAAGGCAATGAGCAGTCGGCCCTTGTGTGACTCGGCATCCGCCACAGGACACATCAGGCAAGGGAAACACAGCAAAACCAACCCAATTTCAACAGCCAGCAGCAGCCACAGGGGCTCCACACATGTTGGCAAAGTCAAAGCACAAAGACACCAGTCTAAAAACAACAGCAGCCACAGACCGAGCTTCTGAAGCCAACCCCGGGCCTGCGATGCACCCCGCAGCACGGCCCGGGCGCCCCTGGAAAGGAAGCCAGAGCACAGGCTGAAACTTCATTAACTTCTCTCTTCAGGGCTGATGGGCGCAGGCAGCGCTCCTCAGCTGCTGCGTATCCCCTCGACACTCTCCGGACAAAACCAACCTGGAAAGAACCATGTTTCTCTCCTTCAACCATCAGTCACGGCCACTTTGCAGACAAGCGCATCAAGACGTAGCCCATGTTCTGAACTGCAGTGTTTATTTTTTGCAGCTTTCCAAGAGGTGACATCATTTTTGACGATGATAATAAGATGGGCGGCAACCTCTCATTGCAGATGCTTCTTGCACCCAAGTGGACAGGGCAGCTAGAGTAACACATTGGAAGACTTTGCCAAATGGATTTTGAAGCTTGCAGATTTGAATGGATTGAAGCTTGCAGAATAATCCCTATGTGTATGACGGAAAGAAAAAATTCAAAAAAAAAGTAGAGATCCCTGTCAGTCCTGCAGTCTGCTGCAAAGGCAGTCCTGCTGAATTACGCACCATAGATGTTTTCTTCTGTGACAAATACTTCAGTTCCACATTCAGGTCACTGACGGGGACCAAGTATGAAGCGAGATGAGAAGAATCCAATGCTGCAACTCTGCAAACACAGCTGGATTTATAGCCAGTTGTTACTGAAGACCACAGGGAGCTTCAGCAAAGACATGGAGCAAGAGGCAGCGGAGCTCGCGGCCCCGAGCGCCCTGACCGCCCGCCCAGAAGGGCCCCGCTGCTGCTGAGGCCAAGTGCACGTGGCAAGGAAACTGCCTGCCAGGCACCAAGAAAAGACCACGCACTTGTAGTGCTCAGAGCTAAAGTTACCTTTACCAGCCAACAAAAATGATGTAAAAAGCTCTTACTATGTAGCAGTAATATGCAAACAGTAGACATGAAGAACTGTATTTTCTACTTGTTTTTTTATAAAATGCTTAGTAGAAACCTACTTTAGCTATTAATATATTTTAAGAATCATTGCTTTGTGTTAAGGGAGAGAAAGGGAAAGGCGCAGACTCCTGTGGTAGCGTATCTATCTTTAGATGCACTGTGGAAACCAGTTAATTTGCATTTGCTTCGCCTGCCCCTCCAGTGTTCCTGGTTGACAGGAACAGCTTGGACCAGATGGGTGTGAGAGGCAGGACCGCTGCCCGAGGAGCAGCCAGACCGATCCCGGAGCAACAGGTCGCTGCAACACGCGCGCCCGCGAGTCAGCACGCCAGCACTGCGAAAGCCGCACCGCCGCGGGGCCAACGCCGCGAGCGGCACCGCCGGCAGCCCAGAAACATCCCAAAGTCATGAGCAACGGCAGCTGGAGACGCTCGGAGGGAGCGATGACTAAGAGCAGCGAGCCACATTTCAAAACAGCTTTCCAGAGCGAGGTAAAACGAATTACATAACGGTCTGGAGCAGGACCAAGGAGAGGATGTGCTCGGCTGTTGTCGCGGGGCTGCCACCGCCAGTGCAGTCACGTCGCTGGCCCCGCGGCGCCGGGCTTTCAGTTTGCATTAACTGCGCGGCCGCTGCGCGCGCGGCGCAGCCCTGCGCCCCGCGGGAGCCCGGCCCGCACGCTCCACGCCTTGGCAGAGAGGGACACCAAGGGATTCATTATCAGCAGGCTCTTCTGATCGCAGCCAACCAAAGGCTGATGTAAAGCATGCCAAGATCCCCGCCAAGATGCCACGGGAACGATTACAATAATTGAACTGCATAATGAAGGCCTGAAAGGAAATTAGCACCTACAGCTAGCTCAGCTCCTGAAGTCTGTTAGCACCCGGTTCTGGTTCTGTGGGTGCTAACACAGAACCACTGTCTGGGGAGAAACGTCAGAGTTTAAAGCACGCCCGCCTTCCGGAGGGCTGATCGGCATCACTCATATTTCAGGGTGATGACCTGGTTATCTGATTATCAGAACAAGAGCTGGAGAGATCTATGAAAAGCAAAGGCTCTCAGTGACATTTCATCCCCAGCTTATCTAAACTCACCCGGATAAATTACACCGTAGCTAGGTAACTTATCTGCACGCACAGTGCAACACTGAAAATAAGTTCAATAGTTTTCCTTGCTACAGTATAAAAATCAACCTAGAGGTCATGGAAGTCCACATCATTCAGAAGCAATTTAGGGCATTTTAAAGACTTCATGTTTCATTCATCAAAAATTCCTCTTCAGAAGTAAACTGGGTTAAGAAGAATGTTATAAAGAAAACAACATAAACAAGGGAGCTCCGTGCAAGTTTCCAGCATTACTTCTGGCAGGAGATGCTCAGCTCCTTCAGCACTGATGCACTGAGGATGATGGACTGAGCAAGCAGAAATCTAAGTCTGCAGCTCGGGCGGGAGATGGGAAGTAAATACCTGGAGCCCGGGCAGAACCCGCAGGCACCACAGGCAAACGGCAGCTGGAGCAGGAGAGCACCGAGGCCTCCCAGGATGCGCATAGCACAGGTCCGGGAGCACAGACCCACGGGGCTTTTCCACCTCTGCTTTTGGGGAAAATAGCAGGGAAGATCCGAGCTGAAGACGAAAACAGAAGAGCCCTGACAATTCTCAGCTGTAAACAAAGCCACCGCTATCGCTAAGCGGGGGCCAGGCCATACGAGCCCTTAGCCACCAGCTGCAGGAGGCAGAGCTGAAAAGCAGCTCCCAGCAACATAAAGTAGGAACAAAAGCCTGAAAAATGACCTTCTCCTGCCTTTGCAGAGGAAAACTGAGGGAATAAGGATATAGGAAAGGCGTGACTATTATGAGGGTTTTTTAATCCCCAGCATGAAAGATAAAACAGTTAAGAGTAGAAACACGAAAGAGGCCTCTCATTCTCTCGCGAGCACCTGCACAGCTGTGCCCGTAAACGCGCTCCGTGCTTGCAAACACACCCAGGAACTAAGCTGCAAAGCGAGGGGCATTACCGGGAAGTTCACAGGGCATCCGACACGGAGAAGGCAGCAGGGGCTGCAAGCCGAGCTGCACCAAGGGCACTGTGCACTGAGGGTCATCTCGGTTTAGTGCTAGCAAAGATAAACCCGTCGTTTCTCCTCCACCTTCACCAAAGGAAGCATTTGGCTCAGTATATCATCTTGGAGAACATACATGGGGAAAAAAAGTAACAGGACAGTCCCCAAGTCTGTCTGGTTGCAAACAACTAGCAGAACTGGGAAGAATATGACAACCAAAGGAACAGGTAGAAAAATCCCGTTAGAAAAAATGATGTTATTCTTACAGTATTGGGCAGCAGAGGTCAACTGTGCACAACAGAGTCAACCCCAAGCAGTTGACTCCAAGCAGCAAGCAGTTTCAGTGCAGCCATGCTAACAGCCAGGGTGTGCTGAGGAGAACCAGTGGAAGTTGGATGTCTGGTTGGTGCTCTCCCACTGCCCAGGGCTCCCAGTATGGTTGCTGCTGCGAGTCACACGGGCCCAGTTCCCTCACGGCGATGGCCAACGCGCTTCCCCAGCGCGGCCGGGTTTCCTCCAAGGCAGCCCTATAAATTCACTCCTTTGTTTTTGATTAATATGACTGATTGCTTTACTGATTTTGTGTCAACTAGATATAAGAAAACTTTTTTGCCATCACAAAAGTGGACAAACACTGGAACAAGGCCCAAGAAGGCTGTGCAATTTCCTGTCTCGCCGGCATTCAAACCTCAACAACAACCTCATCTCGGGATCCCATGTTGAGCAGGAGGTTGGGACCAGAGACTTAAGAGGTCCCTTCCGATCTCAAGAAACCTTTGTTCTAAAAGCAGCAATTTTCCAACTCCTACCTGGATCCACTGCCCCAGCTTTCAACCAGACACCTAGCAAAGCAGCAGGAGAAAACACCAGGTTGTACTGGGTGTCTCCTTGCTATGAAAGACCTTAAAATACTGATCAAGAGCTTATGCTAGAGGTTATAAACAGAGTTATCTGAAGAATCTCACTTAGACACCAATCCTATTTGTAGCTATTTGAAATATGAGAGGATTGCTTGGAGCAGACAACACTCACTGGGAATAGTGACCAGAAGAGCCAAAAGCAATCTTTGATAAACTAATACTTATCTGAAGATCCCCTCTAATCTCCTTGGGCACGCTTATCTCTTCAAGGTGATTAGATCTTCCCTTACACACTCTCTAATCACAAGCAATGATAAATCCGTACGTGGAATCCTGCCAGTGCAGTTCGGAGGAAGACTTCTGATCACCGCCAAGCCAAATGGACTAGCTTTACGCTCTAGATGCCCAAGTCAGACAGCCAACTTGGAAAAAGACACTAACGGGGACGGTCAAAGGCAATCAGAAACACACAAAAAAAAAGCAAGCAAGCAATGAGAGTCATGGACATCCTGCATGAGAGACTCCGCAGCTTCAAGGAGAGACCAGGTGTCAGCTCCCAGAGCGCATGCAGGCTGAGGTGCAGCCGGGGTCCTCCCAACACCGCCGTGCAACGAGATGGCAGCTACGGCACCCCACGGGAACGGACAGATGAGAAGCCCATCCGTGTGCTCTCCCTTGCTCAGGGGACAACCCAGTCCTTTTCCAGTTGCATTTTCAAGCACTCCAGCACTTTCAGACACCAACCTGCAAGCGCACCAACCTGAAGGGCCCAACATGGACAAGAGGGGTGCCACATCCCCCATTTTATTTCCGTGGTCAAGAAAGGCACAGTATTTTAGTGCCTGGAAGGGAGGAGGTCCCTCAAAAGACCTAGGACCTCTTCCTGGGCAACTATTTTGCTGTGCAACTTCCAAAGAGCAACTTATTCTAACCAGAGCTATAAAGGAGAGCTTTTCCCACAACATCTTTCAGAACTATCGAGCTGTTATCATCTTGCATAAGTCAGAGTGCAGAACGTGCAGCACGAGCTGCATCCTGCACGAAGCTGCCCAGGTGGTACGTGAGTCTCCACAGCGTCAGCCGGGATACGAGAGGCTTTAAACAGTCACATGAACTTGGAAGGAAGATTCTAACTGGAAGTTTTATTTCAGAAAACTGTTTCTCTGGGACAGGGAGAGAACAAGAGTTCCACCTGGCTGCGTGAAAACCCTTCAACAAGTAATTCCTGCCATATGGAGCGACACCCACCTACGCTCCATTACAACAGGACTTCCCAATAGGTCTCCAGAATTTCAGCGTTTAACTCTACAAACAAAAATCCTTGCGGGAATCCCCGGCAGACAACTTTGTAGGTTCTGTTTTAAGTGTAACCTAAACAGCAGGCACAAGGAAATTCAAATGAAAAGCTTCAATCTCAAACTGCATCAATTCACTCAAGGAGGCCCTTAAGCATCACGATGAAATTTTTCAATTAAGCACGAGCAAATTGAAGTTTTTATTGCCGCCTTCTCGCTAGCCCTCAATAGTCAGCAGCTAAAAGAACGCAAGTCATCCAGACTGTGCAGCAGGATAATCCTCTAAATTCAAATTACAAAGGTGTCCAGAGCCACCGAGGCGAGCACAGCGACTTATCAGGGGCACAAATCGTCCTCTACAACCTTTCGTAGCAAATACTGAAAGAGACAACGCATCTTTAGAGCTGGGGAGAGCACAAAGAACCAGCCAAAAATGAGACATACAGATCACAGAACAGGGACCTTTACAGAACCCGATTTTTACAGTCAAACTGTATGAAAGTCAAACATATAGAAATCACGTGTTTTATATCAGTTTCCTCACATAGAAGATGCAGATGGGGCTTCTTTGCTTCTACCAGCCAGAAATCACGCTGAAAAAATAGCAATTTACCCAGGTTTATTTCCCCGGAGTTCCCTGCCGTAATCAATCCTAGCTGGCACTCGATGGCCAGGCAGGCCTCTATAATAGAGGGATCGTTCTGAAGACTAGCTTTTTTTTTCCCCCCACGTGTTTAATAAAAAGAGAGGAAAAAAGAGCATTCTCCCATGTGATCTGTGCTACATTTCTGTACTCGTGACTCACAGCTGAATTAACTCAGCTCTCATCGAGTTCAACAGAAAAGATTTAGCAGTTGTTTGGCCCTACCAAAAAGGCACAGCAAGGCACGAGCAGCACTTCAGCCGAGCGGCCGCTGCGCGGCCCCGCTGGCCGCAAGCCCCACGCTGGGCCCTTCCAGCTCAGCTCTGTCACACGTCGCCCAAAAGCCTCTTCCTTGGGCCCTTCGGACAGCAGGGACGAGAAGCAGCGTTCCCACGAGGCTACCGACGGAGCGCTCAATTCCTGCAAGTGTTTAAAGCTGCCCAGTTCTCCAAGCCCAGGCATAAAGAACAGAGTAGTATCAAATTAAACATAAGTTAACTGAATTACTGAAAAGCAAAGAGATTCTGGGGGCGGGGGGCTTGTTACAGAGCATTTGTTTGGTCTGGGGCCTGGGCTTTTTAGTTTTTGGGGGGAAAAAAATAAAAACTCCAAGAAAAAACACTGCTAAAACTTCTGACCTGTCCAAATGCGAACCCCCTAAACCTACCAGAACTTCAGATTTCCAGAAATCCATCCGGATTTGTTTCGATACGGAATGAGTTTTCCTCGCGGCTCTCCGATCAGGGATGGAAGGGGAAGCCGAGCTCCGCGCCCTGCGCTCGAGAGGAGAGCGGCCCGCACGGCTCCCAAATACCTGTCCTCAAGGCACGGAGAGCTCCAGCCGCCTTTAACACCGGGGATCCCTTCCAGTGCCCGAAACGGCGGG
>VZSG01000918.1:193402-204451 GCA_013398315.1 Nothoprocta pentlandii
GCCGGCCCCGCCACCCCGCGCGAGGCGGCCTCGCGCGGCCTCCCCTGAGGGAAGGTGTCGGGGCGCAGGCGGGCCCTGAGCAGCCTTTCCTTTGCTACCGGTCTCAAGGTCCGTCCTTCGCGCCTCTGGCCTCGCTGCTCTTCTTCCAAACACGTCGGGAGCGCCCTCGCAGTCCGGGCCAAGCCTTCTGCTGGACGCGCTGCCGAGGGAAACGTGTGGGCTAGCGGCTCCCGGAGTTATTCGGCCGGGAGACGGGCTTGCTGGGAACTCGCGTGATGGGCCCTTGAGCACGGGGAGAGTCTCCCAGATTGCGCCGCCGAGCAGAATCCATCAGGACCCGTCGTACACCGGCTCCAGAGAGACAAAGACACTTCTCAGGTGAATACGCAAGGGTCTACACACTTGATTTGAACACACCCCCAACCCACACGTTGCTGAGTAGCAGTGTTGCACGTGCTCATACTGACCTCCTGCAGTTCCTGATCTCCTTATTGTTTTATTTTTCTAGGCAAAAGGCAGCTCCCCACCACAGCTGCTCCATACCACGCACCTCAATGAATGCAGCCTTCAGGGTTTTGCCCATGCTGTTCCAAAATCCCTCGGTGTACGGCCTGTCTCGGATCACCCCACACCTGTACCTCAGTGATGGCGCCGCTGCCAATAACAAGGTCCTGCTCCTTGCAAATCACATCACCACTGTCGTCAACGTCGCCGTGGAGGTGGTAAACACCATCTATCCAAACATCGAGTACCTGTGCATCCCTGTGGTAGATTCCCCTGTCTGCTGGATCTACGGTTGCTTTGACCCCGTAGCGGACAAGATACACAGCGTGAGCCTGCGGCAGGGCCGAACGCTGCTGCACTGCGCCGCGGGGGTCAGCAGGTCGGCCGCCGTGTGTTTAGCCTATCTCATGAAGTACCAGTCCGTGTCTCTGGCAAGCGCACACAAGTGGGTCAAGGCTTGCCGTCCCATCATACGACCCAACAACGGCTTCTGGCAGCAGCTCATTCAGTACGAGCATAAGCTCTACGGTACCAACACAGTCCGAATGATCAACACTCCTTTGGGAACGGTTCCTGATGTCTACGGAAGGGAAGTAAGAGTAACGCTACCGTTCTGAATACAAACTAGCTCTATGACATCTTGGCAAGGAATCGAGAGAAGGCTAAAGGCCTCTCTTCTAGCCCTGTCTTGGAGCTTTGAAAATATCCTCTTCAGATCGGAGCAAGTTGTCACCTGAAATCTCTGCTGCTGAAAGTATAGGAATCAATGATAAGAGCTGAGACTTGTGTGTTTTACTATAAATAAAATCAGCACAATTTAAACTCTGCAGTTAGTTTTCACACATCATTTATGCGGGTGGGCCAACAGTAACTCTGAAGCCAAATGTCACATGTTTAGAAAGGGTTGTTTTATTCAAGCAGAAAATGCACCCATACTACAGGACAGAAACTATCTGCAATTCAGGAATTTGGAAAGTTAACATTTTTTTCCCTAATTGATATAAGACTTTGGGTTTTAATAAAGCAATCCTAAATCCAGTCACCTGCTGCATTTGAGAGAGGCCAGGAGCAGTGAAGACTCCTGCATTCCCAACCGGAAGATGCCTATAAATTGCCTGCTTTTTATTATCTAACACTTTCTCGTCCTGTACTTGATCCTGTAGCTCTTTCTCAGAAAGCTGCCTTGATTTCCCATGAAAGATCCATAACTGGTGATGATCCATGACAGGGTGAGCTGCTCTGGAGGAATCCTCTTTGCTCCTGTACATTGGGTCCCTGGTGCTGCCTTTCCCATCCAATTGGGCTGGGAAATCAAGGGGGCAGCAGTAAGAGAAATCCTACTGTCAAATTGCATTGTTGCTGCAAGGTCAGCACCTTGTTGTAAACTAGGAGGCCCACCTGGACATCCTTTGGCATCTTTCAGCACCAAGCCATGTGTTAATTCCTGATGTGTTTATCACAGCATAAGTCTTCAGTCCTAGCTGTCTAGCTCTGTTTTGAGCTGCAGTAACAACTGTTCTGCCATCATTACGCTCAACTCAGATGAGTTCTGGCATCTAAGACTAGGGCCTGCACCGACCAGAGTGGAAGAAGATCTGTTCAGCTTCCAGACAGAGGAGAGAACAAAAGTCTCTGTGTCTGTTGGGAGGCATCTTTAGACAGTCCAGTGGACAACATTCCTCATGTGGGGCTTTTCTCTGCAATCGGACATGTCAGTTAAAGGCCAGCTACGGTATTGTGCCCTACCGATGGAGCGCTTCTCCATCGCTGCAGAGAGCAGCCTGATGAACTAGCTCCTGGCAGGTCTTAGAACAGCTTGAATGAGAGTTGAGGTGGGTGGTAGGAGCCCAAACTTCTTATGGGCATACTGTCTTTCTCCCAGGTGGCCCTCTAGAAGTGCAGAAAAAAACAAACGTGAACATTTAAGAATTTCCTCTTGCAGAACAGAAGTGTTCAAGAAGGGCAACGGAATGAGATGGTTGGGTGCAAGAAAATCACAGAGATTATTATGGGCATGGTATTATCTCTTGGAGGAACATTTACCAGCCCTGTGTGCTGTGTCAGTAACATCAGGCACTGCTCAGTTGACCAGATGAGGGGCCAGTTAGTGGCTGCAGGGTCATTTCTACTGCAGACTTGCAGGCAGACCCTGTGCCTTCCCTACCAAGAACAAGGGCGCTGCAGGCAGCCCTAGCCTGTCCTGCCACTCTCTGCCTCCTGTGACCCTGCTGCGGAGGGGACCACTGGTGGGTCTAGACACCCTCTGAGAGAGGAGATCAGGGCTCTGCATATTTAGAGGCAGATGACGGAGTCATTTAAGTGAGAGTCCTGGCATTCCATAAAACCATGTTAGAAAAGTGCTCTCAAACATCACAGAGCTAACTTTTCTGGGAGAATATAAATTCCCAGATGAACCTCACTTTAAATGATGCTTGCAAGAGAACTGAGGGAAGAAGGGATAGAGCTGCCACTCTGAGCTCCTTCTTCACAGCCCTGAGAACCTGGATCTGGCACCCGAGCAGAGAGCTGGCCTTGGGCACAGGCAGCTGCACGAGGAGGTGGCCATGCACCCTGCACCCTGACATCCAAACCCGTAACGGGCTCTCGTTACTCTTGACGGACAAGTCACACAGTGCCAGTACTGCCAAGGTCCAGCGCGTTCCTTCACGCCACATCCATAGGTCAAGGAAAAGGCAGTGCTCCTTTGTTTCAATAAAAGCCTGCGCCTGGTGGAGCAGCGCTTTGGCTTGGGCACAAGCTCCCTGGCTTGCGATGCCAACAAGGCAGCCTGGCTACGTCCCTATCTGCATTTCACGGATTACACAGGAGCCAGTGTATCATTTAGGTTTTCATACAGCAGCATAATCTTATGCATTTATCAAGTACCCAGTATTATAAACACAGGAAATACTGGTATCTTGAATATCTACATTTGTATGTAAAGTTCAGATATCTTACGAAAACAAAGTACATGATTATGTATGTTTCTTTAAGCGTGCGTGATTTAATCTTTTAAAAACGCAGCCTTCTGTAAGACGATCTTCCTCAAACAACCACTTAGCAATGGCCTTTTCTGCTAACATTTCTATGCTAATTTTATCTCCAGTGAAATGCTGATCGTGTTTCAAGTTAATGGCATTTAGTAGCTCTATTCAAAGGCCTCCCTTCTCTTGTGCTAGAGCCGCGCTAGTGACGAAGCAGATCAGGAGTCCCCTCCGAAACGTGGGACCTCTTCCCCGAGGTGCAGCTCAAACCCCGGAGCAGGGAGCGCTGTCGGCTTTGCTGCGCTCGCTGTGGGAGCAGCTGCAGCGAGCTCTGCCGGCAGCGCTCGGAGGGAGGCCGTCTGCGGGACACGCTGCTGCTGCTGCAGAAGGGTTGGGGGCGTCGCTCGAGCAGCCTTGGGGTCTCCCTCTGGACTCTGCTCCCGGTGTAACAGAGGGATCGTGTTGCTGCTGGAGATACCGGCTACCTGGAGAGCCCGCAGAGCTGCCGTTCCTGCCAGAGGTGTTAGCACTGGGGATTCGCCCAGCAGCTGGGGAGCCAGAAGCGCCTGACCGGACGGACAGGCGGAGTCCCAGCCTTGGCCACCACTGGAGAGGGTGAGAGCGTTGCCCTAAACCTTTCTCAACCAAGGTTACAGCAGCTTCCGTGGACGCTGTGGCCTTGGCCTCCTGCAATCCGACAGCAGCACCCCGCTCCCTGCTTCACCGAAGGCCTTGCAGACAGACGTGCTCGTGCTGCGGGCAGAGAAGGTGACCGCCAGCAGCCACGCTCTGTCCCAGCAAGTACGCACGGCAGCTGAGGGACGTGTTCCCCAAGGGAAGATCCCCCACACCTGCACAACTGTGAACGTGGCTGCGGGAAGTGGACAGTTTTGTTCAGGCAGATGAGTGAGGCAATGCGCCACAGCAAGAGTCATGGGGAAAGCACAGTAAAGCCACCAGTAAAGGCAGCCTGCCCCAAATGGTTGACAGCAGCTTCTGGAATAGTTTTTCTGGTGCTGAATCAGAGAATGTAGAGCTGGAAGGGAATCTGAAAGGTCCTCGTGTCCAGCTCCTGGCCTCAAGCATCCTCAGATGTTTATGTCCTCGATGGACATTGCAGTCCTTCTGTCATCTATCCCTGGGTTGGGTTGTGCAGCTTTATCTAATGTCTGCCCTAAGAAAAGGCTTTTTGTGTAGGCCACAACCCAGCATATGTAGGAAGAATGTTATTTTCCAAAAGGACACAGGTTTAGGCTCACTGGTTTAATGGGATTTTCCCCTGCTGCGCCCCCCCATCTGCAGATCCCACTTCTCTCTGTGCTAATGCTGAAAACCTCACAACATCCCTGAGGGCTGCAATTAATCCCCTGTCCTGAAACACGGAACATTTCCACAGTGTACTCAAGGGCACGCAGCTGACGAGTGGCAAAGCCATCCCAATTCTCCTTCCCTGCTTGGAAACACGCTGCTCCTCTGCCAAGGGCAGCAGCTCACGGCTAAACCCCCAGCATGGCTCAGTGCTGCCTCAGAGGAGGATTTCAGCAGCAGTTCAGCAGCCAGCCCAGAAGAAACAGCTCTGCCAGATTGGGCAACTCCCCGTTTCTGTTGTGCACACACAGCTCCTGCCTCGGATCCTCCCCCCTAACCAGGGGCCTCGTGTCCGCCAGCACCTGCAGAACGATGGCCCGGAGCGGGGAGGCGCCCGCAGCCCTGCCACAGCAGCAGCCTCTGCGGGAGCCCCCCAGCTTCAGAGCTGTCCTCCCACCTTGGGTCTCCTTTCAGGTGAGGGACATTGCAGGAAATCTTGGTGAAGGGGAGCGTAGAAACCTGCAGTCAGTGCCTCTGCGGGAAGGTTAGCTGGCGTGTGCTGAGTGCCACGTGCCCGTGCCAGGGCTGTCCTGGGGCTCCGAGTGCCACGTGCCCATGTAAGGGGTGTCCTGGGGCTCCGTTGCTCCCACTGCAGGGAACGTGCCCGCTTTCTTACATGGATGCACTAGTTTCCGTCCTGCCCAGTGCAGCCAGGGACTTCTGTGCTGTCCCCAGGCGTGGGCAGGTGGCCAAGGAGGAGTGCTGGAGCAGGCACGGTGAGGAGCCGCTGCAGTGCCCGTGTCCCTGCTGCACCGAGCTCTGCGCACCCCGACTGCCTCCCGGGGCTGGAGACAGCGGGTGCCAGCGGGCCAAGGTCAGGGCCTGACATACCCAGCGTGAGCAAAGCACCATGCCAGCCCTCTGGGCGCTGCCAGGCCCCTTTTGGGTACCGTGGAAGCCCTCCCAGCACAAGAGCTGCCCCTGAGACCCATTCCGGGGCAAAGGGGCACCCTGCAGCGGGCTGGGACCCTCCATGGAGCAGGAGGGGCGCGCCCCGAGTCCTGCAAACAAGGCAAGGCTGCAGGGCCGGGCAGGGGCCGGGCCGCCAGCTCTGGTGGCTCAGGGGCAGCGTGTGGGCGGCTGCTGCCCTTGGGACGGGCTCCCCGACCCTGTGAGACCAGGGGCTGGTTGGCACGTGCCCTGCGAGCCCCTCCCGGGCCCTGCAGCCCACAGCAGGGAGTGCGTGGTGTTCTGGGCACCTCCGCAGGGGCCGTCGCGCCCAGGCCCAGCCCGTGGCCACGCGGTGACTCGCCTTGCAAATGGAAAAGGCAGATCAGAAAGACTTTTAATCCTTCCTGTTGGGGAAAAGCCTCAGAAATACGAGCCGTAAAAGCAAACACGCAGAGAAACGTTCGCTGCTTGTGACTTCTGGGCTCTTGGCACGAGCAGGGTGCTGTTTGAGCCTTCGGTGTCCTTGGAGTGCTTTGTGGGCCTGGCGCCGCTCGGGCTGTGCCCAGGGGCACCCGCAAGGCTGCCCCGCTCGGCCTTCCTGCCCGCCCGTGACTCAGCCGCCCGCTCCCCCCGGGAGAAGGAGCCCTTCCCAAGCCATTCCCGCCTCACAAGCTCCAAGCCAGGAAAGCAGAAGTGCTGTTTGGCTTCAAGCAGGGCGGGAGGCCAGAGCGAGCGGCGGGGCTGGCCCGGCCAGCCGGCGTTTGCAGGGCCGGGGCTGGGCACGCACGGCGGGCGGGTCGTGCTCCCTCGGGGAAAGGCAGCTCTGAACCAGGCGAGACGGCGGGCGGCTTGTCCCGCGGCGGGATGCGGCTCGCCCGCTGGGTGACTGCGGAGATGGGCGCTGCAGGTCCCGCCCTGCCTTGGGGCAGCTGCAGCCTCCGTCCCTGTCACACGTCCCTCCTCCCGCTGCTTGGGCTGCTGCGACTTTCCCTTCCCAATAAGAACTGCCCGACAGAACCGCGCGAGGGCTCTCGGGTGCCCGCCGGCCTCAGCTGCAAACGCGCTCCACGGGTGCCCAGCCACGGGCTGGATGCTGCCTCTCCTCCCGCCCCTGCGTGTCAGGAGCTGCCCTCTCCATTTCTCTCCAGCTAAAGCCACGCTGCCCTCACGCAGGTCAACACGGCAGACCTGGCGTGTGCTGGGGCCTGGCACCCGCACGGGCCAGGAGGGCAAGCACTGGGAGAGCACGGATGCTCCCGGGCTCGTAGCAGCCACGGTCCACGTGTCTGCAGCGTCAGCCGCCCCCTCCCTGGGCACCACTGCTCCATCCCCGCGACACCCGGCACCGGCAGGATGGAGAGAGGCGGGAGAACAGGCCACGAGCCGAGGGTGGAGTACAACAAAAATAGAGGTTTATTTCGGGACAGGTGCAGTCGGAGCTGTCCAGACGGTGTTTCCTCCCGGCCCCGCGCAGCGCCCCGCGGGCACCGTGTGCGCCAGGCAGGGCCGTGGGGAGCGCGGGGAGCGCCCGTGATCCTGCGCCTGTCTGGATGGGGCACATGTGGGCACCCGTGCACGGAGCGGGAAGCTCCTGCACGCCGCGGCAGGGCAGCCTGAGACATCCCCATGGCTTTGCTGCGTCCCCACGGCCTCCAGGACGAGCCCCCATGTGAGCAGGTGACCCGGGACCTCTGCTCGCGCCTGCGCGGCGGCACCAGCTGGGAGGCCAGGGAGGACCAGCGCCGGAGAGCCGGTCCCCGAGACCCTTCCTGGTGCTGGTGGGAGCTGCGAGGCTGGAGCTGTGGCAGCCAGGAGGCTCCATCCGGGACACCAGCAGCCCCAGGGCTGAGGTGCCGTGGGATCAGTGTGGGGATCATTGGGGTTCGGGACGTCACAGAGGGGTCAGGGACCTGGGGATGCTCTCTGGGCCAGGCGCCCGGCTGCACAAGAGGCCGCTCAGCCCTGCGAGGAGGCCACGCTGACCTCCGAGGAGGCCGCTGACCTCCCGCCTCAGCCTTGATGCGCCGGGACGCCCCTCGGGAGCGAACAGCACATACAGACACGTAGCCGCGCACACACGCCGGGTTCACCCCAGCCAGCAGAGCCCAGCAGTGAGGCACGTACGCGCGCACCCTCTTCCCCGCACACGTCCGTGGGCACCCTCGTCCCCGCACACGTCCGTGGGCACGTGCCGCTCCGCGCCTCCCCGGGGGGACAGCAATCGAGCGCACGGCGCCACGCGTGTGCACACCTGCCTGCACACACAAACGCACCTGCAGAGCCCTCGGGCAGCGACGCCGCACGCACAGTCACCCTGCGCGCACACCTGCTGGTCGGCGCAGCGCCTGTGCACGGACACCCACTCGCCCAGGCGGGCTGTGCGCACACCCCACGCACACCCCACGCACACGGCCTGCACGCGCTGGCCACGCTCGGGAGCCCTGGCCCGCGTGGAGCCTGGGCACACACTCACACGCGTGCCCAGCCGCACGCAGAGCGGCGCACACACAGAAACCCTCTTGCACGTGCAAGAGGGTGCAAGAAACCCTGTGGCTTCCCGCAGCACTCCCGACGGCAGCTCTCCACCTCGTGCACGGGACCTATTCCCGTTTGCCCCGGGCCCGGCCGTGCCACGATGCCCAGCGGGCAGCGATGTAGTCCGGTTGGTGGTACATGAACATCCCCACCAGCGTGAGCCCAATGCCCACGTAGCTGAGGCCGCTCAGCTGGCTGCCGAAGAGCAGCCGCGACAGCACCAGGTTGCCCACGACGTTGAAGTTGCCCAGCACGTGGATGGTGAGGGCTGACGTGAGGGAGATGACGCAGAAGCTGGCCAGGTTGTAGAGGACGGAGCCGAGGCAGCTGAGCAGCACGTAGGCCCAGAGGGTGCTGTCGTAGCGCAGGACGCCCGCCCAGGCCGGGCCCACCTCCAGCGCCACGGCCGCGCTGAACAGGATGCAGAAGCTGGGCAAGGACGTGAGGCAGAGCAAGGAGAGGGCGTCCAGCCTGTGCTCCTGCAGCAGCAGACCTGCGGGGAGAGGCGGAGGGTCGCGGCGGGACCGGGAGCAGGCGGGACCCCCAGGAGCGTGCCCGGAGCCCTGCCAGCGGCGAGGGAACGGCCGCAGGGCACACCCGTGCACGCAGACACGCGCCGGCACGCACGCGTGTGCAGCACGCACTCGTGTGCCGGCACATGCATGTGCACCACGCGCACACCCCTCCGTGGACACAGCCGGCACGTGAATCCGAGCTCCCCCTGCCACCCCGCGCAGCCCGGCTGGCTGCTCGCCAAGCGTCCCCGGCTCCGCTGGCGCACGCGCAGCACCGCAGGGAGCTCCGCCGCCCGCGCGGTGCTGAAGCGGTTAAGAAATCGCCAGCATCCCGGGAGGAGGAAGAGCAAAAGGGAGGGAGAGAGAGAGGGAGGGAGCAGCCCCTGCCCAGCTCAGTGACACCCGCCGCCCTGGCCGGGGGTGACACACACGGGCAGGGCTTGCGGCCGCTGTCTGCACCGCCCTGTCTGCGGCCAAGGGCACTTGGGGCAAACGCCCCTTTACTCCCACATCGCTCCCCCTCTCCCCTGCTGCCCCTTGTTGGTCTGATTTTGCAGCCGTGTGTGGCCGGTGTCTCCCCATCGGAGACATCCGGGGACGCGGGCACAGCTGCCCACACACGCGCACGCCCGGGGGCCCGCGGACCCCCCGCCACACGGAGCCCACACGCGTCCCAGAGCCGGCGGCCGCGCTCCGTGTCCTCCTGAGGGAGAGCGGGACGTGGGGGACAGGGGCTGCAGGAAGGGCTGGCAACCGGGTGGCCGCTGGGCAGCCGGTCGAGCAACAGCTCGGTGCCAGGCTGGGATGCCCAGAGCTGGGGTCCGCAGGGCGCCCCGGGGCTCGGGGGCGGTGGGTGCCCCGGGCCGCCGCTGAGGCTGAGTCACAGCGGGCACGAAGCAGCGCCTGGGGCACCGCGGCTGCTTGCGGCCTGCCAGGCTGCGAAGGAAACGTTCCCTTTCGGAGCGCTGAACAAAGCGGCCGGCTCCGCTCCGCCGCCTGCCAAGGACAGCGCGGCCCGGGCGGCCACCCTGCTCCCCGGCCGTCCCGTGTGGCCCCAGCCAGAGGTGGTGGCACCTGCGGCAGCACAAGGACCCCGCAGCACCCATGGTTCAGCACCAGCCCCTTTGCTCATCCCACCACCTCGGGCCAGGGGCAGGGTCCAGCCCCAAGGAGGGGTCACTGGTGTGGGAAGGGGTGGCACCGAGGCCAGGGTGCGCAGTGGGTCACACTGGGGCTGAGCTGGCACTGGGGCATGGGGCAGCATTGGGAGCAGGAAGACATTGTCTTGGCATCAAGACCATCATGGGCAGTGGTAGCACCCGGGCTAGGGTGACATGGATTGACACCAAGGCTGGGGTGCCAAGGAGGTGACCCTGGGACTAGGGCAGCACTGGGGTGACACCGGTACCAGAATGGGCACAAGGTAGCCCTGGGAAGACACCGTGCTGGCACTAAGGCCAACATGGTCAGTGGTGGCACCAGGGCTGGGATGCCACTGGACTGGCCCCAGGGACTGTCTGGGGAGGGCAGGAGGTGGCACTGGAGACCCGCTACGGCACCCGTATGGCACGCGCGGCACTTACTCTGCTGGATGGACTTGAGCCCGCGGAGGAAGGTGGCGGCGAAGAGGAAGCAGCAGCCGGCCTGGTGGAACTGGACCTCGCTGAGGACGCTGCAGGCCGCGCCGGCGCACACGGGCACCATGGCCGCGTACTGCAGCGCGTGGTGGCGGCGGCGCAGCAGCAGCGCCGAGAGCAGCAGCGTGAAGAGCGGCGTGGTGGTGTAGACCATCTGCGCCACGTCCAGCTGCACGTAGTTGAGGCCCAGGTTGCCGAAGGCCACGCTGCTGCAGAAGGTCACGCTGAGCAGGTAGATGCGGGCGCGGGGCCGGGCGGCCGGGCCGGGCGCGCGGGGCGCCCGCAGCTTCGCCAGCGGGTAGCCCACGGCCACTGCCGAGAGCATGTGCAGCGAGGAGAGCAGCAAGGGGTAGCGGAAATTATGGATGGCGAAGATCCACTTGTTGAGGCTGGCCATGGTGGTGCCGGTGCCCAGCCAGACAAAGACGGTGAAGAGCAAGGGCAGCGGCTGCCCGCTCCCGCTCCCGCTCCCGCCCTGGCCCGGGTCCGGCTTCCAGGGCCGGAGGAGCCGGCTGCCGCCGCCGGACGTCATCGCTGCTTCATGGCTCCTGGCGGACGACAGGCACATGGGCGCCGGGCCCGGCCCGCGGCGGGGGGGCGCGGGGTCCCCCCGGC
>VZSG01000918.1:234290-258670 GCA_013398315.1 Nothoprocta pentlandii
CGCTGCCGCCGGCCCGGGGTCGAGCGCGGGCCTCGCGCGGGGACCCTGCGGCTGGGCAAGAGGCAAAGCGAGGCCGCCGGGGCCCAGCGTGCTGGGCAGGAGGGGGGCAGCAGCCCCCGCGCTGGAGGCTCTGGTGGACCCGGGGCTTCCCGAGGGCTCAGCCCCGAGCTGAAAAATTCCCTCCTTCTGGGGAAAAAGGAGTTTGCAGGTGTGGCAGATAAGAAAAGCAGCCCAGGGCTGATAAACCGAGCGCGGCGGGTGCAGCAGTGCTAGGAGAGCGCAGTGCGGGAGCCCGTGGCGTTGTGTGTGAAGCAGGGCAGCACGGGGCGGCCGCCGCTGAGCGCGTTCAGCGTCTCCGCCGGGATCGGCAGTGTTGGCGGGGGGTTCTCCTGGCACTGGGACCCTCCAGGGTGCGCGGCCAGCGCCCGGAGCCAGGCCTGGCAGTGGAATGTGGCTCCAGCACCAAGAGCTGTTCCTCGCCTGGCCCGCGAGGTGACCCCCAGCAGGTCCAGTTCTGCCGCGGGACTGGCCTGAAGGGCGCTTTCGCCAGAAGTACTTGGAGGTCCAGCGAAAAGAACATGTGGCCTCAGAGCTAGGCAACGAGCAGCCGGGGAGGTCGAGCCCCCTGTGCTGCCTCGGCACTCCCTGTGGCAGGACGTTGGGGAGCACAGGGAGTGCTGCGATGGAGCCGCGTTGCGAGCGCCCCGGGTTCGGCCTGCACGGTCCTTCTGGGGACGCCAGTGGCTTTGTCGGCATTCAAATGCAGACCTCTCCTGCTTTGCAGCTCCTGCACGTGCTTTCCAAGCGGGACCGGCCGTGGGAGCGCTGACTCAGCAATGGTGCTTTTCACTGTAAGTCCCTCTGTTTCTACTCTTAAAGCCAGGGTGGGATTTTTCTGCCTTTTCCTCCAAGGGTTAGCATGGAGATCAGAGGGTGGAAAAGCAGCTTACGATCAAGGCAGAGCCCTCCTGCACGAGTGATTCTTGGCAGTGTTACTTAGCACCCACGGGCGTCTTGATCCTCACTAGACCACCACAGGTAGGGGAGATTAATTTAGGGCAGAGAGTTGATAGCCTTCCAAAAAAAAGCAACTGCATCCACTCAACTCACGGAGGAGACTGTTGCTAGGAGGCGTTCCCCGTGCACTTGTACTTCAGCACTGAATTTGGCTTTCTGTTTCAAGGTTCAAACACACCCAGGCTTCTTCAGCCTCTTCTCGGGCAGAGAGACGGCTGCAACAACCCCGCGTGCTCGGGCTGCGGGGACGCAGCCTTGCGCAGAAGGAGCCAACCGCGAAAACACACGGCTCATTAGGTCGTTAAATCAGCGTCCCCTGGCAGCGAGTCACCCCTCGCGGGTGGGAGCCGGCGGCTCTGCAGCAGAGCTGAGCTGCTGGGCTCTGCGGGGGCTGTCACGTAGCTGGCACAGCTGCCGGCTGCTGGGGTCCTCTCCTAGCTAGGAACTCCCTTTAAAACCCCGTGCTGCCCTCAACAAATGAAAATCCCAAGAGGAGGTGCTGTTGTGGAGAGCAAAGCTCTTCGGGGAAGGAACAAGATGGCTTCCTGTTTCCAGCGGCTGATTTGCAGCGCAGGGAATGGGGGGCTTGGAGGGCACGTGGGGAGAAGACGCTTCTGATGCCAAGGGTCGGGAAAGAGGCTGGCAAAGCACTTATGCCAAAGCCAGACCAGCTGGCAGTCAGAGGGTATTGCTTAATCCACTGTTACATTTAATTCACTCAGTGACTATTAACGATGACAAATGTACCCCAGGCATAGGTGAAAAGCTTGGTAAAATAGGGTGCAGCAGTGCAAATCCAGCGGGGGCTGGTGCAGCTGAAAACGTGTCAGCTGAAAATGTGCCCTGAGCCCCACGAGTGCCCCGTCCCCGTCCGCCCTTCTGGCTGGAAGCGGCAGTGCCAAGGCAGTTCAGTAAATCACTCCTGTTCTTCCTGCTGCTCCAGGCTGCGTGGTGCAGGGGCAAGCGTGGAGCTGCCGTTCTCATGCTCTTTCCAGGAGGCCGAGAGGGCTCTGATGAGGAGGCTCTTTGCTAGAAGCAAAGCCATGGCAGGGTTAAATATCGAAGGCCACAGCTCCCTGCTCCGCTGAGCCGGAGCACATCTAGATTAGAGTTTTCCCACCTGGAGCCGACCTTGGCGGGTTAAAGCACAGTGATACCTGGCACAGCGAATGCCCAGCTTCCTCCTAGAGTGCTGCCCTGAGCTGGACAGGGCGGTTTTCTCTCAGATGTGCGAACCGAAGCCCTGCGCTCGTCCCCGCAGCCCTGCGGCGCTCAGCTCTGCAGGCGGCTCCCCCCGAGCCCTGGCGAGGAGGAGGAGGTCGGTGCTGGCCCGCCGATGTGATCAGCAACGCCAGCGCGGTGCACGCAGCCGGGCGATGAATGCAGCGCTGCACGCAGGACCGGGACTGCCATGTGCCAGGAATTCCTCCCATTCCAGTGCCGGGCAGAGCGTGGGGGCCGCTGCTGGCACAGGCGAGGGCTGGGGCTCGAGCCAGGGGGCTGCGGGCTGGAGCTGCGGGTGGGCTCTGCTGCCCCCAGGGCGGCTGCGTGCCCCGGAGCCGGTGGCTTCACGTTCCCTCTCGGCGCGTCGCAGGCAGCAGCGGCTCGCGGCAGTGCTTGTCTGCGTGCCTGCCTGCTCCTCTCTGCTGTGTTAGGCTGGGACAGACCTTTATGGGGGTGCCTCTTTCTCTCCAGTGCCTACAGGGAGCCTAGGGTGATGGGCACAAACTTAGGCTTTAATTTGGGGGTACCTGAGGTAGAATCATAGAATCATAGAATGTTTAAGGTTGGAAGGGACCTCAGAGGTCATCTAGTGCAACCCCTGCACACGCAGGGTCACCCAGAGCACGGGGCACAGGGCTGCGTCCAAGCGGGTTTTAAAGATCTCCAAAGAAGGAGACTCCACATCACACATGTACACATTACTGTACACATTAGGTACCCTAAATGGATCCCATCTTCCAGTTCCTTCTGGAGTTGGGGATGCCTCTGCTTTGGCCCAAGCCAGAGGCTGACCCCCCATTCCAAGCAGTTGTATCCCAGGAGGGAAGTGCCTCTTCAATCCAGCATGGGATTGAATCACAGCAGTTAGTGCCTGCCTCAAACCTGGGAGCCGACAGGTTCTCTTGGTTAAGATGGAGATTATTCTTGCTTTTCTTGAGCTCAGGCATGGGTACGGCCAGGACAGCTATGCTGGGCTGGCGAGCAGTGCAGATGAGCTCTGTGTGAGAAGGAGCTGAGAGGCGCCCAGCGGCAGGACGTGGTGTGTGTGTCCCATGGCTGGCTGTGGGGAGGCAGTAGCTCCGAGTGCCCTGAGCTCCACGAGACAACGCTGGGCAGGCTTGGGAAACTCAGCCCAGACACCCTCAGAGGTTGGAACACCCACTGCATGACAGCGCTGTGGCTGAGCCTTTGGGAACAACCCATGCGGGGATTTCATCCCGGCTGTGAGACCCAGGTTCTCCATCAGAGCTCGTAGACACGAGCCCCTCCGCTCAGCCGGCATTCCCTACGGCACGGCCACCCTGCCGTGTGGGCACAGAGTTGTATACGCTGCTGTGGGGTGCGGAGATGTGAAACGAGGTCTGCAAAGGGTGTGAAAAAGCCTGCAGAAACCCAAGGTGCTCATCCCCAGGAGGGCCCTGGCCAGCGAGGGACACGCTGCCTGGATGGGCAAAGACTTTTGTAGGTGCCAGGCATGGCCAAGGGGTGCCCTGCGCTCACACCGCAGGGCAGCCCACGGAGCCATCGCCGCTCTGGCAGCAGAAAGGCGGCTTTGAGGCTGTGGGGAAGAGCCGGGGCCGTGTTCGGGTGCACAATGTCTCCTATTCTGGCCCGAGGATGGGGTGATGTGCTAGCAGCCTGCAGAGGATGGAAGAGGGTGCCACTCCGGACGGAAACGGCACCCGTGAGCTTCCCTCCGCCGCTCCGGTGTCGCTGCCCGCCGCGGGCTGCCAGCACAGCCGCAGCGTGTCCCACGCGAGCACAGCGCCATCCTTGTGCCCCTTGCCGAGAGCCCGGCGCCGTGGGGGACAGACAATACCCCACCGAGGCCCTTTGTCCAGTACCGGGCCACAGGGAAGGACCGCGGTGAAGGCACCGTCCTGCTGAGGGTCATGGAGGGGGCTGGCGAGTGGCAGCTGGTGCCATCAGGGAGCAGAAGAGAACGAACATTGCCATGATTGCAGTCGTAAAAGTGAGAGGGGGCCCCAGGAAGGAGGAGATGGGCTGGACACAAGGGAGCCGAGAGAGGGGCGGCCCGCCGTGGCACACGGGGGACCTGCCACCCGCTTCCCAAGCCACTTGCCAAGGGCTGGCAAGCAGCATCTCCCGAGCCTGCCGGCCGCCACCGCGCCGGCCGCCCTGTAACTTCCTGCCCGGTGTTTGCAGGGAAATCGCGCCCGCCCGCGGCATCCCGGCCGGCCGCTCGCCGGTGCCGCCGCGCTCCGGGGGCGCTGCCGATTGCCGCGCAGGAAGCGCGCGCAGGGACAATGTCGCCCTTGATGTCGGGCACTGCAGATGCAGACAAACGTCGCCGTTGTTCGCGGCGCTGCAAGGGAGCAGGGTGAATGAGGCCTCTGTGCTGCCCGGAGTGGGAGGAGAGACCAAGACAGGGAGCCAGCGAGGGTGGCAGCGAGCGCCCGAGGCCCCGGAGCAGCTACCCGGGCAGCCGGGGGAGTGTCCAGCAGCTCCACACCTAGGAGGAGAGTGCGAGAGCATCGGCCCCCGCCGGCAGCACTATAAAGGGAGACTGGTTTTCCTGTTTTTTTTTCCTCCCTCGGGGTTGGCGATCCAGCCTGGTCCCCTTGGGATGGCATAGAGAGCAGGGCAGCAGCGGCTGGGCACGCGCGGGCTGCCTGCTCCGCGCCGGCGCTTGGGGGAGCTGCCCGGCGCCAGCGTATTCCATGTCGGAGCAGCATCTCCCTGCCCCGCCGGCCCCCGCTGCGCCCTGGCGAGCCGAGAAGAGGGAAGAGAGCAGAGAGCAGCTTAAGGAGCGGAAAAGGTGCCGGGCTGCGGGTGCTGGACGGGGATGCAGGCAGGGCCGGGGCGGCGCGGGGCCGTGGGAGCAGCCGTGGGGATGTGGCCTCTCCCTGCGGAGGTGGCTGCTGCGCTCCGGCTGGGAATTTCAGCTGGGTGGATGAGGGCCGGCGACACCGCTAACGGGAGCAGGGGGGAAAGAGCCTCAGCGTCTGCATTTCTATTCCCGCGCTATTAATAATTAAGCCACTCGCTTAAGGCAAAGTCAATAGAGGAGCTGGGTTGAGAAGTGTTTGCAAGAAACACGCCAGAAGTGCCAGCCCGGGTGGAGCCCGACATGCGCTCGGCATCCCGGCACTATCGCTGCTCGCCCCGTGCTCTGCCTCGCTGCCCCGGCGAGGCGGCAGCCGCACGGACACAGCGCCCACGGCGCCCGCAGGGCCCGTCCTGGAGGAGAGAGAGGCTGGGAAACGCGGCCGAGCCTCCCTCTTTAGACCTGGCTGGCACTGCCCCTTTCTGCTTTCCGCTGGCTGCCTGAAGCCGACGGTTCCCAGGGCAGCGCTGCCTCCTCCGCACTTCCCTCTGCCCCAGGTGCCCGGCGCGACGCTAGGCGCTCCGGGACAGGTGGTCACCTCCGGGCAAATGTCCCCTTCCCCGGGGCGCCTTCGCACTGAAACCCCTGCAGAGGCCTTGGCCATGGCCCCTGGGGCTGAGAACTGACGGTGCTGCTGGACGGGGCTGTGGTGCCTCTGGTTGCTGCCCGTCTGTGAGGCGCTTTGTGCCCTCGCGGTGCCCGCTGCGCCTTCCCGATGGCCGGAGCCGGCTCTCGCTGCGGGGACAGGCCCTGACCACGGCCACCAAGGGCAGAGGAGGTGACGCACGGGGCCTGCGGTGCCGGCGGCCCGGCGGGCGCCCCGGCCCTGTCACGTTCCTGGTGCTGGTGTCACGGCGGCCGTTGCGGTGTTGGGTGTCGGTACCCGCTGCTGCCGGCCCCGGGCGCCGCTCACGCAGCCCATTCATTATTCATGGGGCTGGAAGTCGCAGCCGCACAAGAGGAGCTGGCGGCGCTGGGCGCTCCGCTCGCTGCCCTCCGCCCCCGCGCAGCAGGAAAGGGGCAGCGGCCGGGCCGGGAGCCGGGGGCGCCCAGCGAGCCGGGGCTGCTGTCAGCGGGCACCGCGCTGGAGGAGGCTGCCCGCAGCTGGCGTCGAGCGGGTAGCGTTTCTGCTTGCTTCCTGCTTCTGCAACCCCAGCAGAACCCTCTGCGCGGGGGGAGACGCAGAGCTTGGGAAACGCGGCTCTAGGGGAGCAGCAGTGCCACACGCGCCTTGTTTAGGGCTGTTGAGATGGCAGCGAGGAGCACGGGCCGCGTGGCCGCGCGGCAGCCAAGGAGCTGCAGGAGGAACCCTTGGCACGGCTGGGCTGGCGGCGCGGCCGGGAGCCGCTCTGCTGCGCTCCGGCTGCTCCGTGTGCTCCGCCAAAGGAGGTGAAGGGGGGGATGAGGAGGCTGCTCTGAGGCTCGGGGCCGAAGCTGGCCCGTGAATACGGAGCGACGGGGCTGCCCCGCGCGGTGCTGTCCTGCGCCCCCCGCTCGCGGCTTTGCCCCCGCGCCGGCGCTTTTCAGGGGCTACCGCTCGGAGCGCTGCTCGGAGCCCCGCGGGCAGCGCGTCCCCGCGTCCTGCACAGAGGACAGCCCTGCTGCAATGCGGCGGCTCGCGCGCCAGGAGAGCAGCTCCGGCCTCGGGCAGCAGCGCCGGCCTCCTGCGCCGCGGCCGTGGCGGCTGTGCCGGCAGCCGGGCAGGTGCCGGTGCCTCGGGACGGGGTGGGCAGCGTGGGCTGGGGGCTGCGGGTGCGCGGGGTCGGGGTGGCTCTGCGCCTGCGCGCGGCACGGTGTGCGCGTGTGTGTGCATGAATGCGCGTGGAGCCGCGTGTGCGCAGGGCTGCGCCTGTTCCCCTGCGCGTGCAGGACGCGGATTCGTGCCCCTGAGTGTGGGCACGAGCGTGCGTCGATGTGGGCACGGCTGCGGCGCTCTGCGTGCAGGTGCGTGCTGGCCTCTGGGTGTGTGTTCCCATCCCTGTGCTTGCGTGTGTGCATGCACGAGCGTGCACAGGTCTGCGTGCGTGTGTATGAGTGCCCCGTGCAGAGATGCCTGTGTGCGTTTGTGCGTGAGTGCACAGAGACGTGTGTGTCGCTGTGTGCGTGCGCGCGCGGTCGTGAGGCGGCAGCAGTGTGCGTTTGTGTCCCCGCGTGTGCCCAGGTGTGCCTGTGTTCCCGGGCACGTGTGGCTGCACAAGTGTGCGTGGATGCGTGGCTTCCCCGCGCGTGCACGCGAGCGTGCAGGGAGGAGTGTGTGTCTGTGTGCACGTGTACATGTCCACACAGATGTATGGATATACACGCGCATGGGCACACGTGTGCGTGTGCCCCCGTGTGTGTGTGTGTAAGCACATGCATTTCTGCACGTGTGGAGATGTATGTGTGTGTGTCTGTGCACAGGTGCTTGTGTACGGCTGCCAGGGAGCACGTTTGCAGAGCTCCGTGCTGTCATGCCAGAGCTCTTGTGCCCATGGGGGTGCCAGGGGCATCTCCTGAGCATGGAGCAGTGGGACCTGCTCAGGCGTGTGCAGCATTTGGCCCATCCATGGTGCAAACCCGCAGAGAAGCTCACTGTGCCAGGGCAGCATCCCCAGCCCTTGGGAACACTGACCCTCAGCATCTGCCTTCCTGCCAGTGTGGTGTAAAACACTGATGATTCAAAGGGAGAAGTTCAGGGGAAGGGAAATCCTTAAAATACTGCGGAGTTGCTCAGCTGTTTGGGGCCACCACTTCAAAACCTTGCCGCACAGTGAAAATGCCTGTGCTTTGCACTGCATTCCCAGAGCAGACCTGAACCTCTCCTGCATTAATCCAACACCATCCTCACTGAAATCCTCAGAGTCACCTTTGGAAAACTCCTGGTCCCTGTTGGTGATTTTTTTTCTGGTGCATGGAGGAAGATGCTGGTTCTCCATGAGAGAGGATCCCCGCTTTGCAGCTGGAGATATTCAAACCATGGCTAGAGAAGTCCCTGAACAAGTTGATCTAGCTTTGAACTCCAATCAAAGGAAGAGGTTGCACCAGAGATCTGTGGAGATGCCTTCTAACCTCAGTCCTTCTGTGACTCTAAATCACCAAATACCACTGACCAGAGCCAAGATCTCTGCCTCCAGCAATCTCCTACATAGGCTCTAGACTGCCAGTAATACCAGTTGAATCCTGCCTTGGCTCTGCTATCTGTTGAATCCCTTTAAGGATCATCTCATTTCTCCCACCTCGTTTCCAACCTCATGCTTTTGGTTTTGGCAAGGAGGTTGTCTTGCTTTTGTCTTGCTCTGCAAGAATGTCACGGTGTGGGCTGGGAATCCAGCCACGACGGTACCTGGGGACATGTTTGTCTGTCATTCTCCTCTCCCAGAAGCATCTCTGTCTCCTCTGATTCCTTGGCACCTTCTGCGCAGCACGATTGCCCTGTGCAATGGCCTTAATTGGGTGTCATTTGATTTACGGTTGTATCTTACATGATCCCTCAGTCCTTCACTTTCCCCGCGTTCTGTCCATCTCTCTGCCTCCCCTGCCTCAGCTGTCTGCTTTACTAATGGCTCTGCTCTCTGTCACTTGCAGGTGACCACAATGTTGCACCATGGCAAGAACTGGAGGTCCATGTGTAAGGGGCTCGTCCTGGGAACACTCCTGACCAGCTTCATGCTGCTGCTCTACTCCTACGCCGTCCCACCCCTGCAAGTCAGCATGACGGAGTAAGTGCACGTCCCACACACACAGCCCGGCACAGCTGGGCAGCCCGGAGCTGGTCACAGAGAGGACAACTGCTCCAGGGTGCGATGTGCAAAGGTGGCCTTGGCCCCTAGGACAACCTGCTGGGACCCAGCAGTGTGCCTGCTCAGTTCGAGGCTAGGCAGAGGGGCAGCTGCTTTCCATGGGTTGCCAACACATTCCCAAGCATCGGACATAAGCGTATACAGTTGGGCTTAAAAAAACTGTTATATAGACACTCTTTATCTGGGGTTTGTCCTTCAAAACCATGAGAGAACCACTGTCACGTGTCTAATATTGCCTCACACAGAAGTGATGACAGGTAAGTTCAATGCCCTTTGCAGAGGGACCTTGCAAAGACTTTAGGTCATTCCTCATGGCAAGTAGCTCAGCATATAAATGCTGGGCACGGTGGCTGCCCCGGCACTGCTGTGCTGGAGCTTGGTGGTGCTGACCGCAGGGTTGAAGCTGGATAACGTGACTACAGCAGAAAGGCTCCCGGTACCCTGTAGATTTGGGAAGGGCAGAGAGACACCACAGTGCCGTCCAGCATGGTGGCCACACCAGCTGCCTGGAGGGAAGGGGCTCTTTCTGCTTGGGCTGAGTGAAGTCCCTGCTGATCCTTGTCCTGGCCCTTCCTCGGAGGCCAAACGAGGCTGGGGATGTTACGATGCAGTCAGTTCTTTCTAGCTCCCTAGGGGCAGCCATGCCAGAGTGAGGAGCTGAACAGGATCTTCAGCAGGATGCTCCAGAGCATTCCCAGAGAAGGAGGTTTCTGTGAAAAGGCAGGCACTGCTCCACCAGTGTGGCTGCTGGTCAACATTACACGCTGTGAAGAGTGGCCAGACCTGGTTCTGGTGCTGTGGGCTGTACAAAGCAACAGGGCAGCCTCTTCCCCAGGGATGTGGGCCAAGCATCCTTCCCCCGTGCTGAGCTCTTTGGGACTGGAAGCCAAGCCAACCTCACCAGAATGTCCTGTTGTTTTTTTGTTTGTTTGTTTGTTTTCTTCCCACCAGGATCCCTATCCCTTATTCCTGCTCTTCCTACCCAGCCCAGGCCAAGGTGCCAATGGAGGCAAATGGCACCCGTGGCTCTCCAGGACAAGGCTGCCTGCCCAAGATGGACATTATGTTCATGAAGACACACAAGACAGCTAGCAGCACCATCCTCAACATCCTCTTCCGCTTCGGAGAGAAGCACCGCCTCAAATTCGCCTTCCCCAATGGCCGCAATGACTTCTACTACCCGTCCTACTTCGAGCGGAGCCAGGTGCAGCACTACCAGCCAGGGATGTGCTTCAACATCATCTGCAACCACATGCGCTTCCACTACGACGAGGTGCGCAAGCTCCTGCCAGCTGACACTGTCTTCTTAACGGTGCTGCGGGACCCTGCCTACCTCTTCGAGTCTTCTTTCCACTACTTCGGGCGAGTCATCCCCCTCACTTGGAAGCTGGCGGGGGAGGACAAGCTGGCAGAGTTCCTCCGGGACCCCTGGCATTACTATGACCCTAATGGGTTCAATGCTCACTACCTCCAGAACCTGCTTTTCTTTGACTTGGGCTACGACAACAACATGAACGCCAATAGCCCCCTCGTGGAGCAGTACTTCCAAGAGATAGATCAGCGCTTCCACCTCGTCATGTTGCTCGAGTACTTTGATGAATCCCTGGTGCTGCTGAAGGACCTGCTGTGTTGGGAGCTGGAAGACATCCTCTACTTCAAGCTCAATGCTCGGAAGGGCTCCACTGTCTCCAGACTGACACCTGAGCTCTATGAGAAGGCTACTTCTTGGAACCTCATCGATGCTAAACTCTATCGCTATTTTAATGCCACTTTCTGGCATAAGGTGGATATTTATGGGAGGGAGCGAATGGCAAAGGATGTGGCTGAGCTGCAGCGGGAGAACGAGAAGATGAAAAGCATCTGCATTGATGGGGGTCACCCTGTGGATGCCAGCGCCATCCAGGAGTCCTCCATGCAGCCGTGGCAGCCACTGGGGGAAAAATCCATCCTGGGCTACAACTTGAAGAAAAAGATCAACAAGAAGCATCGCAAGTTGTGCCGCAAGATGCTGACACCCGAAATCCAGTACCTGACGGACCTGGGGGTCAACCTCTGGATCACCAAGCTGTGGAGCCGTGTGCGAGACTTCCTGAAGTGGTAGGCAGGGAAGGGCAGCGCCTCTTTCCCTCCCCACCTAAAGAAAGAACCAGGTGCTTTCATTTTTCTTACTTCCTGATATCTTTTGGTTGGACATGAGCAGAACTGGCTTGAGACTCCTGCAGGGAATGCAGCAGTCCTTCTCCCGGAAGACCTGGACACCCAAGCAAGGTAGACCTTGCACAGACCTCCGTGACCCTCGTTTGGAGCCCCACTTGGAAGGGAGGCTGCAGGGATGTGCTGCTTGTCCGCGGGGCTGCCCATGGCCCTTCGCACCTCAGCCTCCTCAGCAGGTTGCAGCCATGGCCTGTAGCACCCGTGGGCAGGTCCTGGGAGCAAGACCAGGTCGTAACCACTGTCAGCAACAGGTTCTTCAAGGATTACGTGGGTTTTCTGTTCCAAGAGAATCTGTTCCTTCCTTCCTTCCACGCAGGAGAGCAGTATTTGTGACAGACAGGTCCCCTGTCATCTCCTCCTCGCAGGACCAGTGACAAGTCCTCGCACGGGAGGTCACTCAGGACAGCAGGAGCGCACGCTGGGGGCTCTGTGTGCGTGGACACGTCGTGAGGGCGCTGAGCTCGAGGGAAGATGTGCTGGCTTCGCTCGCGCCACTCGGTGCAGTGGGTGTCCGAGTGCAGGGCGGCAGCCAGGGCACCCGCGACGCTCCGGCTGTTGCCTTGCACGGTCGGCGGGCTGCTCGCTGAGCGGGAGCGGGGCCGGTGCCGGGCTCGGCCTGGGAATTTGCTTGGCCCGGTTCTGTGTCTGTTCAGGGCCCCGCGTGCCCTGCGTTCATACCTGCCCTTCCTGAAGCAGGTTTACGGTGGCCAGGGGACACCGTGGGCCGGGGGGGCTGCAGCCCGTCCCCACACTGATGCCTGGCCAGGGACCCCGTGCCCTGAGTGCCTGGCCCCAGGGGCGCAACCGTTTCTCCTCGAGTCCCCCATTGTGCAGCCCGTGCCCAAGCCCTCCACACAGCTCAGTCTGGTCCCAGCTCCGCGGGCGCGTCGAGCGCTCAGTCCCCAGCCTGGCCTTGCCCGTGGCTCCAGGCAATGCTGCCAACACAGAGCCAGCTAAAAGATGTGACAGATTTGCACCATCATCCACCCTTGAGCTTCACGAATGTAAAAAACACCCTGAAAACCCAGAGCTGCCCAAAAGGGCTGGCAGTCCTTGCGCCCAGCAGCCAGGGTGCGGGCATGAAGGGCTGGTGCCAGTGGCACAGTGTGAGGGCAGCTGTCCCCAGCCAGCCGGTTGCCCCAGTTAGAGGGCCCTGCAGTGCCAGTCCGTCCTGGGGATGCCCCGGGGGACGCCGGGGCCTGGTGAGAGCTGGAGCGGGCGCTGGGAGGAGGTGGGTGCCGGGCAGCAGCAGTGAGCGCCCGAGGGGCCGTGCCGCAGCGCGGGGCCACCTCGGGCAGAGCAGCCCGCGGCACCGGCGCAGCGCCCTGCTGCAGCGCCACGGGCAGCGCGGGAACACGGGGCAGCTCCACGGAGAGCACGAAACCCATGGCACCCTCCGGCGTTGGGCCCGGGACGCAGTGAAAGCGGCAGTGCTCTGCCTCGGCAAGGCAGAGCCAGGACCTGCAGAGCGCGGCGGAGGCTGCCCGGGCGAGTGGGTCCGTGCCCCGTATGGGGCGGGGAGGCCATGCCTCAAGCTGGGGCACTGCTGGGGCGATGCCTTGGCACGGAGCTGGGGCGCTGCTGGGGCTGATGCTGCGGGCGGCACGGCAGCCCCCGCGGCAGCGGAGCGGGACCCGCGCGTGGCCCCGCGCCGCCGCGGCGCTGCCTCCCCAGCGGCCTCCTCGCCGCCCTGCCGCAGGAAGGAGCCGTCCCCGCACTCCACGTCCTCCATCGGGCAGCGCCACGCGGCTGGTGGAGCCCGCAGCGGCTCCTCGGGGCGGCTGGCGCCCCACGCCGCCCCGGCGCCACTCCCCGATGTGCACGTGGGGCCTGTTCTGCTCTGTTCATAAGGAGGAGAAATAAAAAGCAATTCTACTTTTGTAAAATAAGTGTATTGTATATTTGGCAGTTTTTAATATAAGAATCATCCAGCTGGTCTCCATTGGTCTCGTTCTTCTCTGTGGGGAGGGGGGACAGGGCCTGAGAGAGCCACCCCAGGCCCGCAGTGCCAGTCCCCACCAGGCACCCCGACCTGGCCCTGCCACCCGCCTGTCCCCAGAGCCGCCGGTGCAGGGGGCCCCTCGCCGCTGCCGCCACCCCATCCACGGTGCTGGAAATGCCTCCCTGGCGCCGGCATCCCGGCCAGCGCCGCCCCGCGCGCGCCCAGCGCTCAGCCCTGCCGGTGCTGGCGCCCCAGGCTCTGCTGGGCGCCCCCAGGCCTTGGGGACCAGTGATGTTGGTGCTTCCCGGTCTCCCCCATGCCAGTAGGGAAGTGCAGGCGGCCGCCGGCCTGCCCAGGGCTGCAGCCCGGCCCAGCCCGGGGGTGCAGGGGCTCAGCAGGCCTGGTGGGCCGGGGATGGCCCTTCCTGCAGGCTGGAGCTCCCGCCCGCGGGGAGGCACCAGGTAACTCGCGGCAGCTGGGAGCCCCTGCGCACAGGGGCCTATATAGCCCGTGCTGGGCCAGCCCCACCTCTGGGTGCTATGGGGCTGCTCAGGGGGTGCCTGGGGGTGCTAGCAGCCTAGGGGGTGCTGCTTGCTGCTGAGAGAGGTGCGCGGGGCCTCCGTGGAGGCTGCGTGGGCCTCCTTGTGCCGGGAGGCGGGCTGGCCCCTGCTTGCTGTGGCTCTGGCCTCCTCCCCTGCTTTCCCCTCGCTCTTTTGGGGTATCTGTCAAACTCTGAGGGTGCTGGTTTTTGGGGTGCGTGTCTAGCAGCTCCCGTGTCACTGTGCTCTCTTCTGCCCAGCGCCCCCCGGCTCGGTCTCTTATGAGTGCGATGGAGGCAGGGTTCGCTTGGCTGTGCGGCGGGACCCCCAGGGGCAGGGGCTCGCCCTGGGCCGGCGGTCGCTGCACCTGGGCACCTGCCCCCCGGCCACCATCGACAGCCAGCAAGGTCTCCTGCGCTTCCAGTACGAGATGAAGGACTGCGGCTTCTCCCGCCTGGTGAGTCAGGACGCTTTGGGGGTGAAGTGGAGCTCAAGAGGCTGCCTTCTCCAGGGGTCGAGGAGGGATGCCCTCAGAGGGCCTGGAGAAGAAAGATGCTCCTCTGGCTGTGGAGATTCTCTGGCCCTCACTGGAGCTGCCAGCCCACCATCCCAGGCTAGGTGTCCAGAAAGGCCAAGGCCTGCGTGGCGTTGGACATCTTTAGTGGTCATGCAGGTGGTTGGTGTGCATCCTGGCCTGTCCTGAGCTGCCTGCTCGGTGGGGATGAGCCATCCTGGGAGGCAAACATGCAGTGGTGGAACCCCCACGGTAGAGCAGCAGAGACAAAGGGATCTGCTGCTCTGACCTCTGCTGTCCCTGCTGCCTGCAGGTGTCTGGGGATGTGGTGGAGCACTTTGCAGACCTGCGGTACTGGCCACCCTACAGCAAGGGCAGCTCCCATTCCAGCCCGTTTGTTGAGAGGATCAGTTGCATCAGCCATGGGTAAGTAGGCAGGTCCTGGGGTTGCTTGGTTCCTGGGTGTCTCATCCTCCCATCAGTGCCCCATGGGTAGCACCTGTGACCTCTGCACTGTCCGCACGGAGAATAGCCCTGAGGCAAGATCTTGGCTCTGGGGTGTGACCAAGGAGAGGAAAGGCACCAAGGATGTTCTTCAGGTCAGACCAAGAAGCTGAGAGCTGGGAAGAGGTTCTAGGCCGGCGCAGGCAAATTTCTTGCCATCAGCTGGCCAGAGATGGGGAGCAGGGACGTGCTGTCCATGTGGTGCTAATGAGACCTTCTCCTAGGGGAAGCCACATGGCTCCAGTGAAGGCCGCCCCAGAGAGGGGCCAGCTCTCTGCCTCGGGTGTGCTGCCAGTCTCAGTGGCCCTGCTCAATGGTAAGAGGGTCCCTCTTGGCCAAAGCAGTGCTGTGCCAGCCAGACCGTGCCCAGCATTTGTCCAACTCTTCTAGGAGACTCCTTGAGACCCACGAGTCTCAGCTGCTTCCTGTGGAGCCTCACACTTGTTGACCTCACTGGCCTTGTTGAAGCATCTATTGGGATGTAAGCCCCCTTTGCACTAGGTCAGGGATGCATCTTCCTCAAGGCAAACGGAGATCAAGAGGATGGTTACCAAGCTGCCTTGTGCAGAGTGGGAAGTATCTCCTTCCTCGAAAGGAGTTAGTGGAAAATTTCTCCAATGTGCCTTCCCCAGCCCCAAAATAACAGGGGACCTTAGAAGGGCACCAAGGAGATGGCTTGTCCCAGTACAGCATGAGAAGTCTCCATCTGCCAGTACTTGTTCAAACAAATGTTAACTCGTGTGCTCACTGACTGCAGACCTTGGTGCCTCACCAGACCCGCCGGTCTTCCTGCTGGGCTCTCGGATCCACCTTGTGTTTGCTGTGGCCAGGCACTTCCACCAGCCCCTGCAGATCTTTGTGGATGAGTGTGTGGCCACTGCGACGCCAGAGCTGCGCAGGTCCCAGAGGAAGTACCCTATTATCACAAATCATGGGTGAGTATCATGAAGGTCTAGGCAGTGCCTGTTACTGATTGATTTGTGGTGAGGCCAGGGTCAAAGGAAACTTCCTAGAACAGTTGAGCAGCTCTGAAAGCTCAGCATGGACCTGCCTTCGGCTTGTTCTTGGGCTGGCTCCAACCGAAGGAAGAGGGAGATAAGGGGAATGTTGTCTATGGTGACCACAGGACTAACTAGGCTCTCTGGTTCCAGGTGCCTTGTGGAGGGCAAGGTGGCGAACTCCTACTACTTGCCAAGAGCAACCCCTGAAGTTCTCCAGCTCTCTTTGGAGGCCTTTGAGTTTGTTGGTGCAGGCTCTGATGTGAGTGTGAAGTTGGCTCTGTGAAGTTGGGTCTGGAAAAGGTTTGAGGGGCTTTGAAGACTGCAGTGTTAGTGGAAACACAGCAAGGAGACTTTGATATTCCTGTTGAAAAGCTGGTTGCCACAGGCAGAGGTGACAGCATTCAGCCCTGGATTTCCTTATTTCCAGCATGGCTGGTCAGAGGTCCTACATCTCCTGTGGAGTGCCACATCTCCTGTGCTGAGTGAGCAACCCCAAAGCTACCAGTTGTGGCTACAACAGGGCTGGGCTTAGTCCTGGTCTTTGCCCATCCCTGCAGAGAACAAAACCTCCAGGCTGAGGGAGGTGTCTGGACACATCCTTGTCTCTTCCCTTGCAGATCTACCTCCACTGCCAAGTGCTTGTGTGGGACCCCGCACTACATGCGGATGCCACCAGGAAGGCCTGTTCATATCACAGGAATATGGGCAGGTACAGACCCGTGGGAGACGCTGGCCTCCACGAAGGGAGCCTTGGTTGGCCCTTCTTGTAGGGCTATCACACTGTCACATACTCCTCTGTGGAGTCCCTGAGCTCTGCCGCCGATGGAGTTTGCCCCATTCTCATGAGAGCATCTGGGGCTTGCACCTGCACTCCTTTTCTCCACCCAACACACTCTGAAGCAACAAGAATGGCTGTCCTGGTGTGATGTTGAGTCCCAAATGGTTAGGCTGAAGCAGAGCTGCCAGCACACTCTGCTCCACTTGTCCCTACAGTGCCAGCAGGTGTGGGGGAACATCCCTGCCCTGTGCCTGTGGTCACCACCTCTCAACTGCTTGTGACACTGCTCAGGGACATGAGGTGTGTGTGGGGGATGAGGTCCCTGGAGTATCTCAAGCTGCCCACCGCCCATGGGTTTTCCTGTGATAACCTCCATGCTGGGCACAGCAGCATCTCACTAGTCCCTGTGTTGCCTCTTAGGTGGGAGCTCCTGGATGACCCCTTTGCAAACTCTGTGTGCGACTGCTGTGACCACCACTGCCCTGGCACCAGCTCTCGGGCTAGGAGAGACGTGCACCATGAGGATCCCTTAGCAGCCTGGAATGATGAGGGTGAGCCATGGATCCCTATGAGTTGGGAAGCCTGGAGTGCTCACCTTTTCCCCACTCACCTGATTCCCATGGGAAGCAACAGAAAGTGTCTTGGGGTGCAGGGACCCTTCAGGTCCCTATGGATGGTGTTCCCTTCTTGATGGACCAGAAGCAGCTGTGCTGGGAATGGCATGTTGGCTTGAGGCCATGGACGTGCCAAGGCAGCCCTGGGGATGGGGACTAGGCCTGAGCTTGTGAGGGAGGCAGGATGCAGCTCAAGGAGTTGGGGTTCACTCCCCACACCCCAGCGGAGGCTCTTTCCTTTCACAGGCCTCTTGGATGAAGACCAGCTTGTACACACCGTCCTCATCGGTCCCCTCAAAGTGCTGCGCCCAGCACCAGGGTCTGGTAGCACTGCACCGGACCCCACCATCCCTGCTGTGGTGGGCAGTCATGGAGCCTAGGGGAGGTCCTACACCAGCATGGTCACGAGGAGCCATCTCCTGCTGCCTCGTGCTATCCCAGCTCATCACAGGCTCCCTCTGAGTATGAGGGCCCTGCTGAGGGCCTTGGGCCCCTGCCTTGCGGGGAGGGGTGAAGTTGGACTGCTGGCTCAGGTGCCCGTGTCCCTGCTGCCAGCTGTGGGTACTGCAGTACTGGCCACTCGGGTGCAAGGCTGGGCCAGCTTCACTTGCTCCTTGCCCCTGTTCAGTGTCAAGGAAGAGGTCGAAAGCCCTATTAAACTGCTTCCACTCTTGGTCCATGTGTGCAATTACTTGAGAGCAGAGGGGTGCTGCTGGGGGGCTCCAAGCCTGCAGGGGCTGACCTGACTCTGCCCAGCCCTTGGAAGAGGGTTGTGCCTGTCCTGGCTGCCCATGGGCCCTACATGGTATAACGCTTGCCACATACTTGCCACAGGTGTCCCCATGCTGGCCCGTCTCAGTCCCGAGTAGGGTGAGACCATGTGTCCCTGCCCTCACCCGGGGCAGGGGCTTCACTGTGTAATGAGCTGGGCTCTGTGTGCCCCCCAAACCAGCGATGGGAGCCCTGTGGCAGCAGGCAGGTGTCCTGGAGATGCCTTGGGGGCTGCACTTGCATTGGGGTCCCGTCTTGCCAAGAGAGGACAATTGAGTGCGCTGGGGCTCAGCCCTTTGCCTGGTATGGTGTGTGCTTTTGGAGGGTGGGAGAGCTGGGGGTTGCAGGGGCTCTGGGGGCTGTTCTGGGGCTTTGAGGCCAGCTGAGGTGGTCAGGAGCCACGGTAGAGGGTCAGGTCTCCATCCTGGCTGGAGACGCCCCTGGTCTTGAGGAGCAGTGGGGAGTAAGGACCATGAAGGAGCACGGTGCAAGCCAGGCCCTAGGGCATGGGGTCCCCAAAACGGAGGCTGACACAGTCCCCTGAGCGGCCCGTGGAGAAGGGCTCCGTGAGGCCCCGCTAAGCACGGCTGGTTTTGAAGAAACGTGGCTTCATCCTCCCGGTGGCACCAGAACCCCCCCGGGCTTGTGCAGGGCCACGTTCCCGCGGCATGACCGCGGCGGACAGCAGTGACCCTGCACACTGAGGCAGCCCAGGACCTGTGGGGACCCACCTAGGCCACCCCAGTGTGACGCAGAGGAAGGACAGCGCCCCGCTGCCACCCCAGCGGGCCTGAACACAGCGAGGCCGTGGGCCCTGTCACCTGGAGAGGGCTCCTACAAGGGACAAGGGCATCCCCAGCCTCCTCCATTCCCGTGGCTCACAGTTCTGCCCTGGGGCCTGCAAATCTGTCAGCTCGCTACTTTGTGAGAGGGCCTGGCCTAGCAGAGCACCCACCTGGGCCTTGTTTGCACCCAGTGTCGGCCTTCTTTAAAGGCTCCCAGGTGTGGGAGGCTGGAAAGTGTCTGCAAGGATGGAGCCTTGCTGGTTGCTGCTGGTGTGTGGAGCTGTGCTGGGGGTGGCAGGTGAGTGGTGATGGGAGGACTGGTGACACAGCCCTGGTCATCTCGCCTCGTCCCTCTGGGGGGATGGCTGGTGGGACCTGTGCAGGGGGTGGTGGGTCTCCTGCATGGGCTCTCCCTAGACCCTGCTTATGTGAGCCGGAGGGCTGGAGAGGAGCGTCCTGCAGGTTTCCCTGTGCTCTGGTGGTGTGGCTCTGGAGCACTAGGGCTTGTCCTTAGCTCCCTACGCCTTTGACCACTCCTAGGGCTGCTGTTCCAGAGATGCTCTCCCATCTCTTCTGCCACACAAGTAGCTCCAGGTCCAACGCCAGCTGGGGCCCTGCTGCCAGAGGGAGGCTCTTAGCGTGGCCAGCCTGCTCCCGAGGGTGCTTGGTGCCAGCAGCTCCCTGGCGTGCCTGAGGGCAGATCTGGCCTGCCTTTGGGGCAGGCTGGGGAGCCCTTTGGGCAGCACCACCTCCAGCTGGGCTCTCTGGGCCTCCTGGGTGCCCTGCACTCCCTGAGCTGGGGCTGCCCCTCTCTGCAGGGCTGGGGGGGCTGCTGCAAGCAGAGCATGGCCCAGGCAGCCGCTGCCTGGCAGCCTGGGTAGGTGCAGGCCAGGTGCCCTGCTCCGAGTCCCTGGGGATCGGATCCTGGCATCCTTGCTGTGCCCGGGACAGGCTGCTTGGGCTTCTGCGTGCTCAGCTCTCAGTCCTGTTAGCTGAGCTCTTCACTTCTCACTGCAGAGACCACGATGGCTCCGGCTGTTCTGGCATCTTCCCCTCCCGCCGTGGTGGCTTCCACAGTGTCCTCCAGCGTGGAGCCAAGGGCTGCTCCTGCCCTGGCTGGTGCCCCAGGGCCTGACCCAGCCCTGGCCAAGGCTCGTGCTCACCTCCGTTCAGAGGAGCCACGGATGAACTTCACCCTGAGGCTGGTGGATGGAGAGCACGCTGGTACGTTCTGTGCTGAGCCACCAGCTCTGGAGATGAGAACTGAAGGTGGGGCCAGACAGTATTTGCCCAGAAAGCCTGGGGGGTGCCCAGCAGCAGCTGGTGGTTTCAGTGCTAGAGACTCTCCAGGCAAAGGGGGGCATCGCTGCCAGACCATCATTAGCCATTGGCTATTTGCAGGGTTGTGGGAGGTGTGGGGCTTTGAAGAGCCTGGAGATGTTCCCCCATCACATGCTTGGCACCATGCCCAGGCTTTTGGGAGGGAAG
Source organism: Nothoprocta pentlandii (assembly GCA_013398315.1). NCBI lineage: Eukaryota > Metazoa > Chordata > Aves > Tinamiformes > Tinamidae > Nothoprocta > Nothoprocta pentlandii. The sequence goes on from VZSG01000918.1 coordinate 254,309, forward strand.
AGTGAGTGCATGGCTGCCCCTCGCCAGCCTGATGGGTGACATGGTCCTTGCAAGCTCCTCGGGAGAGGACTAGGACAGAGTCCTGGTGCTGGAGAGCAGAAGGGCACGGGGACAGAGCTGGCCCAGCTCTTGGCCTTCTAGAGGCAAGGGCTCACCCTTGTGGTGGGCACCAAAATTACATCCCTTTGGGTGGGTGCTTGTCTTGTGAGGGTGGAAGCAGAGATTCTGGTGGGCACGGATGTCTGCTCCCCATCCCAGTTCAGACACGAGCAGGTCCAGAGCTGTAGCACTGAGCCAAGCCTCCTGCCTCTACCAGGGGATCCCAATGACGTGAAGACAACTCATGTGTTCATTCCTGGATCTCCCATCCATGTGGAGGCCAGGGTTGAGTTCAGTCCTGGCATCTCCCCGAAGATCTATGTGGACGAATGCTACGGGACGGACTCAAAGCACCTAGGCCGCTCCAGGAGGATCTACGTGGTTGTGAACAACCGAGGGTCAGTGACCGTGCAAGGGGGGGGATAATGACAGGAATGAGCGCTGTGTGACCAGTTGTTTCCCTAGTGGTAGAGTTCAGACACCTCCAGGCAGGGCCATGGGTCTGCCCCTGGGCCTGTCTTTTCCTGGAGAGCTTCTGCTCCCATCTCTGCTTGGGAAGTATATCCAGAGCAGAGCCTGGAGTGGGCTCTAGAGATGCCTCTGGGTTGCTCATGGGTCTTTGGTCTCCTCCCCAGATGTCTGCGTGCCCAGAAGCTGGGGAGTGTTACCTGGCACCGGAGAGGGGCGTCTGCCCTCCAGCTGATCATCCCAGCCTTCGTGTTGAGCGATGAGCCTGAAGAAGAGGTGAGGCTAGGGAGCAGGGAGGAACTTGGTGGCCAAGGAGAGGCCCTGATGAGGTGCTCCAGAGTACCCAAGTACTGTTCCTCCTGTTCCCCTCCCTGGCTGTCCCTGCTCCCTCATCCTTCTCTGATGTGGAAGGATATGGAGGTACATGGTAGGCATGTGAAGCAAGCAGAAAGTCTCCAAAGAAGGCTGTAGCTCAAAGCAAGGATGTGGTTTAACCAACGCCTTGACTGGCCCATACTACCTTCTGCACATGGGATCACTGCCCTGCAGCGGTGCTTTGGCCGGGCCCCGTGCAGCCTCTGAGGATGGGCTGGTGTCTCAACAGGTCTTTCTGCACTGCCTGCTCACCGCCTGGGGCACCGAGGCTGCCCGAAGGCATGGCCACAAATCCTGCTACTACAGCGATGCCTCTGCCAGGTGAGCTTGGCCTCTGGGGGGGCTCCCTGCCTGCTGTCCTCACCTGAGTGGCTACCAGAGCACCCATGGGTGCTTTGGGCAGAGGTGGCAAGAAAGCCATAGGGCTCCCTTCCAGGAACTGAAGCTGCCCTCTTGCTTTCAATGCTGCATCTTCTCCAACAGTAACTGGGCAGCAGAACCTGCCTCTAAGCACAGGTGAATGGGGAAGGTGCTTTCTGGAGTCCTTTCCAGGGAGTCACCTTTTTCCCCTTGGGAAAGCTGCCTCTTGGGCACCTCAGCCCTGGAGGTCTGAAGGACCTGCTGGAACTGCACCATGTGGGTCCTGGGTTCCTCAGCTTCCCCCCTTCTCCTTTCAGCTGGCAGAATGTGGAGGACCCTTCGCAGAGCGCCTCGTGTGACTGCTGTGACACTCATTGCCCTGCTGGTGGTGGTTTCCCTCGAGAGCTGCCAGGTACCTGCCCTGGGATGTCACCTCTGGGGCTTTCTATGGGCACATCCTGACAGGGAGCTCTTGGTCCATGACTGCTGGTGGCTTCTCCACAGTGACAGCTCGCTCAGCCAAGGCCAGCTGATGTCCTACAGGGGTCTGAGTAGCTGGGCTTTCTGTCAAGCCATAGCAGGGTAATTTAGGGCCCTAAGCCTGGACACAGCCTACTGGAGAGGTTGGAAGCCCCAGTGGTCTGTGCAGGACCACTTGCTGCTGTCCCTGGGTGCAGGGTGCTCTCCTGCTCTGGGAGCCCTGGGCCATTAGAAGGGAGCACCCCTTGCACCCTTGAGCTGAGGGGGCTTTTGGCTGCACCGTGCTGTCACAACAGGGGCCAGGGACATGATCAGATCTCTAAGGGCCTTGTCTTTGTCGAAGACTTCCTAGGAGAGGGGATGCTCCACCAGAAGATGGTTGGACCTCTGCTGATACAGAAGGAAACACCATGGTATGAAGGTATGTGGACAGACCTTGCACTGCTGAGACCTGGGGCCAGGTAGCTTCACAATTTTGCAGTCCTTTGCCTCGTTGACCTAGTTCAGTCCTGGGACGTAGAGCTCTGGTTCTTGGGGGCCTCAGCCCGGGAGCAAGCTCTTGCTTCCTCCTGAGATGAGGAAGCCCAGGAGGTGCAATCCTATCCCGTAGTGCAATCCCCCAAACCTCTCTTCTTCCTCCAGCACGGTGCCGCACGGTGAAGAGGCTCCTGCTGGCCAGCATGGCGTTTGTGGGCAGCGCCCTGGTGGCAGCTGCCCTCGTGGGAGGCCTCCTGGTCCTGGGCTTGGCCGTGTCCCGCTTGCACCGACGCACCGGGAGGCGCCGGCCGCTGAAGACGAGGCAGCGCTACCCCTTCCACGCGGAGCTGCAGACTGTGGTGGGGGCTCTCGCCGTCTCCGAAGGCTCAGAGAAACAGCAGGAGTCCAGTGTAGACCATTCCAGCCCGAAGCACGGCACAGCGTGATGCCCGATACCCCTCTTTCTCCCCAATACAAGTTAATTTCTCTAAAGCTTGTCCTGTAGCTAATTCTCCCTTGCGGGAAGAAGTAGTCCCCCAGAGACTAAAGGGAGCCGTGCCGGCAGCCTCTCCCAGCGCTAAGGCACGGCAGTGACACAGCCACTAGGCCAGCGGCCCTGCTTTCCCAGCCTGGGATGTGCAGGTTCAAAGTGGATGTTGCTGGAGGCAGCGGCTCCAGCTGGAACACGGCTGGGACTAGCCTGCCCTGGAGAACCAGAGCTGTGGGATGCAGCAGCCGAGCAGGTCTGAGGTGGCAGCTGCTCCCAGGCCCCTGTCCCCAGGCTCTCCTGTAACTTGGTTAATGGGTTGAAGACAGTAAGTGCATCCTTGATGCCCCTGGGATATGGAGAAATAGGTTCAGGGTCCTGCTGTTGGCCGCTTGGGTTGCGGGCTGGGACATCCAGCCCTTTGAAGGGCCTTCCTGGTGGTGCAGAGGGAGAGGCAGGGCTTGCTCTCATCACCTGAAGGCTGTGGAGGGCTCCTGAGGGCTGCTCCTCTCTTCAAAGCTGGGCCTGGTAGCAGCCCTGAGCTGTGGCCAAGAGGAAGGCGGTGGGAGCAAGGCTGCACGGCCCGCTCGGCACATCCATGCGGGAAGAGGAGCTGTGTGCCCAGAGCTGGGGCTGGCTCTGGGCCCAGGATGCAGCAGCTCCGTGACCCCCCCTGTGTGGTTGAGGCTCCTGGCCTCACCTTCACACTGAGGCCAGGCTTCCCCTGGGAGGGGACACAGGTGACAAGTCCTGCTGGTGGCAGCAGCACTTGAGTGTCCTACACAGCACACAGAGCCAGAGTTGGGTCAGATCTGAAATGTTTTATTAGGACCAGTCAGGGCAGGGAGAGTCACTGGGTGCTGGCCGAGCAGACCCCGCGGCCGGGGCTGCCCGGGGGCTGTGACCTGAGCATGGCTTCACAGTGAACGGATTTCAGCAGCCTCAGTCAGCGAAGGGCCTGGGTTTCTTACCAGTCCTGGGGCCGGGAGGGTCGGGCTCTGCTGGGAGCCCCAGTGCTGCCGGCCCGGCAGGGCTGTCCTCACCGAGCTGGGCCTGCTGGTGCGGGGGTGATGCACACGGAGCAAGGAGCAGCTCCAGGGGCTGGCAGCAGCCGGGGCAGCTCAGCTCGAGGAGCGACGTTCTCCCTCTGTGCTGTAGAGCTTGCGGATGCTGGAGTCCATGAGGAAATCCACAGTCCTGGGGAGCAGGGGGAGCTGGGTCCCAGCTGGGGGCAATGGGCTGGGAGCTGCCCCAGCTCAGGGGACTCTGTCTCCCATCTGCCTCCCAGCACCCAGAGCACGGGGGGGCTGCTTTGCTCCTGCCCCAGCGCTCCCAAAGATCCCACCCCAGCCCGTCCTTTGCAGGGAGGGAGGAATGCCGTCCCCTGGCCTTGCATGCACGAGGCCGGGGCCGCACTTGCCTGTCGATGGGCTTGACGATGAAGGGGATGGCGGAGAGCCCGAGCGCCGTGGTGACCCACTTGCGCGCGGGCAGCGGCCAGCGCGTCAGCGCGCCCAGCGCGCGGAGCGACGCGGCGCACAGGCGGTTGATGGCGAGGCCGGGGATGGCCACGGAGGCCAGGCTCTGCCACACGAACGTGTCCAGCACGGCCGCGC
>VZSG01000919.1:2795-25746 GCA_013398315.1 Nothoprocta pentlandii
CAGCCTCTTTTCAGTGGTGGCCAGCACCAAGACTAGAAGAAATGGCCACAAACTGAAGCATCGGAAGTTCCACAGGAACTTCTTAGGGAAAAATTTCTTAACAGTGAGGGTGACAGAGCACTGGAACAGGCTGCAAGAGAGGTTGTGGAGTCTCCTTCTCTAGAGATCTTCAAAACCCACTTGGACGTAGTCTTGTGTCACGTGCTCTAGGTGACCTGCATGTGCAGGGAGGTTGGACTAGATGGTCTCCAGAGGTCCCTTCCAATCTTAAGGATTCTATGATTCTACTTGAATAGAGTGAGGTACTCACAAAGCAGTGTGATTTAAAGGCAAAATATTAGATTAGGTTTATATTTAGTCTGCTCCATAATGTTTGAGATGCATCATATTTAATAAACAGAGCAACTGCAGAATAGCAGTGGGCTATGCCAGGAGGTAGGAACATGTAGCTGTTTGATTGAAACTCTGTCCTATTTAAGTCAGTGACAAAACTCTACCTGTTTGCCATGGGGCCATGATTTCTCCCTAAAGTTTCTTCTTTAAATGAATGTAAAGAAGGAGATACTGATTCAGGGATAGTTCAAGCAATACTGTGGCTTTAACAACAAAATTCAGTCATTTGCATCTTCTTGGACCCCCAACTTATGTTTATGTTCTCTTGCATCCCCACTCTTTCATTCTCTCCTTCAGGGAATACAGAGTTCCTGCTCTCTGTATGGAGGAAGGGGAATTAGTTATTTCTTCTTTCTTGCATTATTCTTCCTTGTGCCTTCCTCTATTGTTCTCTGAGGGAATTTAAACTATTTAATCTCTGTATGCCCAGGTGCACTAAACAAATGGTTCAGCTACAAACTGCATTTCATCCATCTACATCTCTCATTAAACATTCATTCTTCTGCCTAGCTAGATTGATTAAGGTTGGATCTCACTCATGTGAGATCATTCATGTGAGATTTTCACTCATGTGAAAAATTTGACATCTGTTTTTTGGATTTTATGTAGGCTACTAGAACTTTATCTGAGCATATTCTTGGAGTCCACTGGTATTCTTTTCTCTGCACTTTACAAAGTTAATTGACTGTTATCAGCAGTCTTTTTTTTCAATCATAAAACTATTTAACTCATCCAAACCTGTCTCTTTCATATGATTAATTTAGCAGCATAAACTCAAAGCAGGTTGCTTTGCACTGCCTTCCAGTTATGTGAGAAGGGAGGTCAAAAGGGGTTAAATGCCTGTTCTACCATAAGAGATAAGATTTCTTTCAAGCTAAGGTAGCACACTGCATTGAAATGTGTAGTTTGTTGTAATATTGTATCAGAAGCCCTACCAAAATTAGTCTTTGAATAGGTAAACTTTTCAAAGTAAAATATACAGTCCATATACTGCAAAATAAATATTCAATTTCTGTAGAAGAAAAGCATCCATGTTAGACAAATAAGATTTTTATACTTAATTATTCATATTTTTATTTAGTTCTTTCTGTGAAATCTTTGAATATTTTAGAATACATTCTTGTGTTTTGTTTTCATGCCTTCCTAGAATATTAAATTAACTCCAGTTTCCCTCCCTCTGCCCACCACAGGGATCACCATAATACATTGCCTCTAAAAGTCTCTCATTTATCCTATTTATAGGGATATGTTTAATGCTTGTTTCAAGCTATTACAGACTGTAGATATTCCTGTCAAGTTTTGGATTTGCCTAAATTAATAACATAGCTAATTTGAGAAGTAGAAAGGGTTTTAAAAGGGAAATATTCAAGCTGGGACCTTCAAAGAAAATAAATGAGCATAGTACGAAGGCAAGGAAAGTTAAGCAATCATTGTATATTGGTCAAAGAATACCTAAATCTTCTTCCAAGAAAAAAAATGAAAAAACCCTGGGGTAAATCTCTGAGAACAAGATTAATGACTTGGTGCTATATCTACATCTAAAATGCATAGGGATTTTTGTTTCTTTGTTTTGGCTTCTTTTTGTTTGATTGTTTTTATGTTAAGAAATCAATTTGAGCATGCTAAGTGAATGGTATTTAAGTTAAACTCTCCTAAACTGGAGATAAACTTTACACATGCTGCTTCCTATTCTAAAGAAAGATGAACTACCAGCTTGCATGTAATCTCACAAGGTGTTTAATTAACCTTGTTGGTGAAAACGTGAAAATGATAAATAACTTTGCGTTCAAAACACTCCACTAAACAGGATCTTTCAAGAACATTTAGTATGGAGTTATTCACCTGCTTTGATCTCCGAGCAAATGAGGCAAAGTCTATGCCAGCAAAGTGACTCTGCCTTCATTAATCACTCTGTTCAATACCTGTTTTTCAGTGGCAACATCTGGGCAAAAGTCAACATTGAGCCCAGCTCTATGGCATTCATTAGGAAAAAAAAAAAACATGGTATTTGGTCAGTGCAACTGTGGATACTGAAGTCCTTTTCCTATTGTTTAAAAATGCACTAAAAAAAAAAAAGATGTGATCTTAGATTCCAACTCTTTTAGTAAAGAATGACTAGTTTTAACTTTGTGATAGGACTTCCAACTGCTCATAAAACATAAGATCTAAACAAGATTAGCAATGGCTAATGGCCAGCAGACAATTCTGGGACAATGTGTTCTGGGAAGGGCTCTATTTCAGAAATATGTCTTATTCAAGTCATAAATATGAATGGGCCTAAATACAGGCACATACATGTGCTGTAAGAGCCAGTAGAGATCTAAGGCTCAATTCAGTGACACAAACTGAGGTATCTAGTGTCCCATGAACTGCCTTAGCTTCCCTGGATGATTTCCAGCCGATATCCCAGAAAAGCAAGAGTCTCTGGTAGGTCGTGTGTCATCTCTGTCATTCTTCTAAAGATGTCTTCAGTGCTTTTGATGGCACTAATCACCTAAATGTGTGCAGATAAATCACTGTGCAGTACAGGCAAAGAGTTTTGAAGAGCTTTTCAGCTTACCAAATATAGATGTTAACTGAACAGGTCTATAGACTCTATTGCCTCTGTTGGCTCCTGGCATAAATCAGAGGCTTAATTGCCTGAGTACACACTCGTAGAGCCATTTTGGGTGTCCTAGGGTTGTTGTCCAATACAACTGCTTGAGACTAATAGTTTGGACACAGGACCTGTTAAAAATCTTTGCCCTCTGGACCAGCAGTTAGGTGTCAGGATAGATCCCTATGGGCACTCTAAGTGTTCCCATGTGTGTGTAACACAACTGAGGCTACAATATCTGGATTTTATTCTGCTGATTTTAGTGGACAGCTTCTCATAGCATGAAAAGCATGGGAGGATGATGAAAGTAAACTATATACATAGAGAATTAATGAGCCATTGAGACCTGCTTCATGACTCTGTTATCTCATTACCATTAAAATCAAGGAATCTTTTGACCATGGTACTGCTGTATTCCAGCATTTAATCTTGAGGAAAAAACACAGCTGGTTGAAATGTCTCCAGTGACCACAGTGAAAGCATACAAATTTAGATCACCCGAGAAGCTGGCCAACAGCAGTTAAGACAGGTGGCAGGGCTGGTCCTGGTTCTGTTCTCAGCTGTCATATTACTGATACCTATAAAGAATTTCAGGCCTGCAGTGCTGAGAGCTAGTGAAAAATCAGCTGCCCTTATAACATCTGTAATGAAAAAAAAACTGTTAAATGATTTTGATAGCACAGGCTAAAACAGTAGTTGCACCAGAGTGAATTTAATCCAGTGTTTACCTATATGAATTGAGAAGTTATGAATCATTGCTTTGGCTACTATCCCAGATAGCAATCACTTATGAGTATAAAAAGAAGAGAAATAGACTATAAACTTTTAAATTAAAATAAATATTTTCTTTATACTTTGAAAATACCAGTTAGAACATAGAAATAAATTCTATATTTTGTATGATTCATCCAGCATTAAAGTAAGCTTGCAACCTTTGTATCATACTATATCTTCCTTACAAGTTACCAATTTGGTAGGTATTTATTGCAGTGGATATCCTGGAGTATAAATTGAAACAGATGTCAGTTAACAAACTCAAACTTATTTTCTATCAGGTTCACAGCAATGAGCTTAAGAATAAGCAACAATGCCAAGAATCAGAATCATATTATTGCTGGCACATTCACTATGTGTTCTGAGAGTCTATTCATACTGTCCTTATTCTGAACTACAAATACTTCATCCACTAGCAGGCAAAAACTTGAATAATGCCTCTAAAGCTGACTAGGGGAAAAGTTAATGTAAAGGTCAGCTAACAAAGAGCAAGACTTCACCTTGCATACAGAGCAAAAATCAAGCTGCAACTTTCATAACTTTAAAAGGAATCTATCAAGGAAAATAATGATATAACTCCCATGAGCAACATGCAAATCAGGAAATTTATCTCTAGCAAAATGTTTTATGTTATAGAAACCCACAAATAGATTTGATTCAATGACAGTAAATTAAACACAGTGGATAGTTCTATTTGACTGATGAGTACACATGCCACTAGCAGCAGAGCAATGACATATACAGGATAGTAATAAATACTTTCACTAGCAGTTCAGCAGGCATTAATCAATGACACTAAAAGAAGACAGACGCTTCAGGGAGAAATGCAATGGCACTAAGAAAAAAAATCTACTTTTCTGCATGCTTTTTCATGCCACTTTCATGAAAAAACAGTATTTCAGAATGTTCAGAAAAAAAGTATTTTGATCTATCTACAAGATCTTTGTACTATTATTGGTTGTGCTAACACTGAGTTGCTCCAGCTAACACATACCTCCATAACAACACTGGTTGCTTTCATCCTTTGGTGTTTGCATCTGCCTGTTTCTCACTCTTATGCTGCTCACCAACCCTAATGTACTCTTTTCCAATCTCCACTTCCTGCTCCTCATTAGAGCAATGGTGAAGTGAGAAAGGTGACTTTCCTTAACAATCTTTATAGCCAGCAGAGAAGGAAAGACAACTCCCAGGACCATTCAGAAGAAGAATATTGGGTTGCTTTTAATCACAGTCTAATATAGCCTGTGATATGAGCACAGGCCTTTCTATATGGGGACATTAAGTCCAAGTTATTCCACAGTGTATAATACTAATTGCCAGCTCAGTAGTATTAACTTCCTCAACTAGGCTACCCAACTCTTTCAGCAGATATCAGAGTTCACAGTCAAACCACAGACATGGCTATGCCTCTGAAGCTAGGGTGATGAGTACAGCAGAGCCTGCTGGCATATGCTTCAACTCAGAAGTGCTTCAGATACATGCCAGAAAGGATGGCATCTTACCTTTTACCTTCACAGCTGAACTGTGAGGATTGTGGTACACAGACTTATCAGTGACTGGAATTTTGGCCAAAGTGTGTGGTGAAGATGGGAACTGCCCCCAAGGGAAGGAAGGACTTGGAGAAGGCAAAGAGGAACTCAGAGACTGTAGAGCAGAAGGTGCCAGCAAAGCCTTACAGAGCTCCAGGCTGCCAAGAGGTCTTTTAACACAGATGGAAAGTGATCCATGGAAGAACCTTTAGCAAAAGAGGAGACAATAGTTGAATAGTATTTTAATTGCTTCATTTCAAAAAAGAACAAAAAAGGAAAAATGGAAAATAGCAGTAATAGCTATCCTGAGCATTTAATGAGGGTCAGAGGACTTGGGATTGGAGGAGGAGGTAGAAGATCCCAAAGTTTACCACTTCTCTGTGAGGCAGAGGGTCCAAAGCACTGAAAAGCCAGCACCAGACCTGGTCATCTGGCCATTAGCTATGCATCTTGTACCCACCCAGCACTGGCTCCTGCCCAGCTATTTCAGCAGCAGCAGTATGGGGACAGATAAGAGCCAGAGAGCTTCCAGCAGGGGCTGCCTCTTCTGGCAGGGATCAGCCCACTTGCTGTGTCTCTCCAGAGCTGGTGGTGGTGCCAAGCAATAGTCCAGCCAACCCTCCAGTATAGCAACCAGATGGACCAACTTTTCACTGGTGCTTTAAAGGTCCTGTTTCTCACCTCCAGACGAGGTTTCATTTTAATGAACATATTAACAGATGTTACTGGAAGTCCTGCTTCTGCTATTGCAATGGCTGCTGACCAACTCACCTCTCCCTTTATTACAAGGATTTCAGGACAAACTGGTCAATACTGTGATCATACAAAGATCAACACCACTAGATATCTAAAATCCTGCTGCTTTTGGGAGAAACATGGACTTTAACCAGGAAGTGAAGAGTCCTGGCAATAGTGAATTGTATTTCACTGTAGAAGTGCCAGAAACCCTGATGCAGCCAAACATAGTTTCACTTGAGGACCAATTGTGGGTTCCAGTGTGAGCTGGATACAATTCAGACAAACCCCTCCATGTTGCAGCTGTTCCACAACTGGCTGAGGGACGAGTCGCATGGACTACAGCAATGGTGTGATTCACCTGAAGGACACTGTCCTTTCCTTCCTATACTGTGGAAAGCAGAGGAGGAGTCTCTCTTTGTGTTGGGAAATGGCTGGTAAAAGTTAGTCAAATGTCATGACTGCCTTGGGGCATAAAAAAATCAGTACTAAGACAGTGCTATTCTGGAATATAGACCCAGAGTGAGAATAGAAAATGAAAACCTCTTTTTTTCCAACCACGATTAGTAAAGTGTGTTCCTTTTCAGAATTGACAAGGAAAGAGATTATTGCTGAGTAAGACATTCTAGATTTATAGTTATAATTTTAGCTTGCTCTTCCTACCAGCTCCTCAGGAGACTGTTAAAATAATCATGCAGCTACCACAGTTCAGAGCCCTCTTCATTCCCCTCAGTCTAATAAAAGAAGTCCCAGGAGCAGATAGAAGCACTGCTGGCAGTACTTCCCAACGGTCTCATCTGTGCAAGGTCTTCACTGCCTGGGGTTGCTGGTGGACAGCCTTGTACATCTGTCTTGGCAGCTTGCTAGCCTTATCTGTGCCCTCAGTGGAGCCATAATAGAGCATGCATGGTAGTTGCATCTGGTCTTGTGGGTATCTTTAGGAATAGCCACAATAGAAACTGTGGACAGGGCCAATGAGTCTTGCAGTTTTAGATGCCTTTTGCCTGTGGCAATAAGCACGTGGTATTATTAGAGCTGCAATTCTCTGCCCTGCTGTGTTTTTACAGGAACATAAGAACAACCATACTGGGCCAGTTAGGTCTATACACCCAATAGTGTGTATATGACGGTGACGAAAGTCAAATCTTTCTTTCATCTGTCTGTTCATCTACTCTTTTTTGTTTTATTTTTATTTTTTATTTTTTGTTTTATTTTTCCACTTTTGCTCCCTCTCTCAAATATTCTTGAATATTGGTCCTTTTTCTTTTTTAATTTTGATAAATTGAAAGTTGAATTTTAATACAGTGTAAGAAAAGCAGAAATCCCCCAAAGTGATTTTTTTTAATCCAAAACCTGGCAAATCCAGTAAAGTGTGGAATGGAAATATCAGTAGTTAGTTTCCAAAGTATCTTGCTATTGCTATGTAATTGTACTTCATGTTCACGTAGAGGATGAGATTGTGTCACTTTCTACTAGTTCTCTCCGTGTGGAGACTAATGGATCTCATGGATCATCATAAAAGTCCAACCGGCAAGTAGTAAGAATTCTGTATAATATTTAATGAGTAATCGGGGTCAGGTTTAACAGCTGAGAAATCTTGGTGACACATTTTATTTAATAAGTGCCTAAAGACTCTTCAGCTTGAGGCTGCTCAGGCTTCTGGAAACATTTAATTCAGCCTGGACCTGTTTAAATTATCAGCAAAGGATATGTCTTACTATAATGACATCACTTAATTTTTCAAAGCTAGTTATTTCTTTAACCTGTGTCATTGTGTAAAGACTGAAATTATGTGAAATACAATTGATTAGTAGATTCTAAAACATATTACAAAGTTATATTTTGAGGCAGTGTTAGTTTATTGCTATATGCATGCATTTGGCCACTTTTTCAGGACAGTTGCTAACATGATTCATTGTTTGGCACCCACTGACTCATGAAAAATGATATTTGCACTAGAATAATCTTGCAAGGTTAACATTTGTGATAACTATCCTCTTGATAATTATGAGTCTAGATAAATGTTAGTCAAGCTGATGCTTCTCAAAGAAATTCTAATTTCCATCATATTTTTTTTTCAGTTTCTTCTCTAGTATTTTTTGTTTTATCACCAATAATGCATAGGAATTTTCCTTCATTTGCATTTCCAAAAGAACATTCATTCTCCATGGAATGGAAGCTGTCACCAAATTGATAGTTCCTAAACTTGCTAAGCTATCGGTTTAGACAGTGGATTTCTTTGTCTATGAAGATTTTGTTTTTCTTTTCGATAAGTATATTTGAAAACGTACATCATTCTTGGATGTGAGTAGTGGGGAACTAAAGTAGTAGTAAAGAGTTTGGGCTACACTGGCATCTGATTTTTTTTCCCTAGAAGATGTAGTCACTATGGTAATGAATTAAACTATAATCACAAATGGCAGAAAAATCTTGCTTTCTTTTTTCAAGACCTTTAGAAATAACCTGTAGACCATAGGGTACAAAAACACTGAATAAAGTCCACAAAGAGCTTGGTGTTCTCGTCCCTAGCAGAAGATAATAATTTGATCTGTATATTCCTCATACAGAGCAGAGAGTTAGACTTTTATAAAGGGACCATAAAAGTTAAGTGGACAAAAGCCATCTGTTCTTGGAACTTAGGTTACTATTTTCAGGCTGTAGGAAAAGCCCACTTTTTTGATGTCTTCCTCTGAATACATTTTGTTAACTTGTACAATACTTAGCATACCTTCATGTATTCACTGGAGACGAAAGAATGTAAGCCTATAGGTACGTAAGAAACAGAATACCTGATTGCAGTCAAAATTGCAATTAACACTTATTATTAAATATTTAGCCATTAAAAATAAAGGTAACCTCTCTTTAACTATTAGGTTATCTGACTAACAGCTAATCAAATCAAATTAGAGATCCAGTCATGAGTTGAGGAACAGGTGGAAGAATCCAAGATGAACATAATGAATCTGCCATAATGATCACAGGAAATTAGACTATTGTCTCCATTGTAAAACACACTAAGAAAATTATTGTGAAAGCAGGATAAAACTTACTATAGGACACAGGAGTGTTTGGGGATGTAGCAAAAAGACTTTAGGTATTGTAGAATACTTCTAATGGGATGAGTAGGAGAAAGGACAAAGGCAGGAAAAGGGCAGGACTGGGGAGGAGTAAGCATGGGAAAATGAAGGGAAAAGAGAAGAATATTGAGGATAGCCACATATAAAGAGGCAAGCAGATAGTACGCATGTCTGGCCAAAAAATGTTCTTACCACAGTCTACACTATATTACCAAATCACATTTCTAACTATGTTTTATGGAAGCATAATCCCTATTCTGAACCTGCATGAACAGCTAGCAGTCTTCAAGTCAACCTCATCAGCAAGTAGGGCAAGAAGTGCCAGGTCCTGGAAAGCCTGAATATCTATCTAATCCTGTCTATGGTGGAATCCGTAAAGGGGAAAACTGTGGACCAGCTAGCAAACTTCAAGGTGGAGTGTTCATATGGCAGGAGGACATAAGTATCTTGTAACTGGGTCAGAGACAGTGACTGGTTAAGGAACCTAGTAACTGGAGTGTAAAACCTGTGCCAATAGCTGAAGAATCCGTGAAGATGGGTGTGGCTGTAAATCAAGAGAATCAGAATGTGTGCATGTGTGGAGGCATTCAATGTGTATATGTGTATTGGGAGTATGTGCCCAGCCTCACTGCTGGCTGGACCTGAGTGCAGAGGACCACGGAATCCATCAGGAAGAACCCCAGGTTCTCACAGGGGTACCCATCGTGACCCTAGTAGGCCAGGAAGAGCTTGTCCTGCTCCTGAAGTATGCTGAATACACAGAATTTGTTTTTCTTCAACAAACACCAGGTGGGTTGCTTTGGGGGAATATTTGGTTTGTTTTTGTTTTTGTTTTTGTTTTGTCAGGCAAGGTGAAGGGGAGAGAAAAGCCAGGGGAGGATGGTTTTATTTCTTACCCACTGACTCCTTCATGGTGTGAAGGGTAGGATATTTCAGTCCTGAATCAATACCATGCTGCTCTGACAACAGTCTTGCTGACTTGGAGCAATCTCAAAAGTATCAGTGGGAGGATATGCAGTCAGACAAAAAGGATGCTGAAGCAACATTGAAAGAACAACTGAATTTGACATTCAATACATCTGCTGACTGGAGCTCATTTGTTCACTGTTCAAATATTCTCTGAATCTTAAAGTCTGGCCTTGAAACCACCTGAAGAGCCATTCTGAGTGTATGAGGGAGGGTGCATATTGTCCTTAATTATAAATAGCATAAACATGGCTCTCCTAATTGCATATGACAGACTGACTTTATATATTAACATTTACTCTGAATACACTGAGATAAGAAAAGACATAAACACTTCAGGAAAAATGAAGAGAGGGAAGAGAGAAAATACTTTGTGCTGGAGTACAAAGACTGAGTTTATCTTCCTAGTCAGTTCCAGTCGAGAATGGGAATCATAGACCAATGTTGGCAGGAAAAGACCTCTGAAGGTCATCTAGTTTAGTGTTCTGTTTAGAAAAGGGCCAACACAGAGCAGGTTGTTCAGACCATGAGCAATAAAGTTTGACTCTCTCCAAAAATGGAGATCCCATGACCTCTCCTGGCATCTGTCCCAATGTTAAGACTTCTAACACTATATCACTATAAAGAATTTTTTTTTGGTAACCTAATCAGAATCTCTCAAGCTGTAATTTGTGTCCCTTGTCTCTTGTTATTTTACAGTGCATCTCTGAGAATGGTCAGGCTCCATCTCACTATAACCACTCTTGGATGTCTCCCATCTGGTGTCGTTGAATTAGGTATGTTCTGTTGTTTTTAGCAGACTGTAACTTGATTTTGCTCTATCATAGATGCTACTTCATTTCCCCATACTCAGCCACTAATATTAGGGACCCTGAGACCAGAAAGCAAGGTGTATTAGTAAAGAACAAGTTAAGAACAAATTAAAAAGACCTTAAGTACTTCAGCCTTTTCTGCGTCACGAGGTCTTAATCACTGGACCTACAACCTTATTGAGTATTGTACCACAATTTCTTTAGCTTTTTTTTTTTTTTTTTTTAACTCCTGATGTACATATAGAAGCCGTTCTTCTTGCTCTTTACATTTGCTAGTTTAAATGCCAACTGCCTTTTGGCTTTCCTAAATCTATCCCTACATACCTGGCCAATGTCTATCATGGAGAGAATCCCCCTTCTACTTTCTGTACATAATTTTTTACACTTGAGCTCAGCCGTGCTGAGCTTCAGCATTACCCATCAGAGTGAACCATTCCTGTGCTCTGAGGATGATCTTGAAGATCATCCAGCTCATCCTGAGATCATCAGATCATCCTGAGACCCTTTTCCCCCGCCAGTTATCTAACAGTTTCCCACACAAGCCAAACTTCACTGTCCTAAAGTCCAGGTTTGTTGTTCTGCTACTCAACTTCTTCATTTCTATCAAGATCTTAAACTCTACCATGTCATGGTCTCTGTACCCAAGGCTGACTTCAGCCTTCACATCTGCCAACACTTCATCTTTACTGCAAGTATGAGGCCTATAAAAGTATGTGAACATGTCTTTAGCCAGCTATCCAGCATCTGCATTAAAACGCTTTCCTCAACATATTCTAGAAATTTGCTGGATTGCTCACAGTCTGGCCCATCTCCCCTCCACATTACATCACCTCCACATTACATCACCTGTGAGAGCCAGGGATGGGAACCATGAGGCATCCTCTAGTTGTCTAAAGAAGCCTTATTGCTTTTTCTTCCTCATCAGGAAGCCTCATTGCTTCCTCTTCCTCATCAGATGATCTGCAACAATCACTCACCACAATGTCCTCTTTGTTTGCCTCCTCTCTGACCACAACCCCTAAACTCTTGTCACTTGTTCCAAAGAAAACCTCGATGCATTCAGGATACCCCTGTGAACAGATCACAACTTCTCCTCTCCATCTCCCTGGCCTGGCTTTCTTGTAGCTGTCAATCACAGTGCTCCAGTCACACGCTCTCTCCCATCCACCACACCTCTGCAATCCTCATGACGTCGTCTAGCTCTTCATACACTTCTAACTCCTCCTGCTTGTTCCTCATGCTGTATGTCTTTGGGCATGCATGAGATGGGCTGTCAGTTGTGCTGCCATCTCAACAGCACTATGAGAACTTCCTCTTTCATGCTGTTCCCTGGGTATTTCCTCACTGCCACTGAGATTCTGAGTTTCTCCAGACTTTGATGACCATACCAGAATAACCTAGTTTAGAGCCCTTGTCACAATTTTAGAAAGCCTGATGAAAAAATGATGCCCTTAGCTCTACGTTGCAGGTTTGGCAGGCTAGACCCTAATTGATTTAGGAGAAAAGGAAGAACAGACTGTCAAAGAGGGGGAGGTTGATTTACAAGGCAGAATATAGGAAAGAAGAGATTCCTTTTAGCTAACCTGGTGGAGGACCGTAAAGGACTGAAATCTCTCTCTGATCATCAGGCTCTAATCTGAATCAATGTTCTTGAAGCCAGAAGCTGGCAAAAGCAAGGCACTGATTACAGAGTGGAAGTCAAAGGCAAAAAAAAAAAAAAAAAAAAAAAAAAAAAAAAAAAAAAAAAAAAAAAAAAAAAAAAAAAAAAAAAAAAAACGGGGTTTTCTTCTGTCAAAGTCCTATTAAATTCAAAAGTAAAGAATATGGAGAAAAATCTTTTTTTTTTTCTATTAGCTGTCTTATCATTCTATATTTGGGATTAATTCAAGTGAAATTAGTAGGGTAGAAGATAAAAAAAAGTGTTAGAGTCAAAGTAGGCCTAAAGATTTTCATTTTTACTTAGAAGCAACTTATTTGCAAACAGATGCTTGGCACTGCTGAAGACAATCTTGAAGTAGAAGATTTTTGACATATGCAGTTCTAAGGAAAAGAGCCTCATGTACTTACTACCAGCAAAGACAAGATATCATCCGCATATCTGTTAGTGAGAAAAATCAGTTCAAAAATTTTAGAGGTCCTGTCTTATAGATTTCTGTCTGTCTCTCAGCCTTTCTTTCAGTTATGCTAGGCCCTACACCTTACGGATAAGTGGAAACTTCTTACAGTTAATGACTGCTGAAGTGTTCTTGCTTTACCTCATTTCTGTGCAAATATTCCATGTTGGGAGTGCTGGACAAGCAAGTTAAGGAAAAGACAGGCCTTGGCATGCTTCATTGCAGATGCTGATCAATGTTCCATTGCTCTTCCTTTTAGGTTTTAATAAGCCTCTAGCCTTGTCTTGAAATACATCTCAAAGTCTGGAAGGAATATAGAGGTCAGAGACATGCTTAAGGTTTTTGTGAATTCAAGCCTTAAAGACAAGATCCAAAGTGTGAGTTGTGATATGCAATACAGGGGGCATTTCAGTACACAAAGAAGTTACTTGAAATGGTTGATAACATGATAACAATGACACCTGAATGGGACTATTTGTGGTTGTTAATGTATTCTTTATAGATCAGGATACTTCTAAAATAAAATAGTAATTCAAGAGAATCATCTTAAAATAACAAACAGCTACTGATAATTATTCAGCAAGGAAAAAAACATACAGAAAGGGAGAGGTTCCAGACTACATATTACCATATATAAAGAGAAGAATTTGTAGAGCTAAGTAAAATGTACAGAACTGTACAGAAACTGAAAATTGTGATATTAAAAGCAAGCGCTGTGCTTTTTATCATAAAGCTTGTTTCATTGTGGCAATTTTTTTTTTTTATTACTGAAACTATTACTTACATGACATGCAGTTAGAAATATATGTCTTATGTTGCTGTTTTATATTGACATCTACATCATTGCAATAGCACAGCCATAGTAATAACCTTTCAACGTTATCAATCTGACTTCAACAGAAGTAGCATAAATGTTATGGATGGTAACAACGTGTATGGTAATGAAGTCAGCATAGACGATTAAGGCTTTCAGATGACACTATATACTGCTGACATACTTTTTTTCTGCCACTGCTATAAGTGGAGGAAAATACAATTTTAGGGAACAAGAAAAATAGTTAATTTATTTTTTGAGTATGTAAGTGTCTGGTAAAATTTGCAACACACTGAACATATAGATCCTATCTGTTACAGTGAATATTGGTTAGATTTGGATTTGAAATCTTGATTCAAAAGATACTATACTAGTATGTATTCTCCACACGCTGAGCATTGCTTCATTGGCAGAGCAGGTCTGATGCATCTAAAATGGATTCGTCTTGGATGAAACTAAACTAGGTGCTCTGCTTCAAGGGGCATTTTGCTTATTGAAAATCCCAGTGGGTATACAAGCAGCTGATCCAGTCAGTGATTCTTCCAACAGCTTTCAACAGGTACATCGCAGGGATGTTTGGTTCAAGGAACGAAAATCAGTGAAGCTCAGATCTGTGAAGTAGCGAAAATGAAGTTTTGTGTTAACTCCTGAAATTGTTGCCTATTCCCTCTGTTCCAGATGAAAGATGATCAGAGGCAACATCCAAGAAAGAGTGGGAAATCTTAATCCCTGACTAAATAATTGTCATCCTTTTCTTAGGACAAAGAGCAAAATCAGAATTTAGATTCTTCTCCAGAAGAAATCATAAATATATTTAGTTTGGGATTTGAGGAAATTAGTTTTGGTTTGAGCTCTTGGAGCTCAGACTTGGAGAGGAAGAAGAATGCCATCTTTTTGCATTAATTGGTTTTCATTAATTAAATTATTTCTCCCTCTCTTTTGCACTCCTAGGTCCAGAATTGTAACCAAACTAATCTCTCCATCAGGATGTCTAATTAAACTTTCCTTTCAGTAGCTGAATAGTTGATCTGATATCATCTTTATTATCCAGTAACACTAAAACACCACTCAGCCATTCAACTTGATGCTACTGAAATATAGAAAAAGGAGCTACTTACAAGAAAAAAAATACATAAATACTTAAATAAATAAAAATATATGAGAAAAAGCTCCCCAGATAATTGTCCATCCAGTGACAATGGAACATTGAAATAGAGATATGAATATTCATAATTTTAAGTGCTTTTATCATATTTAGATAATGTCCAGCTGAGCCTTACAGGAAAGCCCAATTTCCACCTTCAGAAATGATTTAGGTGTGTACCTATTGTTTTTCAAAAAATATTTAATTGGCTAGAAATTAATCTAGGGGCTAAGCCTGGGAGAATTGAAATTCTCTCATTGAAAACAAAATATGTGTGACTACTAAAAATGTGACTACACTTTGTGTAGCTTTGTGCACTTTGTGCAGCTTTTCTCATGCAGCCATTATCTGTTGCCACCTCTACCAAGATATGCCACAGTCCTATATACTCCAAATTCCTAAAGGAAGTCGCTTCTAGACTGAGTTTTGTTCCCTGACATGTGAATCACCATCAGCTACTTCCTTGGTAATCTAATAGCATCAAATTCTCTCATGCCACTGCCCCAATCTTCCCAACTAGTGTATGTCCTGCTTTGTAACTAGGAGTCCTTTATCTTACCCTAACAAAATGGAAGTACAGGTTTTCCATTGTGGCTTATCACAGATTAGGTCAAGTTGCAAACGGTTTCTACTCCACACTTTGTTTTCCTCTCCTTTTCTCTGAATATGTCATCTGTAAAAAAGATCTGCATTTTACCAAGGAAAAGTTACAAAGTTGGAAATATGTAATAAAATGACTGATTTACAAACTCTCAGAAAATTAAGCAGGTTAGTTATTAAAGCAGGTCAGGACTGCTGTAGAGAGGAGTCCAAGCTAATGATGGAGAGGAGGTACAGTTTTTAGTTTATTGTTCTGGAGCTTTCTCTGGGATTTATCATCTTGCCTTCTTGCTATCCTTCACTTACAGCAGAAAAGCTCATCAGTTTCCATAGTTAATTCTGTCTCTTTTCACCATCTCAGGCTAAGCCCTGAGATGCCTATATGTAGAAGAAACGATTTTTGCCAGGTCACAAGCAGAACCCTCAGTCTGAAGATCAACTGCTTCAAAGTACATACACACAAAGTAGTTCTCCAGCTAGGTTTACTTCTTGTAGTGCTGACATACTACTCTTCAAAAGAGATTGGAAAAGCACACAGCAGGCATGAAATGGCTTAAGTTATTCAAGACAAGATGGCTGGGAAAAAAAATATAGAGAAAAACTCACTGGGCAAAGGAATTGAGCAACATTACAGCAGATTATATGCAGCATAGCTAAAGCAGACTAATGCACATCTATAGAAGCAATTGGAACACTCAGCATAAAGTAGTAAGAATCACTGTGGTCAGCTTAGAGCTGGTCAAAAAGCGAATGCTTAACATATGTGCAAAGAAAAAAATACCTAGGATTTTTAAGCCATTTTATACTTGAATGGCAATTTATACAAGCATATGACTCCAATTTTAAACATAGCTAAGGAACATCACATTGCACATGTTTGAGTAGATCTGTTTTTATAAAAGCTCTTCAAACTTGCCTAAAAAAATCACATTATAGTTATGATTCATTTGGACTGCCAGAACAAATACTTTATGATAGTAGTGCCATGGTAGGTTTTCTGTTGTGTAAAAATCTGCAACAGCTCATTTTTCTGCTTAATCCTTATCTGCATTGGTTGATAGAGTCTAGTTTTTTTGTCAGCTGAGGATTCTTAGTTACTCACCCTATGATTCTTCATTCCTGTTCATGTTGACTAATAACAGTATTGGTGGGTTTTGCTGAACCCACAATATCCCATTTTCTTTCAGAGTATGCAACAATACATCACTCTTTTACCAATTTTGATGTAGTATAACAAGATCTTTGAAAGATAAATACACAAACGGCTATATTCTTTGTAATATAAAGTACATGGAAACTTAATATTGTAAAGTATCTCCATTTGATCTCTCCCCTTCTTCTCCTTAATTTTTGTACTTTTGATTATAGATTTATTTTAGTGAGTATTTGGCTGTCAAAACAGCAGGAATTACCCAGCCTCCCCACACAACTTTATTTTCCAGTAAGCTGCCTATTTGCCACTCACCTTTCTGCCATTGCTCGAGTAAAGCAATAAAAACAGTTAAGTTTAGGATTCTTAGCAATGTCAGGCCTTTGGGATGTGAAAAAAATAAGGAACAGAAATACTGACAACTTCAGTCAGGTGATGCATTTCTCAAATCACTGTAAATGGGTAGAGGGAATCACAACTTTCACGCTCTCTTTGTGTGTCTTGTTTACAGATGTTGATGTCTGCATTTAATACCCTGGTTTAAGGTACAAATAATGGTTACAATTGCTGCTGCTTCAGTTTGAAACAGATTTGTTTTTACTACTAAGAATAATGTTGGCTAAAAATCTCACTGGAGATTATTTTGTTCTTTTCTTTCAGCAAGAGGCAATGTTGAAGACTGCATTATTGTGTAATTTTATAGTCCCATTTAATTTTTGTCCAGGAGCCTGAACATTAGTAACACCTTTTTATGTTTTAATTGTTTTCTTTTTGTTTGTTTGTTTGTTTTCTGAAATGTATTGTATTCCTTTGTTTCTTATTTCAATTTCCTTTGACAGAAATAATTTGGACCCTGTTTCTAGGTTTTTGTTGTTTGGGATTGAAGTTAAAAAGCACTATTCTCTTACCCCTCTGAGAGAGCAGCCAACCCATCAATATTTTCTGTGATGGATGTTTTTCAAGGGTGATGCTAATCTCCCTTATATGAATTTAAATGGAGAGCAACTACACTAAGAGTAGGTTTATATACAGAAGAGTTGGTCTGGATCACATGATTTTTTATAATTACCTTTTTTTCTCCTGGTGGCTGTTTAGAAATGCAAGGACTATAATGAAATAGTCTATTATGCACAGAAGTCGATACTGTTTCATATGGAAGCTCTTGATCTATTGCAGTGCCTGCCAAATCCAATTCCACGGAGAAGGATGCTCAGGGGCTCAAATTTTGCCTCTAGCCTTGTGGCACATATCTACAGCTAAGGTCTTTTTTTTCCCACTGCAGTATGAAGGAGAAAACTCCTATTGACTTCAAAGAGAGCACAAATGGGCCCTAGGGTAACAACCAAACTGAAAAACTAGTATGTATTCCTAAAATGACTCATCTGGATATGTCTCACTGAAGATTTTTCAATCCTAAACTTTTCAAAAAGAGTGGAGCAGTATTTTTAAAAATGCCCCAATCCTCTGTTTTAGGTAAGGCCAGAGAGTCCAGACCACACAGGGAATAACTATCTGAAAAAAAGACCTCAACATGACACTCAGGTCCCCATCCAGTTTCAGTGTGTCTGGATGCCCTCTCTCCACTTCTCCACCAGCACTACAGCGCACACAGCATGCCTGGGGCAGTGGATTAGAGCTCCCAGCTCAAGATCAGACGCTTGCACAAAGCTCTACATGCCCAACAAGTGCAGACAGCAAGTGTGGCAACTGAAGCAACTGCAGTTTGTCACTAGATAAAGTAGAATAAACTTCTGCCTCAACTGGTACCATTACATTTGCCGAGCTCTCCTTCTGCCTTCCTTAAGTAGACATTGATTACAGTCACCTTTATATCAGCCTATTGTGAAAAGTTCAAAGACAGACTTTATCTCTGACCTTAGCACTTCAGAGACAGGCAGAGAATAAGGGGAGAAAAAGAGACAGAGAATGAACAAACTCAGCTTTATAAACTGAAAAAAACAGAGATTCAGTCAAAACTAGAGAAGCAGGAGATGACAAGTGATATGAGAATAAATTAAAGATGAGGAGCTAAATCACAGAAGTGATAGAATTCAGATTATTAGACTTTCAAAGACAGTTCTTGCCAGATTAACCTGTCAGCTTTCTCTGATAAGATAACTGATTTTTCTAGAGCAGAGATATGCAGTAGATCTCATCTATCTAAGCTTTAACAGAGCACCTGACATGATGACATGTGAGAAACAGTTCAACTGGAAAAGATGGGGATTAATACAAGCTTTATAATAAGTATGTAAAATTGCCTGGTCAGGGGAAAAGAATGGGCTGTACTGAAAGGAATCTATTGGTGTTGGAAAAAGGTTCACAGTCTTGAACAATCTGCCATTAAAGTTATTGTGTATTTCCATTAATAATCTCAGCACAAGAAATTGGGAGTGTGTTAGCAGTTTGCTGGGAACATAGTGTTAAGAGATCTTGTCTGCACAGAAGAGAATGGGGCATTCTGCAAGGATAACTAGATGGCCTTAAATTTAGATGGCAGGAGCAAACTCAAATTCACTGAAAGAATAATTGCAGTATTATCTTCTATAAGCAGAAAACTCAGAAGTTGGAAATAATGGAGAAGAAATTATTGTGTATACAATTTGGGTCACTCCTCTTCCAAAGCAATGAATCCTAATTGGAACAAATGTACAGAAAAAGATACTCTGTTCCCATGACCATGCTGATCTTTATCACATGAAAGTAGATTAAACTAGATTGGTTTGCTAGTGAAGTGGGGAGGACATGACTTACTCCTAGTTTTCCTCACTACTCTAGCTACTTTAATACTATGCGTGCAACAGCAGTCTAAGGTAACGTTGAACTGACAGCTTACTAGGTATATCAGATAGACTCCCATCAGGTCCTTTGCAGGCCTGCAAAGTTATCCTTTGGTAAAAATGAAACTTATTTTCTACAGTGATCCTCTCTGCCCTGGCACCTGGATAATACACCTACCGAGCCATGTGTTGAAAACAAGAAGATGGTCAAAAACTGAGGTGCATTGCTGTCTGACACTGGCAGCTGAAACAAGCATTTTTTGTGGAAAGACACAGTATCTTCATTAGTCTACTGTCAAGCCAAATATTGCCTAATGTTTTTAATTTATATAGAATAATTTGAAACTGTTGGTACCTAAGTATTTCATTTTTAATTTATGAAATTTATTTGAAAAATGTGTTGCTTCAAGATTTTTCAATTTATTTACAGTTACCTTATTTTTAAGGTTGCCTAATATTGATGCTTATGAACATGTATCACACTGCATATGAACAGATCATTCATCCCAAAAATATACATAAAATCAAGTATCCCCAAGCATAAATACTCATTTAATTAGTTCCCTCTAAGGCACAAGCCTTTAAAAATTTGAACATTTCATTATGCCCTTCAGTAAATTCTTAGTTCTGTCAAATGTTTATATAAAGGTTGAACTGAGCATAGTCAAGGGTTTTGCAATTATAAAAATCTGCAACAACCACCTGGTGCTTAAACTGGAAACATTATTTCCATTATATTTTAATCTCATCACTGACAGTGTTTTAGGTATTTAACACCAATACAGCTTTTCACAGGCTGAAGTGAACATCTTGAAATTTATCCAGAAAACAATATGAAGCTCATTCATCTGGGAAAGAACTGACATAATATTTTATATCTAATAGAGTTAAGTAAATGAGCAGCTGTGATTTTTATGAGTTGAAGTATCTTCATGGGCTTGAGGGGAAGCCCGGTGTAGAGCAGATGGCCGTATTCTGATTTGATAAGGGTGCTTAGATAATTATAATGGTAAATATATTCTTTTGAGAAGAGTCTTAGTAAGTTCCTAACCTGACACAAATATAAGATGGCATCATCTTGGATCATGGTGCCATCTAAGATCCTCAAGGTATTAAAGCATAAAAGAGCAACTCAGACTGCAGATCTTTGAATAAGAAACAGAAAAACTGTGCAGAAAAAAAAAAGCCACACTGCCATATCCTCAGGTTCTTTCCTTCACCTCATTATTCCTGTTATGTTTATCTTATGTTCCAGAGCTCTTAGAATCGTTCTCATCCTATTATCTATCAAACAGTGTGATAAGGGAGGCATTGCATTTAGGTTCCATAAAAGGCATGATATAGCATTTTATGTCATCCCTGAATTATTTCTTAATGTCTAAAATATGTCATACTTTCCTTCAGGAATTTCAGATTAAAAAAATACTTGCTTATACACAACTAGATAGCCACCTCTATAAAGAAAAGAAGACAAGCTCTCCAACTCTCCATAAAATGTCCATCGCATAAAATGATTTTTTTCAGAATAATCTGAAATAGATAGTAATCCTTTTTTTTTTTTTTTTTCCCCAGAGAAAACTTCCATGAAAAGTTCTACTTTCAAAATTTTTAATAGACTATAAAGAGAGGAGTCTCACTGCAGTGCAGGAGCAGGGAGGTAGGGAGAGGTTGGCTTTCGGGATTTTTTATTTTTGCAGTTTTGATAACTCTAAAGGGATAAGAGAACTGTACAGAGGAAATGGAATTCCTCTGGAGGATGAGTGTAAGTCTCAACTCAAAGAGGATCTAAATACTTAGCTGAATCAGATCTGGAACTTTAGAATCAGACTGTTTTGCATGGTGGGGAGGATATCCAAAGAAGATACTTTATGAGCAGTGAAAGGTACTTCTAATTATTAATCCTTGGGCATCTTTGTTTCAAGGTAGTGTTTTGACACAAGTTATAGCAGCAAAAACACGCTCCTGGCATAGAGGAATGGACTCTTAAAACTATTTCAAACTTCCTTGTACCTTACAGTTCTTTTATCACTAGAGTTTAAAATTGTAGAAATATAAGAAATGCACATACCTGTCTTTCCTATGCCAGATTTATCTAGTAATCTTAAAGATAAAATTATAGAAATATTTCATATCACTTTTAGACAACTCCTACATGACATACAAACATCTACGTACATGGTTATATAGAAATATCCAGAAGCAAAGAAAGTACTCGTCTGGCATCTGAAGCTGGCCTTTCCGAGCCAAATTATTCAGGCCAGAACTTATGTTAAAGAAACTTATTGTAGCAGTACTTTGTGTGATATGTTTCTGTTACAGCTAACATAGCTTACCACCTTATCAGTGATGGTTTTGTTTGCTTATGACTATGAGACGTATTACAGGGAACCAGGGATATGTTCTGAAATAGTTTATGTCTTTTAAATAGCATGAAAACACATGATTGCACTCTGCCTAAATAAAGCTTGTGTAAGCTTTATATACAAATACATATACATAAATCAGAAATAGCAGCATCTTTGCTTATTATTCTGAACAGCTATTTCTTTCTGAAATATTTCCATTTTTTCATATTGTACAGTTTTAATTCCACTGAATCTTCTCTCTGTTCCTTTCAAGTCTTTCCTTCACTATTTTTATTTTAAAAGATCAATAAAGTGCCAAGAAATACTTCAACCTTTTCAGATAATCAATATTAAGAAGGATTTTCAGCTATCAACAAACATTGTTTCAGACAATAATTATAGAGAAGAGTGGCAGGTTCTCATTCATCACCTTAAGCAGATGTCTGAGGGAGGAAATAAGATATCTTAAGTACCTGAGATTTTGCTTCAGAAACATCATTTTTGACACATACCCATTAACTGGGCTTGGTTGTGGATAGTGTCTCTGCTTTAACAGATAATGTTGCTGCTATTAGCAGAAAGTGGCCCATTCTGTCAACTCTTTCTCAGCATAATTGCTCCATGGATGACAAATGATTGCTCAGAATATCAGCACATGGTTTATTGTCTTTTTGCACTTCACCTAAATTAAAAGTGAAATAATGCTATTGGATTTCCAGATGAGAATTTGCAGTTAGAGGAATGTTTACTGTTCAGTCTAGAGACTGAAATATTTGGAAAGTTATGTGGGTCTAAAGGGAATGATACTGAAGTGATAAAATATTGAATTGGAATTTAAAATAGAAAAAGGGTCACTATATCCCAAAGGTCACTTTTTAAAATAAAAAGAAACCACTGGATCTTCCTATAGGCTTCTTTTCTTTTCTCTATTTAAATAAGAATGATAATGACAATAATTTTAAGCCATCTGGAGTCCTCAGATGCTTCCCAAAGTAAAACCATACATACGTAATTATTGTCTAACTAAACAGCAAACTACAATTTCTACTTAGATAATATAGGGCTTCCCTACAAAAGGAAGTATTTCAGAGAGAAAGAAAGAGAGAAAAATAGGGAGAGAGG
>VZSG01000919.1:29448-85654 GCA_013398315.1 Nothoprocta pentlandii
CTTCTCTGCTGGTCTTCCAGACCTGCCTGGATGCCGCCCTGTGCCGTGTGCTCTAGGTGTCCCTGCTTGAACAGGGAGGTTGGACTACATGATCCCTTTCCAACATCAACCATTCTGTGATTCTATGAGTTTTATGCTCCCTTTTGGTAGTAAGAGCAAAGTCTAGCAAGACATGTTCGTTCTTTTTTGGAGTTAGAACTTCATTTAAAAGTTATTTTATCTCAGAATTACAGTTTCATCTCTGATTTCATCTGGATAAAATACTCTATGCTATTCTTTTGTCAAAGCAACTGAATTTTCATCCACCTTTGCTGGACACTCATCCTACTACTTTCTAAACACAGATAAGAGTCAGGAACCTTATTCTGCTTCCCCTGCAGCATGTATGTCCAGTGAGAAGACAGAAGAGTCTGTTATAGTTCAGTTTCAAACTATGCTTGACATATTCAAGTCAGAGACCTCTCTGCTGCAGTAGGACGTTTTTGTCTTGGGGACAAATTTCTCAACTTGGGATGGCTTCATCTCAGCTCTCTTCATTCCAGCTACAGTCTGAAAGAGTCAAACCAGATGACTGCCAAAATGCTGCAATATGAGCTCCAGGTACATTCCTTCTTCAACCTTCTAGTTACATAGATCAGAATATTGACCCTCAAACACCGCAGGAGGTCTTGTCTGAGAGCCGGATGCTCAGGAGTGCAAGTCTGTTCCTGAACAAACACAGATTTTCTGCACTATATTTGCCATAAATAGCAGAAATATCCACATTTTCTCTAAAAACAGAGGTTGTATAGATGTCTTAATGGTAAGGCAAAACCTCTGTTTTTCATTAAGCTGGAAAATAACTGATCATGCAGGCAACATGCCCCAAGGCAGGAACTCTGCACTGCACTGAGTACCCCTATTAGTTTACCCAGAGCCAGCTGAGGCCTCTTTAATGCAGCATCATATCTGAATACTGTAGGCTCTTTTCTACCTTTCTGACATACCTCTTCTTGCAAAGCAAGACTGCCATAAACACTCTCACTCCCCTACACAACAGATAACAAGATAATCTTCATTTGATTCTTATTTCAAGCTCTGAGGAATATTTACTTTTGTTGAAAAATTTAGGGCTAATTTTCAGTTTTTTTCCAGTGTTTGGTCTGACTTGTTCAAAGTCATTTTCCAGTTTGCATGTTTTTTTTTATTTACTTTTCAATCTGATACACTCCATTGAATTACATCAGTGCATATGTCATGGCATATTACGAATATTTTAGCCTTGCTTTTTTCATTAAAAAACTGCCATGCAAAGTATAATTGCATCAAATGCAAAATTTTGTTTATATGACAGCAGATTACATCATGTTCCATCCATCTTTGGGATGCTTACAGATCTGACATGGCTTGTAACAAGAACAGAAACCTTATGAAATCAGATGTCTATCCATCAGGTCAATGGATTTTCACTTCCTGGAGGACAGCCACAATTGCCCTGGATATAGGAGGCATTCATAACTGTAGAACTCTTCCTAGCAATTCCCAATGCTGCAGAGTTTGTAATTGGAAGAGTGCAATTGTAAATGGAAGAGTGCGATTAGATAGAATAACTATTCCATTATTAAGGCCTTCAAATTACCAAACAGTGTCTCACAGAAGAGTCCCTTGTTTGTATTTAGATCACCAGCAATTGGGTCCTGGAAGCATATATAAATCATATATACTCATAGTTTCTCTGAGACTTCTCAGCACCTGCATGCATTGGGTTAATGTGGGGAAGTGCTGTGACCTGTGCTGAATTTAGTTGAATTAATTACAGCATTTGTTAGTAAGCAACTGATAATTTTGTATGTCTTTGTCCAGGGCCATTGTGTTTTCTCTCCAGGACAGTAGAGCTTACTGGATGACAGAGCAACAGCCACTATATGTTCCTTTCTGTCAGCAGTAACTAACACCACTGGGATTTACTAGATTGCTCTGAGAATAAATAAGATTACACAAAGTACCACACAAGTTTAGGTGTCCCTGGAGATCTGGTGACATTCTTTCCCTAAATAGCAATGGCCTGACAGAAAGCTAGCAAAGACTGATGGTTTTAGAGAGAAATTTCCCTTAGCAAGAGCTGGAGTCTCTACAGAATGGAAAGTAATAGGAAAATGGAGAGAAGGACTTAGATTGTTACCAGGCCAAATCTGCTGTACAGTACTTTGCATTTTTATTAGAAAATTGTCTGGTGTGCAGCCAATGTTACTACATATTTACTCCATTCTGTGCTTTGCCCTGCATTAATTCTTTCTCTTCTAGTCTATTCCTTTCCCAATATCCTTGGCCAGGTCATTTGGTGCAGTGCAGCATTCATGTATTTTGTCATAGCTGTAATTTACCTTCTCTAGGGGACCTTAGTGTGTACATATTTTGCCTGCTCAGATGGGACTTGAATACTTCCTTTCTACCAGTATAGAATGGGAAAGAAAAAGCAAAAACCTATTTCAGGCTTTGTTTCCTGGCTATTCAAGGCTTTGCAATATTGTCATGCATGAGATAAGAAAAATCAGTCAGAGATCCTCTTAAATATCATTGCATGCTTTTAGCTTAGCTTCCTAAGAAAGTACAGCCAGCATCCACCTGACTTTTAGGCTGTCACTGTCTGGGTGACACACTCTTCCCTATAGGTGCTGAGATTGTTAGCCAATTTCAATACAATTTGACAGAAGAGCAAATCTCAAAGAAAGTACTGACATGAGCACAGAGAGCTGAGCAGAGAAAATAAATTAATGCTACCCCTAGCAGAAACCCTGCAGCCCAAATTCACACTTGTCTGTTAGGTCTAGTGGAGACTCAGGCAGCAAACACATACTGGCCACCTAAACAGCGTGGGTGCCACCACCCACATCCCCATCCACAATGGGCTGATGATTAGAGACCATTAGAATTACATTAGAAGAGTATGATGAGAAGGTATGGAGAGATATGGGACACAGTGGAGAGACTGGATGAATTGCAGGAAGGCAGAGGTATTTCCATTCAAGGGCAGGGTTTACTGTAAGGAGGGACAGTATATGAAGAGAAAGATCACCATATTCATGGAAGCTAAGTTTTCTTAATGTTTACAAATAATGTTGCAACAGTTAATAGCAGAAGTTCGTTAAAGCTGGTTAAAGGACTGGCCAAGGTTGAATTAACAATATCAGAAGACTATACAAAACATCATTTTGTTCCATGAAGAATTTTTTTTTCTTCTTTTGGCTACACAGCTAAGAATTACAAAACAGAAATACCTTATATTTGGGTATATTTATAATTTTATATTTAAAATATCACACCTCAATGTAAAGAACAAAGTGATCTCGTGTGAACTAGTTGCAAATAAATATTTGCAGTGTAAAATAATATAGTTTAAAACTTTCAAAGAAAACAATAATTTCGAAGATACACTTAAGAAACACACTTGGGAGTAATACATTCAGATTAATGGTTCATTCAATGGCATTTGAGAACTGTCCGTGCTTGATAGAAATCAAAGACAATAAGCTTGAACATCTCACCTAATTAAATAGGCAATTAAAACAAACACAGCAAACAAATCATCTTCTTTAAGCATTATATTAAAAATTTAAACATTTCTTAAAAATCAGCCACATCAAAAGCACTGATACAATACAAATAGAGCCTTAGAGATCTATAGCCTTACAATTTTTATGAAGCTTTTTTTTAAATGGATTGGCATTTGTCTCTCTTTTTCCAATAAAAAGCATTATTTTCTTAATAAAGTGGCCAGGATTCTTTATTTATTAATTAAAAACTCATGATATAGACATTAAATATATTTGAATTAGTTAGAAATAAACCAGGACAATAAATAGAGCACCTATATTTCTTACCTGGAAAGCAGTTTGTTTACTTTGCACTGTGTTTTTCAGAAAAGTATCCACCACTGTATGTTTACTTTAAAAGCTGTGATTTATCAGTCATTCCTTCATTTTGCTTCAGTGTTTTTGCTGGTATTGTGATAAGCTGAGAATAGCACCTATGTTTGAGATGAGATGAAAGAAAGGTATTACTGTGATTACTATCCAGCATTTGCCTGGTACATTTTGACCAAGGAATGGAGAATAAATGAGTTGGACCATGATATAACTTATTTAAGATCCCGAAATCAGGTAGTGGCACAGCTCTCAGTAGCGCTATCCCAAACCTTCCCCTTGTCCTTTAATGTTTTCTATCTAATGTTATCTTAAACTAGTGAATACTTTAGGAAACAGAGAATGTAAATGCTTAAATATGACACTTTTAGAACTGCAGAATTCCTAAGTGTACAGTGAATCCCCCAAGTACAGTGGAGATAAGTATCTGGAGATCTTCTGTAGCCATATGAGCCAGCTATTGCAAAGCATAGAACTAGACTTGCATTCTGAATCTCTGCAAAATTCGGATATATTTGTATCTCAGAGCGAAGTTGAGCCAATCCATGCAAAATAATTATGCCTACTTTCTGATTCATTGCTTGATCTCCAGCACCATATTCCAGGAATATGTTGCAACTAGACATAAACTAGACATAAAATAAACTAGACACAGTAAAATAACTTTTTAGAAAAAGTGTTAGCAATAATTATCTTCTTAAATGGAAATCTTCCTCCTGATTTTAAACAACCAGAACTTCATCCTTTTTCTACTCACCACAACAGCTTACTAGAGGAAAAGACACTATGAAGAAGCTGCTTTTATGAAGCTGTGACTTCTGACTCTGCAAGACTTACAACTGCTGAGAAAAAAAAAGTCACCACAAACCAAACACTATACCATGGTGGGAAGATCTCCCAAAATACAAGTGATGCCTCACTCACACCACAGAGATAAATCAATTTAAAGTCCAAGACCACAGTCTGCAGTGTTTGAAAGGAGGAATAGCCTATTTAAACCTTTATATTTAGGTGTGCAGGAGCAATTATGTTCCATCATGGTGACTCAGTGTGCTGGAGCGGTAGCAGATATATGGTCCAGTCCTGTTGAGATAAACCACTTTTAGGTAACAAACCACAGTGACACAGATGTCAACAATCACGAGGAAGAAGAAAATATAAGGACTCACAAATGTTTTTTCCCTTAAAGTTCCAGATATCCATACCAACCCATCATTGAGGTGGAAGGGAATTTCATAGTTTATATCTCAGACTCACAATTAGTTAATACTGATTCTGAATGTGAGAACTAAGGAATGGAAATAATGCCAGGGAGTAATTCCAGTCATAAAATGTACATTTTTATGCCTAAAAATTGTGCAAGACTCTTCCTGTTTCATAATTCATCAGATGATAGCACCTAAAGAAGCAGTTCTGGGCATGTCATTGCATGTTTAGAAACAACCATCTATCACTTTTTTTTGGTTTCTATTTTTTTCTGGACACTCGATAGCTTTTCACATGGAGAAAGATTTGAATGATTTATGAGCATGGTCAGAAAACCAGCCATACAAAACCAGCATTTCCTTATTCTTAAACAGATTTTCACTCTGTATGCACTCAGAATCTGACCTGTTTTCTTCCCAACTAAAAATAAAAATAAAAATAAAGATAAAAAATCTCACTTCTACTTGTCTTGGGACTGCATTGCAGGTTCACCCACAGAGTGAGTTTTCCACCCTACGTATGCCACAAAAATTAGCTAGCTAACTTCCATATGCACTACATTTATTTGTGTTGTTTGTGAGAGTGATTATGTGGTAAGCTTTGAAATAATAGAGCTTGCTTTTCATATCTCTGATTGAATATTCCTTCTGCAACTTACAATGTAGTTCTTCCCCTTGCTGCACTGCCAGCTACCAAACAGCCATCTGGGAATTGATGAGTTTTCCTGGTGAATATTGAGGTGAATTAGAGGAAGAGGAAGAATTTATTCTATAGCTCCAAGTGCCTAAAACAAATTGTTTTCAAGTCACAAATTCATTATTGCCACTCCCTCCACAAGCAAATTGTCAGGGGCTTAGCCCTGATCGAAAGGAAAACAATACAGATACCAATATTCATGTACATAAAATAGATATTTAGGGAAGAGCCCTCTAAAACAAACTAAAAGCACAATAGTTTTCCCACAGGCAGGGTTGTGCCTTTGCAAATAAAACCACAGTGTCTTCACAGTTATGCAGGATTACAGGACACAGTCAGAAAAAAACGAGCCCCAAAGCCCAGAGAAATCTATTGGCTGCACCACTTCATCCTCAGCAGTAACTTCTGACTATGTGCAACTGCTTAAACTATTATATTTGGAGAGGCAAACTGGCTTAGAGCTCAGCCAGTTTAGCACTTCAGCACTTTGAATTTTATATGCATAAAAAAATGCTTAAAGGCTCTAGGAGAGCTGTAAGTCACTTTGCCCCTGTAGCCGTGAAACCTTAAGGGGCTCAGGAGGGTAAAGCCCTATGGATCCTTGCCAGCTTAAGACCTCAAGCACAGAGGACCAAGAAAATATCTTCTCTGGGTTTGATGCTACCAAATTTTTCAAATGCTACAGCTGCAGAAGCAAAGCTGGTTGAAATGGTCACTCCATCAAGGACCGTTAAACGCTGCGTTATTAATAGAGCACTGAGTGATGCACCACAAGCTCCTTGAAAATGCCTCCCTCACCACCCACACATTTCCTAATGGTCATCAGAATGGCATCCTTTTAGACACTGGATGGCAAATGCAGCTTTCTATTTCCATCACATCATGTTTCCTATGAAAGTTAATAGAAATATTCACTGCAAACATGCTTTTCCTGTGGCTGTCACACAGGAGTTTTCCAAGACCATCTTCTCAGACATTGGTAGTAATATAAATGCAATTTTATGCATTTCATATGCATTTTACATATAGAAACTTCATTTTATGTCCAGAGTTATGCCTACCATCTTTTTAAATTATGTTCCATACAAAATGTTTGATGTCAGCATGGCATAATGTGGTTACATAGCACTCTAAGGAAAGAAGGTTACAAGATGATTACCTCCAAGCTGCCACACAGAGCACAGCTGCACCAGGACAGTGAGATACAACCATTATCAAAAAGGTGCAGACTTTTACAGTGTAAAAACAAGTAGTGGTGTAAAAGCCCTCACACAAACATCTGGTACAGTCTTTGCTCCAAACCCTGCCTCCAGCCCTGTCTACAAACTTATCCTGAAGGCGTAATCCCCTGTGTTAATTCTCTTAACCAACTGCAAATGTAATTCTGAAGGCCAAGGGCATTTTACTGTAACATTATGTTGATGTGTTTTCCACTCAAACCTAATACCACAGTTTTGACTGCAAGGCCTTATTAGCAAGGATATGCAAGCTGATTAATACTTACACCATTTTAAGCATGGATTTTATACTACCATGCTTGTGTTTTTTTCAGAAACATAGTGCCTAGTGTAGTACGTGGAGTTTTGGGGAGTTGCAAGTCCTTAGATAACATAAATAATCCCTGACAACCAGCTGTACCATGGATAAGGAGTCTTTTGATTGCTGTCATATGAAAAAATGTTTAAACTACATCTATGGGTCATAATTAATGCACAAGTGAAGGTTATCCAGTAAAACTGCAGAAAAATATTAAGTGGGCATGAACTATATAAGGAAACAATGTGGGCTGGAGATGGACCACAGGTTGTGTGTGGGTTTCCCATTCCCTCAGCAATGAACAAGACAGAAACAATTTTATTATAAAATAGTTTTATTTTTTCTACAAATTTAAGACTCTTTTTTTTTTAACACATTTTATATGTAAACATCTCTGATCTTTGCCACCAGCAAAAGTAAATTCTTCTCAGGTGTTTGATCTTTTATCTATAACATTGAAAAACATCACTGTAAAACAATAAGATTCAGCAATAAATTTTACAGAATTTATGCAGACAGGTAAGCATACTGTTGTATAGGAGAGTTATATTTACCAGGTGTAAGCTGCTTGTAAGAGATCTTTATGAATTTGCATATGTGAAAGTGTGCAGTACATAGAATTCTTCTTAACTGCTTTATATATTCATAATTTTTATAGAATCACAGAATGGTTGAGTTTGGAAGGGACCTCTAGAGATCATCTAGTCCAACCCCCTGCTCCAGCAGGGACACCCAGAGCACGGGGCACAGGGCGGCATCCAGGCATTCTAAATCACACCAACAAAATGCAGCATTCCTATCCCAAGGAAAGGCAAATTCAGCCGAAAAAGGTGCATTCTATCAATATTTAAGAGCCTTGTTCCAGAATAAATTCCCCACTGTGCACATTCTTTTACTAACACAGACAAAGAAGTCTAGATAGCCTATGATCTCCAGGATAAAAAAATAGTACAGACAGTCACAATGGTGAGCCAAGGACCAGAGGAAAGGTAACAGCTATTTACTGTGGTCTTATAGACAGAACATGGTGGCTGCTCCTGCCTGCAGTGCATGGTACAGCTGTGGTACCTTGACAGCAAATGAATCCTTGGGCGAATTCAGCTCACAGAATTTATGAAGTCCGGTCTCCCTTTCCATAACTCTAAGGTAAGAATTACTTAACTGTGAGTTATTTGCCATTAAGCAGCTATACTATAGCAAATCACTTCATTTAGAAATCTTGTTTGCAGTAAGAGACAGGGTTGTCCTCACGACAAAGCAGCCAAGGCAGGAGTACCGCCTTCAGGGAGCAAGAGGAAGATGAACAGAGTCACACGTGCAGGTGAGGTGAGCGAGAACACACGTGTTCGTTCCACTTCCAGATTTACCGCGCATAGTGATTTGAAGGCATGCTGTTCCAAACATATTTTAAAAGAAGGATAAAGATACAGTCCTACAGCCTGTTCTGAAGAGATGTTCTTTGCACATCTGGAGCACTGCTCACAGGCTTCTCTTTCTTCCTGGCTTGCTGTACTAGGAGACATGCTACTAGATAAACATAAATGCACCTTTATTTGATTTTGTTCCCTGAACAAATTGAAAGTATTATGGAGATAGAATACATTCATTTTCTCAAAAAATCTCATTTGTTTACATAGTACTCCAAGCATGTTTATTTATAACTGCACATATCACACAAAGCCTAAACTGAAAAGAAGTTAAACTGAAAATAAGAATAGCATGCTTCCAAAGGTCTTTTCAATAATGCAAAATGCTATTCCAGTGTTTTTTTCTACACTGCCAAATCAAAATAGTTCAACCTTATTTTTTAGATGAAATATAGCAGATTGTTTATAATTAAAGCGAAAGCTCTGTCAAAGAGCTCTATTTTTAGACCTGGACACCAATATCTCAACTAGCATATAGCCAAGTAATAGAAAGCATGAGCCAAACCCATAAACAAACAGGCTCTCATAGAAAAAAATGCAAGCAAATGGTTTATTTCAGATGCTGTACAAAGAAGATGTGTCAGGTGACTGGCAAACTGCTTGAAGCCTCCAAAGAGACCGTATGTATCGTCTTGCAACATTAGCACATGCTACCATGCAATCTAGCCCTTTGTTTGCAAAAACTACATTCTCAGAGCAGATTGGCAATGACAATGGCCATTTTCACTTAATTAAGCAACGTATCTGCAAATATTGGTGCCAATGGATATCAGACTTTGTCCAGCAATGTTGCTTGTATTCAGAGCTATAATTTGTGTCAATGAGATTAGGTAATGCATTTTTATTTCACACAGTCTTGCTGTGTATTAGACTCTTGTTTCACTCAGGTATTTCAGGGATTTTCAGAGTTTTGTAGAACTGCACATTTAATCACAGTCTCCTGCCCTGACTTTGGTGAATGGTTTGTCTAAACGTTAAAAAGAGGATTATAGATTATGGAATCAGAAGAAGGCACTGACCCACTTGTTATTTGCACACTGAAAAGCTCCAAACAGCAGTAATGGTCAAGCACCATCTGTTTTAGGTTTTTGGATGAAACATTGATTTCCAAGTAGATTTTTAAACTTCAAACTGCTGCAGATTCATTTACAAGCTTCTAGTGAAACAAGCTGTCAGTAGACAACATGCAGTCCAGGGTGACTGCATGCAGCAGCAGACTTCCACTGACATGACAGCCTGCCCCTCTTCTCAGACGATTGACTCATGTTGACACAGAAACATTTAAAGATCTCTCAGCCTGGAAAAGGCATATTGGTAAGCTGTCTGTAGAAGCTACATCCTATTTTAGCCAATCTGTTAGGCATCCTTTTTTATTACCTTTTATTACTCCTTTTCTTTACTCTGTTTATTCCTTAGCTTAGCATTTTATTACCAACATTGAGTAATTAATCTAGTCACAGCTTCAAATACTATTTTTCATGTGAAGGTAGTTATAGAAGCAACCTCAGACACACATGAGATGGCTCCAGCCGTGACAGTTCAGAGGATAAAGGAACAGCATGAAAATGGAAAAGAAAAAATCAACTATGGACAATAAGAAACATAGCATTCAACATAAGAGAGTTATTCTACTCTTTGAAAAAATATTTGTTAAACTAAAATACTGACCTCAGTCCTAACATCTTGCATATATTTAACTTGATGAGCTTCGAGTAATCCCATTGTGCTGCATAAAGTTAAGCATCTATTTAACATTTTTCTGATCACTTACACATAAAAATAAATTAGCATGGGCTACATTAATTAGATCTTCTGAAGACTATAATCCATGAAACATTGGAAACATGTTGGAAGTGAGGAAAGATTTTATGCAGGTAAGCATATTTTCATAGTAATATACAGAGAGATTCAGAGTGAATCTCAGAGGGATATACAGAGGGAAAAGTGAAGCTCAGTCCATAAGT
Source organism: Nothoprocta pentlandii (assembly GCA_013398315.1). Lineage (NCBI taxonomy): Eukaryota > Metazoa > Chordata > Aves > Tinamiformes > Tinamidae > Nothoprocta > Nothoprocta pentlandii. The sequence continues at coordinate 40,180 of VZSG01000919.1, forward strand.
AGGACAGACAGTGGATCAGACACATGCAAGAACAAGAAAGAGGAGGGAAAGGGAGGGCAGAAAGTCGAAAACAAAACCTAAGTATGGAAAAATTGTGTTTTTTTTGGTTTTTTTTTTTTTTTCTGAGCACCACATACGTACAGTGGATATAATAATAAAAATTAAGCATTTATATATCATTTTTCCCCAAAACATACTGGAACCTTTTGCTTTAAACAATAAAACCAAAGGCCAATATCATTTTCTCCATTTTACAGAAAAGGACAAAACAGCAGAGCAGAGTGGTTAGGGGCACTTGTGAAGTGACAGCCCCTGTAAGTGCTGTATCATCTGTGTGAAAAAAAGGCTACTTTCATTTAGATACTATGTTTTCATTTAGGTACTACCTAATGCTAGGTGTGCAGGCTTTTACTGTGATAGCGAAGTAAGGAAAAGATCTAACTGGTACAAATATGCAATAGGAGCAAATCATCCAGTAGATGCAGTGGATGGGGGCAATAGAAAAAAAAATAGACTGAATACCCTAGAAAAGAGTATACTATCTGTGTCTGTCTCAGGGCACTTTCCATTTTTTTTTTTTTTTTTTTTTTTTTTTAATGGACAAGATAGATACATCTTTCATGAACTACGTTAGATACCCTTTGTGAGGAATAAAATTCATGGCGAAGTGGAGTAGAGTACAAAGTAACAATTATTTTACACATCTAATGGTTATGAGCTTTTCATTTCTAAGTCCTGCATCTGTAATTCTTGTGAAATATGAAAGAAGTCATCAGTGTCTGCATACCAATATGTTTTACTCTTTGTGTACTTGCATTTATTTTGCATGACCTATTAAGCTTTGTAAAAAGCACTTCATTGAAATTACACAATTAGTTATTTCTTGTTTCAGACCTAGTGATCAGGAATGGATTTTCTGGTTACAATGGTTTTATAACATCAGATGCTCCAGAAAGATGGCTCTTACTTTTCAAGTCTGTCACACACAGCAGTTTTTATCAAGGGTCTCAGGATCGAATCCTCATTTAAAATCACTCTGATAAGGAAGGACAAAGGTAAGGGATGGTCAATCCTGTTCAACTATATTATTTAAATAACCTTATATTATGTAAAACTCATAAAAAAATGTGTGTTCTGCTTACAAAAAGTAAACTAATATCCTTTCAGTGAGGTAATACCCTTTCCTTACTTGGATATTTGGATACTGAGCTTGGACATTGTTTGACAGACTTTCAGCTGGAGCTCATGTATCCAGCATTGCAACCTCCCCCTGGTCTGTCCTTTGGTTCAACCTTCCTTACTCTTGATAGAGAAACATCAGTGTCTATGTCTGATCAGGTATGTATAGTTATGCCTGCTTTATTTTTCCACTTATTTCCCCTTATTTCTCTCCTCTCTTCCCTGGCAGATACCTGTTTTACATAAACTAAGTACTGTACTATGCCTCATCCCCAGAAAGCTTTATAATTAAAGGATGGCATGACACATGTTCAATCAAAATAAAGGCTAATGATGTCTTTGGAAAAAAAAATACATATATATATACATGTGTGTGTGTATATATATAAAATACATATATATAGCTTTACTGGTGGTTTCTCTGCATATACTTCCAGTAGGGATAAGTCACTGAATGCATTTTGCCATGCACAGATAAATGTTAGTCACTCTGAACTGAAAAGTACGAATTGACGTTTAGGGGTTACACACCACACAAACCATGGGGTTTTTGCAGTACAGTTTTGGGACGACATTTGGCCCAACTGCATGCATATCTTTTATTCTAATTACCATTCAGCACTCCCAAAGAAAAGCCAGAGATCATGTTCAAATGAGCATATAAATTTTCCACTAAAACTCATTTATAATTAGTATATAACAAGAGCATTTTTTTCTCCTGGGTTCTCTCTGATTTGCATTATGAGATGAAGCATTTTTCCATGTAAATTAACTTAACCTTACCAGAAAAACTCTCCTATTGCCATTGTGCCATATCGTTTTCTTCTCAAATTAACTCTGAAAATTTTAAAATAAAGAATGTTTAAACAGGGATAATAAACGGGCAAATAAGTAAGCAAAGTGTAGTTACAAAGGTAAACTAAATCCCCAGAAAGCTTTCTTGGTCACGTTTTCCCAGAGCATTCTCTGGTTCTTATCTTTGTATGCACGCTCCTTAAAATTAATTCTTAAGGATAGATTTTTGTTCCTCAAACGAGAGAGTTGTATATATATACCTTGGAAATGGAGAACATCACCCAGCACAAACATCTCTACCCATAGCAAGTTACTCACTTTGATTTCCACTTTCTAGGAGAAAGGATGGTGCTGTTGTGGGTGGAGGAGAGAAGAGAAGAGAGTCCTCCACTGGCACAGCCACATTGTATCTGAACATGGACTTCCCTGGCAGGTGGTAAGGCAGGTAAACGTGATGTCCCTTAATTCATTTCTCCACTTGTAGTCTGGACAGAGTCCAGCTTTTAGGTGCTGTCACAGTACATATACTCCCTTTGTGGCAATTAAAACCTAGAACAGGATTTAACCATCTTAATACAAGTAATATAACATTTACTCACTAGGTATGCCTGAACTGAGCTTTTTCTTAAAGTCCTTAATGCCTTCTCGAAAGAGCAGGTATTCCTTGAGCAGCCTGTTTGTTTTCATATAAATTCCTCTCACAACTTGACAGATGATGTGCATTTCTATTTCTTCCCCCTCTCATAACCTAACTACATTAATAAAGATCTCAAATGCTCATATACCTTAGAAAACACATACATCCAAGCTCTTTAAGGACATTGGAGCTATGCAGTACAGTACAGAATTCTTAGTGGGACTACATATATGCAGTTATAACTTCCTCCAAATATGAATCGCCTCATAGCACAGACATTAGTAATACAGTTAAGTAGTGAAACTGAGGTACTTCTTGTTGCTCGATCTGTGTGTGATAGTCTGGCAAACTACTGTCCAAGACCATTAATTAGAAATAGCAGAATTACTCCCTTATCTCTGTCAATAACCATTTTCTTGCTTCTATAGCAATTTCATAAAATATGGGGTATGGGGTATGAGCATGGCATACAGTTTACAAAAAAAAAAACAAAATGGAAAATGTTATTGTCTGCCAAAATTGCAGCCCTTCAGAGACTGTACAATTTTGGGCACTGAATCTGGAAAGGACCTCTGAAAAGATCAGATTGCATCTTCCCTGTATTATAAAACTGTAGTATCTATTGGTAGAAAAATAGACGTTTCATATTCTTTTTGCGTATGTACGGTGGAGCTCTGTTACTGTGATCATAAAGGACTAATAAAAATCCCTTAGTGTGAGAGACATATATGATTAATTAGACTCTCTAGCATATTATTTGTTGCTCATCCTCCAAAGCACAGCATTTGGTAGGGAACAGATGACTAGCTGCAAATGTTGTAAATGTGTACTGGGAGAATATTTGAACATTTATTCAAATCTGTCTTAAGATTTCATGATGCCACTCATTTCTGTACTGTGTGAGCACAAAGCTCTCAAAAGAGAATATTCATTTGACTGTAAAAAAAAAGACAGTATTTAACACAAAATAGCTTAAACAATGAGCCAACTGCCTATTTTTAATTTTATACTAGCTACTAATTTTTGCAGTCAGCATAGTGTTGGATGTTTGCATGAGTCATTCTATAGTTATATGTTTCCCAAATAGTTAACATAGTGAAAACTTAATATTAGTTCTCTTCATATATATTTTTATGCTTTTTTTAAAAAAATATATATATATGTGTAAGTTATTTTATTAGGAACTAATCAACAAAACCATTCACATAGCTAGCAAACCAGAAATAGTAAAAAAAAACTCAGAGAACATTTTGTATAGATCTTAAGTCCTGGGTGGATAATTTTTACCATAACCAACCCACTCAAAAATTGCTTATCAGCTCTGGCTTACAGTGAGTTTAATAATTTTTAACTCCCAAGTTATTAAACTGACAAAAAAGTTATATCACTTGAGAGATCACTTACATGGCTCAAGTACCAGTTTCCAGATATGAAGCAATAAAATGAATGCTCATATTGAATCATTCAGGAAAAATCAAAAGCTTTTGTAAATGTGTAGAAATCATTTCAAATTATAATTTTGAAAGCAATTCAAGTAGATTTCAGTTGCATCAGCACCAAAACTTAGTGTCATTTTAGATGCCCCCAGCTGGGGGTGCTGGCAAATATTCCAGGAGGTAACTTGTGTCCTTCTGGCAGAAACACGTGGGAATAAACACCACTTACATGTCTGCATTAAGGCAGCTGAACCCCAACTTCATCATCTGAGATGAGAAGAAATGTCAAAAAGATACCAGTTTCTCAAACTACTAGTAAGAAAGAATCAATCCTTGTAATATTTAAAATTCTTTTGACATATTCTAAATAAAAGTTTAGAATTTGAAAATAAGAAAATATAAGGCAGCTCTTTTTGCTACCATTAAAATTGCACTACTTTGAGAACAGCAGTTTCTTTTTCATCCTACCCTTTATTAACTCCTCAGCTCTCTTATATCATTACCTGAAATAGCTGAACTACACAACTAATAGTTGAAAGGATATAATGTGTTAAATAGTCACATTTTTAGAAGCCAATCCAAAAAAATTTGTATGCATGTCAAATGTCTGAAGCACATTTTTATTAACACTTCAATATATGCAGACGTCTGAAATTATTCTTCACAAGATCCTTTCGATTATTGCATTAGATCATGTCTTTCCTTTATGCAAAATTAGTTATCACATCTGAAATGTATTTTCTATTAGACTGAAGACTGACAGGTCTTATACTGTACTGAGTACAAAAGACAGACTATAAGATATGTGAAACCATAAAGGAGTGCTGGTCTAGTATGCTATGCATGGTGAAACAGTCTATGTGGAACATGTATACCTTTCCATTGGTATATTCTGGAAAGCAAAAATAAATGAAGATGAGGTCTTAGGGTCTCTTTCAGAAATCTGCAAACTATTTAAAACATTAAGCAATTATGCTCCAGAAAAGAAGTATTATGGGAAGCAACTGCCCATAAAATGCATTAGCAGGCAAGATGCCATAGATACCTATATGTGTTATCAAATCTGATAGATCAGTATATAATGGGAGTAAGGATTTGTTTTGTTGTAGATATGAGATGTCACTAGGCATGTATAGGGCAGACATTCCCCAGATGCAAAACTAGAACAGACGAAAACTTAAGTGAGTTACAGAAATTCAAATAAGGTATTAAGTTATTCAAACTTGTTGTTTTGGTAGGTTCATTATATTGAGAGATAGAGCTCAATCCTTCAGTGGACTCACTTCCCAAAAAATTCAGTGCATAAACGGCTTGAGCTCATCCCTAACTGAAGAGAAGCAGTGCAGTACTGATTTACAAAAGAAAAAAAAAAAAAACTACTCTTCATTTAGAGAGTTACCACCAGTAGTGAACTACACGGTATTGATCGACTGCATAGATATTAAGATCCTATAGTATATGCAAGTGGTTTTCCTGTGGGCAACAAACTGCCTCTCCACTCCCTGGGTATTTTTAAGTAGGAAAGACTTTGCACACATCCTACTGTTCCAGGAGAGCAAAAATGATCCTGTAAGAAAAGGAGCGGAGAGGAAAGGGGAAGTACAGTTGCTCTGAGTTAGGACCATAGAATCATAGAATCCTTAAGGTTGGAAGGGACCTTTAAAGAACAGCTAGTCCAACCTCCCTGCACATGCAGGGTCATCTAGGGCATGTGGCACAGGATTGAGTCCAAGTGGGTTTTAAAGATCTCTACAGAAGGAGACTCTACAACCTCTCTTGGGAACCTATTCCAGGGCTCTGTCACCCTCACTGTCAAGAAATTTGTCCTTAAGTTCCTGTGGAATTTTTGGTGCTTCGATTTGTGGCTCTAGTTCTATTAGTGGCCACCACTGAAAAGAGGCCAGCCATATCCTTGTCACTCACTCCCTTGAGGAATTTATATACAGTGATCAGGTCTCCCCTCAGCCTTTTCTTCTTGAGGCTGAACAGGTCCAGTTCTCTCAGCCTTCCCTCATAGGGCAGATGTTCCAGGCCTCTGATCATCTTCGTAGCCCTGCACTGGACTCTCTCAAGCAGTTCCACATCTGTCTTGTATTGGGGAGCCCAGAACACGACATAGTCTCCAGATGTGGCCTTGTTAGAGCTGAGTAGAGGGGGGCGATAACCTCTCTTAACCTGCTGGCAACACTCCTCCTCATGCAGGACAGGACCCCATTGGCCTTCTTGGACACAAGGGCACACTGTTACCTCATGGTCAACTTGTCGTCCACCATGACACCCAAGTCCCTCTCTGCAGGGCTGCTCTCCAGAAGGTCAGTCCCCAGCCTGTACTGGTGTCTGGGGTTATTCCTCCCCAAGTATAGGACCTTGCACTGGACCTTGTTGAACTTTATGAGGTTTCTCACCACCCAGTTGTTCAGTCTGTCCAAGTCCCTCTGGATGGCTGCCTATCCCTCTGGAGTACAAGCTGCTTCTCCCAGTTTGATGTCATCAGCAAACTTGCTGAGGGGGCTCTCTGTCCCTTCATCCAGGTCAGTTCAGGTCATTGAACAGGACAGGACTGAGGACTGACTCCTGGGAGTCAGTGCTAACTACAGGCCTCCAACTAGACTCAGCGCTGCTGATCACCACCCTCAGAGCTCTGCCATTCATCCAGGTAGAACCCAGTCCAGAAATTAACTGATGGATTTTATGATGTTATGGCAGTTTGGATCCTTCTCCAGCTCTCTGCCTTCTTTGCATCCCCAAATGATAAAGGACTTCTATCTCAAGTGAGCAACTAGCAACTACTCAACTACCACCGATTTTCACAATTAATTCATAAGGGATTTCTTGCATCCAAGGCAGTGTACAGCACATCATATTTTACAGCCTCCCCTAGATCTATCTTCCTGTCTCAGGATACATTTTAATGTTTTTTCAGTCCATTCATACTACTGTCCTCTATAACATCCTGTGGAAAAGAGTATTTTTAATGAACTTGCACTGCTGTTACAAAAGATATCCAGGAAGCTGGAAACTATAATTTGCTCTTGGAAGGATTTGGAAGCACTCTTATGATCTTACTGCCCTGATTTAAATTCATTGCTACAAAGCCAGGATTCGGTTAGTGATAAAGTCTTGTGATTTTATTTTTCATGCACTTATCATGACCTCATTTTGTAAAGTGCCAAGTGGATTTGTCCAGGTGTTCATAACCTATCTTGATGCAGTGGATGACAGCAAGGGGAATTGGGGTGTTAGTTTTAGAACATTTGAATAATTTAAAGGGACATGGTGTTCCATTTTATCTTTCCCTAAATATTTTAGTTCATTCTATGAAAAAAATTAATGGTGATCTATGAAGGGCTGCAATTATTTTTCAAATTGGGATGAAAAAGTGTGTGTGTATGTGTGTGTGTGTATAATATAATAACTGATAACAATGATAACTCTGAAATGCAATGTTTATATAACATATTATATGCTGAAATTTTTAGGGGACAATTTATTTGCTTGTAATAAAATTAAAACTTTAGACATTACAATTCTGTACTTTTTACCTAACTGTCGGAAAGTAACTCTGTCATCAGCTGTCATCATCTTCTAAATTTTCAAAAACTCAAAAACTCTAGGGCTCATGCTTGTCACTAGTGTGGGGTTTCTAGGTTAATATAACCTAGTCTTAATCAACTAGAACTATGAGTCTGATGTGGATGCAGCTATTAGGTAAAATATAAATTGGGAGTTTTATTTTCTGACGATTAGAGGTAGAAAATATTTTAGAGAAGCATAAAGAAATAAAAAATATTTTGATGTTCTACAACTCAAATGTTTAAAAATAGATATTTTATTTCAGTAAGAACAAAAGATTTTCTTTTCATATTTGACCTCTAATTGTAAAAGACATGAAAAAATGGAGCATCTCAAGATCTAAAAGTTTTAGAAGTGACTCAAAATGAAAGCTCTTACAAAGCTCTTATATTTTTCTCATTTTGTAAAAAGACGTACCTTCCAAAAATGCTTTTCTTGATCTCTGTTGAATATGATAGAATCAAGAATACATTATTCCTCTGTTTATTTGTCCAACAATTATTTTATAGGTATAGGCAAGTAAATAGATGTCATTCATTCCCTATGTCTTTCCAAATGCCAAAATAGGATGTTTCTTGGTAGGACTTTCAACTCCAGGAAAGCATCAGCTCAGAAGAGAACAGAAGCAGAGAAGAAGAAATGTAATGGTAACTACTTAAGCAAATGCATTCACTAATATGCAGGAGACATATTTCACAAAAAGCACCAGCTTGTTTTTTGTTACTCCACCTCTAGGCTTTCAGGCCATTTCCAATGATCTTATTCAGAGTCTACTATATCACTTAACCCTCATATTCAAAGTACAGGGCTTCACCAAACTTAAATAGGTTCTTCTGCAATAAGGATGTCATGTCATATCTCAGTTGAGGGCAAATACAGTGTTTATAAAGACCATTTGACCTGGGATGAATTTTGTCCTTAAGGAATGCATAAGTAAATATTATGGTGTTTATGGTATGTTCTTTTCAGATAGGTAGAAAATTTACTGGTGTAAGATCATTTGTGCTATAGGCTTCAGCCAAGCGTTGCAAAAGACGGTAGTATCTTATGCGACTTACTGCTATTCTGCTGAAAAGGCTGTTCAATATTCTGAGCAGCCTACCCTGATTTTTTTTTCAGCTCCGAAATTCACCACTTTATGTTAAAATAATTTTTGCAATAGTAATCAGCAGCCACTGCAGAAAATGAGTTTTATCATTAAATAATCACACCCTTGAGGGGCTGCAGGCACACAGCTGGCTCTCAGCTGGCTTCATACAGCTGAAATGTAACTACTGCAGAGAACCATACATCTTGTCTTTGAGCATAAAATAGAGCTAAAACTGCAGTGTTATTTTAATATTTTTTATAATATTTTGTATATGCTCTTTTATATACACATACTCATTTAAAATGGCTTAAGGTGGTCCATATCACTGAATAACCATATCATACCGGTGCATAAGAGCTATAAAAATAGTTGTTTTTCTTTCTTTACTGAGAAGAAAAACAATCCTGACAGCAACATTATGCAAAACACAGTGGAACAAAATGTGCCCCTTTTGTATCAAGCTTCAGTACCCAACAGAGCACAACATATCACACCTTGCATTTTGCCCCAAAATGAAAGATAGGCCTGTTGGCATCTGCATCCAGCATAGCTAGGACATCCCAGCACCCAGGCAGGCAGAAGGCTTCCAAGCACAGTATCCTGAAACCAAAATGGAAAGAGAGAAATCACTGTGAGGAAGAAACTCTGGTGCCGTGGTAGAGCTGCATGATAACTCTGGAGGAAGCTCTGAGCTTTGAGTTTCTGAGTTGCTGAGCTTTTAATGCAATGGGCCATTGCATTGGTTCAGGAAGCTTCTTTCCTGTGTGCTGTAACACAATTGGTTTTGCTCTCACTAGAGCCAGCTTGAGGCTCCTCAGTCCTGTGGATGTGGGGTTTCTGTAGGCTGAAAAAGGCCAGTGGTTGAGTAGGAAAGACCTTTGAGGAATTTGTCCCTTTTGCCATCTCCCTGCCCTACCTCACTCTTCTGGGATCTCTCCCCTCCTCCTGCTTTCCGGGGAGCATAGGGTTCTCCCTCTGCTCAGACCATCCTCCTCTCTTCACCCACATATCATCCACTCCCTGCATGCAATCACCTTTCTTTAACAAATCCTCCTTCTGCAAGATGCCTCCTCCCAACTCTTCCCCCTGCAGCAGGTCTCCTGCATCTCTCAAGTCAGAAAGACAGAAGAAAAGGTCAGACATCCTACAGCAAGAGCAGAGGTCTCGGCTGTCAGCTTAGCAAAGCCTCACCAGTTCCTCAGATACTGGCTAGATCTGTTGCCAGTAGATCTTGAACATTGTTGTAGATCTTTTGTTGTAGATCTGTTGTAGATCTTGAACATTGCCTGTTTCTCTGTGGATATCTTGGCTGTCCTAAGGGACCCCATGAACCACTACACTTTAGCACAGCTCAGCACAGGACCTGAGGCAGTGTGTGAGGAAGAGGGGGCTATTACAACCTTCTTAGCCAGTCTATTTTCCCAGCCTTAGCTAAAGTTTCTGGAAGATTTACCTGCCTGGGCATACTCTAAAAGTGTCTCCGGAAATTGATATTCCAGAAGCAAACAGACAAAGGGAGATTTCTGGTTAATATTCCAAATGGTAGCACTGATCCACAAGATTTATGCGGCTCTGCTGCAAGTTTTGTTCAGCACACTAAACTCTTATCTTTTCCAATAAAGAAGTACGCACTGTTGTTAATAATAAGGCTGTTCTGAAATTGCAGCAAGGCCACTGAAAGGAATTTGATTTATCAAGAGAAAATCATCTTCTGGAGAGGAATAAAAACACCTGGCCGCCTTCTGCAGCCAAAATTTAATATTAGCACTAATAACAACCCCCTCTGCCTCCCATAATGCTTACTTAATAATTTAATTATCCAGATAATCTTCACATACAGTTTATGTTTTTATCTCTAACTGGATGCCTAATAGAGCTCACATTACTGTTTATCATAAACACTCAGAAGCAGTTCTCTCTTCACAGTGAAAAGTTCCTGTGGAGACACAGTGCCATACTGTGGAATTTGCTTAACTGTGGAAATAATTTTACACCAAAACGGTTTTGACCAAGAAGCACCTTTTAGCAAATCACTAAGGATGAGTTCAGCAAATGCCCGATTTCTAATTCTTTAAAAAATTCCATGGAGGCTCCTCTCACTAGCAAATGAAGATTAATCCTATGCTTTGAAGATACACTCCTAGCTGTTAATTGCTGAATCAGAGTTTCATTTACTTAAGATTTTGCATTTTGAATGAGTAGCAGTATGTGTTGCTATCAGCAGGGGGTTCTGCTCTGGCTGTGCCTGGGTGAAGGGAAGACCTGCAGGTGTTGCTGATACCACTGGTACAGATATTCATGCTTTGCCATTAAAAATCAAACAAATTTATAATGACAGCACTCATAACCTGATCCAACTCTCTGATATTATGCTTTCTGATAATGTGCCAGAATGTAACTACTCAAGAGAAACAGGAACCAGAAGTGGAGAACTGCAGAAATGGTAAAGCAATGTACTCTAAAATTTCCCAAATCAACATAAAAATTGCTTACAAAAAGATCATTTGGCCACAATATTGCCAGTCATGTTTCTGCAACAACCTGTTTTTTTACAATGTAAAAAGCTAATTTGCTTTATCGACTGCTTTGCCATATAACATTTTTTTTCATTTGAGAAGAGTTCTGGCCATTATGTCCAAACCAAAGTTGCATTTGGACAATATAAATTTGCATGCTAATTATATTGCTTTCAATTGCACCTGTGTAAACAGAGGAGACTAGGTTATAGCCAATTCCCGTTTTTTCTTTCTTAAGGCACTCTAAGAGTGATAGTTAAGATTATGAAATCTCTTCTCATTTCCTTATGTCAGTATTGCCAATGTCTTTTTTACCTAATTGCTTCAACTTGCATTAAAAATTGTTCAAAACCTTTGAGAGTCCTTGCATGTCCTCATGAAATTTGTATCGAGCAAAATTCTGTTTGCTTTAGGCATAGTGTATGATTCATGCTTATTAATGCAAGCTTTTAATATTTTTGTATCCTCTTTAAAGTTGCTGACATGTTAAGAATAATCCAAACTGCTGGCAGTGTGGAGAGACGTCTTTCTTTGGGTATGGCACGCATAGCTAAGAAGATAGCCTGGATAAACCATGAAATCTGCCAAAATTTTAGTCTGGGTATAAATAACCTATGAATGCCCTTATTGGAATATGTAGTGACCATAAGTCTTTTCTGTTACAGTAAGAATAACCCATTCAAGAAGAGGAGGAGCTACCAAAAGAATTAATTTAAATAGGTATCTGAATCTTAATTCAGCCTGAATGTGATATGTCAAGATGGAAAGTCTGGAGTTAGAATTTACTTTTTTAGGAATGTTTCTGCCAAAAAAAATCACTTGTAGGAAGCTGGAGAATATTTCATATTTTATACGAAATAAAATTTGTCCAGAAATATGCTTATATAACTTTGTATAAACTTTATACAGCTTCTAAAATCACAGGGTTTCTGCAGAACCATCCTTCTTGTAAAACTCTTTTGACTTTCTCTCACTGACCTTGCTCCACTCCTTTAGCAACACTACAGTTTTTTAAATATAGGCATTCTCTCAATATAAAAAAGATTTTTATATATATATCCTTAAGGATTTTCCTTTTTTTGCTATTCATGTAGTTGCTGAACACAGATTGAGCACAAATTCAAGATATTAGATAATTCGAGATATTAGAAACAGGAATTGAAGAGCTGGGGATCCGACAACGACTCTACACTTTTTTTGGAATTTTACATCAGACTAGCTCTAATCAAAACCCATATACTGAGTGCCCATGAATGGTTGGAATATGCTAGGTGTGATCCTATAATGTACCATCTTGTTTTATCTGAAATGAGTTCCTTTTGAGCTCTCTGAAACTGCTCTTCAATGTATATAAAAAAAAAAAAAACACAGTTTTTGCAGTCCAGCAGCAATTGTTCTTTTGGCAGGGAGCTGGACAAAATTTAGCAGTTGCCTCTGTGGCTCCTTGCCAGGAACCAACCTTTCTTCTTGTGTGCTCCACATATCCCTTTTCCAATATCTTGCACAGGTAAATTAGTGGCAAGTTTATTTAATTATTGATGGACTTCAGCATCTGACTCAGGGAAAAAAATGTGTTGGTGCCAATCCAGCACCTTATCAAGAGTGAACTGATGCACACAAACCCACAGTGAAAAGCACAATATTATGAACATGCAGAGAACATTAAAATGTATGACATTTCCATAAACAGACTCCTTTGCTGAAGAAAAAACATAAAAACATAGAATGCACTACTTTATTTTGATAAAACTGACTTAAATTTTAGGTTAGTTTCTTCCAAGCAAAAATTCTTACTGAAAATACTTTTCAGTAAGAGATTTTGCATTTTTATTATCATTAATAATAATATCATTAATAACATTATAATGATCTAAAACAAACACAAATTATTCTCTCTAAAATTTCATGAAAATCTGAATAGTTTCAATGAAATGAAAAATAAAATTTTAAAAAATACAGAAAAATGAATAATTAAATGAAAATAAACAACTGAGCTGTTCTTTTCTTTTTTTTTTTTTTACAGCTGCAATCATATAAAATCTGTCATTAAGGAATTATATGTTGGAGGTTTAAAATGCAAATGACCTGTGATTGTCTAAAGATTGACTTTAAATGGCACTGCAGTCCTCTTACTATTTTACACTCCACATATGTTACTGAGAGTTTTTCCTTTTCTTTTCCTTTCTCTAATTTTTAATAGTCTTTTACTTCCAGTTCTTGCCTTGTAAGATAATGTATTCATTGCTTTCTTCTAAAAGGAGACTGCAAGATGTTCATAGTAATCAAGTGTAATGGGGCATGTTCTTTTAACATTTAAGAAAGGAGCCTTGAAAGAAAATAGAATACAATGACAAAAGACTGATCAGCTTAAACCAAGAAGATGAGTCAGCTGGAGTCTGTGAAATATACTTCAGTATCATGATCAACTCTGTTTAGATCAGAGCATGCTAAAAAAGCAAAATACAGTGAATGCTTGGGGTTTTTTTTGGTGTGTATCTGTCTGCCTATTTGATTTTATTTTATTTTCAATGAAATTAAAAAGTAGTGGGAAGTATTACAGTCAAATTTTTCCCCTGCTTTTTTTATTTTACCAAGCCAGCGTAAATATGTTCCCCAACTTCTTCTGCCACCATGCTCAAAATCTAACATTTTAAGGCACTTACTGAGCTCAGAAAATAATTATAGAGTAAGTGAAAATGAGTATCATAGGGGGAACAAATGAAAAAGAACACATCAGAAAACTCAGAGTATCTCCCCCTCCTTATTATTGACTTCTTTCATTTGATACCTAGACAACAGCTCCAAAGCAATCATTGCACAAGTCTAAGAAAAAAAAATCTTCTATTACTACCATTCACCCAAATCCAAATCATGTCCAAAGCTCAGGCTTTTTCTGAATTTTAAGTAGTGAGTGTGCCATCACTTGAAGAGAAAGCAATGAGCTTCACCTTTCAGGACTGAAATTTGAGCCTTGGGGGAGGATTGTAGTTCTAAGAAGAAAGACTTTTCCTAATGCCCATACTGGCTTTTTGCAGGTAGCACCTGCCAGATTAGGCAATTGCCAGATTAGGCAACAACCTTCACTCCCTAATATATTCCAGGTTAAATATTACCCTATCCAGAACTCTGTGCTCATTACCAACATACCTGAAATCACTGTGGCTCTCTGGTCCTCATCACAACATTGCCATCTGTTGCCTCACAAAGACAGTCCACACTAAGTCCACATCTGTCCTATGCAAATGTATACCACCCAATACCACTGTCACCACCACATGAGCCAACTGCCATGCTAAAGGAAAATCAAAGCCTTAAATCTCTGAGTTATTTCTGAAGATATTTTTCCCTGACAAAGGCTTGAAAATGGGAAAATATAAAGACCTTCTCAGTATACAGCAGCTATTTATTGCTTTATGCAAAGTAATAGGCTAGGTCTAATAGGTTATTAAGCCAAAAATCAAGATTTTTGCCATTCACAACACCATCACCCACTGAGTATCTGCCACTTATTGGCCAGGAAGTCAGAAGATGTGCTGGGGAGAGAAGCACTGACCTCGTTTTCTCCTTGCAGCATCGCTGCTCTTGCTCAGATGACATTTCCTAACAACTGTGTCACATCAGCACATTCTCTCCTCTGCTTTCTTATCTCTTTAATTTATACTCTTATTAAAAAGCATTTGCTCAGCACTTCAAACTCGCCCTGCCTTTCTACAGCACCTACCTCTGTAGCCTATCATTTGCTTTCTTTGGGAAATCTGGGCTCTGGGTGTGAAATGTGAATGAATTTCTTAGCAAATGTTATAGACGACAATCTAGTTAGCAGTGTGAAACAAACTAGTAGAGCAGCTACTTTGCACAGTACTGGTCTTTGCTTAATGACTGTTTGTTCCCAGATGCTTTCCCACTCCCTCCTGTGTCTCTCCTTCCACAAGCTTTCCTGGTGCAAGATGGAGATAAAAGGCCCAAGGGGTTTCCTTCAGTTTTGGTAATCCCTTGTTTCTGCCCTTCTGGGTCAGAAACTCCTCTGATACTACCATTAAGTGTTGGATAGAGACAAAAAAAAAAAGTCCTGGTGGAATATATTCCTGGGAATATATTGCTATTAAATGCTACACAAGGTATCAGCTATATTTTGTTAAACTTAGTCTCTGGTGTTTTGTCAACAGTGTATAGAGTGTGCACATGGCACTTTATTAATGCAGGTAACCAACCCAGTAAAATATTTTCGTGTCAGACATACTAGAAAGCCCAGTTCCTCTCCTGTTCCACTCATTGTGTTCCTGCGTAACAGGAATCACACACAAGAACAACTGAAATACAACCCTAAGCAAACTCTAATCTTGCAACTACAGATAACATAAAACTAAACTCAAATTTCTTTAATTACAACCTTTTCTCTATAACATTTTTTTTCCAATTTACAGGTATCACAGTATCCACCAAATACTAACAAGCCAAACATGAGTTTGGTGTTAATATGTATTTATATATACATATATCCAGTACTCTACAAAACACTGATACACATGCTTTCCATTAAATCAGTGGGTTAAGTCTACATTAGGGTTCTATTTTGTCTGATTTCAGAGAAGTTCTCTGCTTATGGGCACAATGACGATCACAAGGTTTTTCCTACTCTCATGCATTTATAGTTTCGATGTCTTTATTTTATTGAAAGGACCATACCTAAGGATTAAACCGTACTCTCTTGTCATCATGTCAGTTTTGAGAACATAACAGATTTTAGTATCATGGAAAATGTCTCAAATTACTTACTGTAAATGTAGAACGTTTTCAAGAGTTGAGTCATTAAAGTGTAGTTAACAGTCAGGGAGAAAAGATTTGTGCATACAGCATTGAATTTTGTTTAAAAAATAAATTGAAGGACAAATTTTCAAGCTGAAAATTCAGCACAAAGCTTAGAGAAACTGGCATAAATGTCTTTCAGGATACTTATGCCCAGAACCTTTCCATTGTTCCCTTTAATATATTCAGACTTTCTGATTTCCACCAACATTGATAATAGCAGGGGGCTAAATTCCTCCTTTCTACTTAAAAAAAAAAAAAATCCTTTCTCTCATGATTTTTATATTGGTTGCTTTATTTATCTTTTACTACTGAGTTTTGGACTACCTAACAATGTCATTTTCACTGACCTTTTGGCATCCATGACATTCATCAGAGATACTGGGTTTAGCATCTCCAGATGGTCTCCTTTTAGCCTGGCTGCATTTCACAGTGAAGCCCAGTGCAGAGATCCAGGCCAGGGATCAGATAGTGCCATGCAGGCATTGTCTGGATTGACCTGTCAGGCCAAAAAGCAGTCTGATACTTTTTATGTGTGATATTGCACCCGAAGCCAAGCTCCTTATTGGGATACACTACCTTGTGAGCCCAGCTGGGCTATTTTGGGGAAAGAGCTATTTGGGAAAAGAGCCCATACTTGCCTAGATTAGATGGGTGCCTGCTGCAGACCGCTCTGTTCTTGCTAGTACAGGCATATCCCCCAACTTCAACATGAGTTAAACCCATGTTATTTTACCCATATGGATGGAAATGTGCCCACAACAAGGAGTGCTGACTGCAGTAAATTGCGCTGTGTCCTGCACCTGCTCTGCTGTGCAGGCTCTGCTGTGAGTGCAACTTCCCTATTAAGAGGCTGGGGCTAAAATATAGCACTTGTGGGGCAATTTTGCTTCAAATCAAGTTATTAATTGTCATTAGCAGCTGGAGGTTCCTTTCTCTTTCTCTCTTTCAAGTTCTGTCTTCTAGCTTTAAGCTTCTTGCTGCAATATCGAAGGCTCATAATTACAGGCACTGATATAACCTTAGCCTCTAATCACCCATGTAAAATACTATGTGAATCAAGAGATATAGAGTTAGTAGGCATGGGTGCTAGCTGAAAGGACAAGATAATATGGAACAGACTGCGTTTATTATACTTTTTATTAACTTAACCACCTCCAGGTACTTTTCCAAGACAAAATGTCCTATAGTTACAGGATTCTCAAATAATGTCAAACTAATGGTAAATTGTGTAAATTTATGCTGGTGATGGAACCCTGTGAAAGTAAAATTGGTCCTTAATATGATGGTTTTATATTGTAGGAAATAAGAAAGAGAATCCATTCAAAGAGATCATGCAACCAAAATATAATTAATAGCTTTTTTCACTGAGCTTGTAGTCAATAAGATGAGTATCAGGCATATATTGGGTTGAATGCCAAAAAATGTGCAATATGGACTTTTTTCAATACTTCTAATCAGTTTAATATTTTACACTGTGTTTTTTGGAGTCATGTGTCCTATGCCATCAGCATATCATCAGCAGGTGTGATGCTGAAGAAAATAAATTTCCAGATAAATGGAATACCAGATACTTGTACTGAAAAATCCAGATGTGGAGACAGGCAAAGGAGCTCATAACTCTGAACAGGGAGAAATTGCACAAGGTTAAAAGAGTAACATGCTTTTTTAAAAACTTTCTGTATGTGTGTATGAATACATATATGCCTATGAAGAGACTTGTCAAGAAGACACTGCTGCTTTTGAGACCATGACAGTGACAGAGAAGGCAGGAAGGTAGACGCTGCAAAAAAATTTACATTAAAACTATCTTGCTCTGCCTACCCTGGAGGACTGGGACAGATGCCAGAAGCAGACATAAATGACCTGCAGGAGGATGGATAAATATTGAAGATAAATAGGATAATGTCAAAAAAGGTTATAGTCAAATTAATTTGACAAAGTGGCAGTTGCAGAAGGAAGTTATTCCAGGCATTTCAATTCAGTGTAAAAGTGATGGTGGAGCAGATGGAGGAGGAAAGGAGAGTTAAACACCATTTAATCTAACTAAATTTTCTCAAATGACTCTGCTTACCATTTGTGTTTTCAGAAAGACGCTCTCCTCAGCTTTTCCCATTCGAAACTCCAGCAAAGTCCTCTGAGACTAATTCTCCCACTGGGCAACTCATGTAAGGGCTGTTCATATTCAAACTTAGAAGAGCCTGTACAAGTCTGTCCTGCAGGGAAGGCCAAATGTCACTGCTCAGAGATGCCTCTTGCTTGCAGAGCACTGAGTTGGCCCATGGCCAGAAAGCAGGTTCCTCTCACCCAAATGATGGGCTGGTTGGGCTCAGAATGGCAGAGAGCAGAGGCTAATCATACTTTCAGAAGCCATGTATGCTTACTTTCTCATACAGGTTTATTAGTGAGCATAAGTAACTGTATTCAGTTAGCAAACAGTTAGCAATGATTTAATTGAGGAAAGTGGTTAGCACTAGCTGGAGCCCATTCTAGACATCTCTAATTACATGAAGCTCATACTTCAATACTTAGCAAGGCAAAACAAAATCACTCTATAATTAGAGATGCTCTCATTTCATCTTTCCTGTCATAGATCCTCATTCAATTTGAACTTTTATTTACTGACAGTCCTACTCCATTAAGCACAGGAGCCATTCTGCCACCCTCTTCATTACTTTTATCAGGATTTTTAAATGAGGCAGTAATTCCAAGAAGAACCAAGCAAAATCCTTCCAAGGATTTGCCTTTGCCAAGATCTTCCAGCACTCCCTGCCATTTGCCAGGCTCCCATCAGAGTCCCTTGCCGTCTCCTCTCAGCAATCACAGTGCATCCCCTTCCATTCTCCAGAGCCTGGTCTAAGGGTGAAGATCCAGCATAGTAATAAATTCCTTTCCAGATACTGGCAACAGACTCATTATTGCTATTCCATTTACTGCTATGGTAAAAGGCATTAAAATGTTGATATTTTTATAGGTGTAATGAATCTCACTACAAGTGAAATTCATCCCTACCTTGGCATTGACTCCCTCCGACTGAGTAGAAAGGCAGGCTGACTGCTGGGTTAACGTTGTTAACACCGCTATTTCCTCATCCTCTCAGATTAAGCAAATCCTCTCTTTGTGCCTGCCCGTATCTTCCTCCCTGCCATCCCTTTCACTGCTGAAAAGTTACAAAGCAAATTGTGTGCCAGCCCTCCTTGTAATGCTGCTGTTCCCCTGTCTGGCCTGGAAGCATCTCCTCAAACTCTCCTTGACCTTTTCACCTGATGCCTGTTGGGAAAATATTTCCCCCAAATAACACAAAAGAAATAGCCATTATCCTTCATGAAACCTAGCCCTTAAATGCTTTTTTAATTTGTTCTCCCGTACATTAAAATGTACTTGTGGAGTTAGAGTCCAAATAGCATATGAAATATTTCTCAAAGAGGAGAGGAATTTTAATATTGAAAGTCACACAGAAATATGCTCAGAATTGCTGGGGGAAAAAAAAAAAAGTATTTGAAATCACATGAATACTGTATGATTTAGTGCCCCACAGCTTAAAGCTATTCTGAAAGCACACAAAGATAATCATTTATTTATTTTATGATTTCAGGAGAAACAAGCCTCTGACTTTTCTCCATTCCTTCCAGTATACAACATACTTCAATTTCATTTTGTAGGGTCCATTCTGTGTATTTTGTATTATTCTGAGAAAATGTTATTCTGGACTTCTATATCATAATTTTCTCTTCATACAGCCTAAAAGAAATCTGCTGTTTATAAGCAAAATCTCCCTACAAAACTTCCACCATCTAAACTCTGGAAGTCAACAACAGAGAATGCAATGCTGCTTCATTTTCCATATTATTCCTGGAACTTAATTAACAGCTCTCTTGGTAGTGGGTGAGCCAAATTAGAGACATTTATTATCTTAGTGCTCCTCTCAATCGTTATTGCTAATAAAAGTGATAAAGCACGTGGTGGTTTGGGGATTTTTAGATTGCTAAAAAACTTAATATCATAACAATATACACAATCCCAATAGATCAGAAAGACACTAATTTTTTCCTTCATCTCTTCATTTTGACCTGGTGACCTCAGAGAATATTAATTGTGTCTTAAAATGAGGAGAGATTAGCCTTTGCTCTGGGGCTGCCAGCATCAGGAGATTTAGAGGAAAATATCTATCCTACTTTGGCAAATACACTTTGCAGAAGGAGAGCATCAAGAGCTTTCTCATCATTTCTTGTAACTACACAAAAAGATATAATTTCATTCTCCTTTCTGCTCCTTTTTATGCCTATTTCTGAGTCCTTCTGAGTAGGAGGAAGGAGGCTAATGAATCTGTCGCCCCTGTTAGCACTGCCCTGGGCACGGGACCTGTGGATCAGGCAGGTCCACACCACACCATAGTCCAGCCACCTGTGGACCTGCTCCCCTTTTACCTCGGCAGATGCATCCCCTAGGAGAGCACCTGTTCTGCAAGGTGCTTGTGCCTGCCTTTGGGACCTTGGATGAACTCAGGTAAGGGAGATGCCTTGGACTATATGTCCCCTTCCTGAATAGTGAGACAGAACCAGTTGCAGCAGCTGGTATTAGAGTCATGTATCTGTGATGTCTTGACCATCCTTTACGTTAGATATATCTTCAGTGGGCAGCATGTGATTAATAGATGTTTTACTGTTATTGAAGAAAGGAATCTACTGTCATGGATAGTGACTGCACATCAGTATATGCACATAAACCATGATTGTAGACAGTCTACTGATCCAGTGGGCACTAAGAATAATAAACCTCTAATTGAAAGCTCTATTTTTTATTCATCTGTATAGCACTTATAACTGAAATCTCAAAATAAAGTATGACTGCCTTTTAACAGGATGTTAATCACCACCAGAGTCAAGATCCAACAAATATCTTCATGGCTGATAGTGTTTTGGTATTTGTATCCACAGAAAGCCTTGAGTTTAATTTTAGTCCTGTCATAGGAAAGATACTACCAGCTACTGTTGCATGTTCATGATGAATAAATCACATTATGCCTGACAGACACACTGTAATTTCTTTGTCATGGAGTTTAATACCGAATATAAAACATAGTTCTGTTGAGCTATCAAGTATGAGTTAATAGAATGTTACTGTCTTTATTGAAAATTATTTTTTCTGCTAGTTACTTTTCACTAAATTTTTGTTATTGGTAAAAGTACATCACATCTTTTCTATTAAAACTATAGCAGGCTTATTTTCCTGACCTGCTTTTCACTGCAGTTTGTCACAGCTCCAATGAGTCCTGTCTTTCTGAGAGATATGAGGTTGCATCTCCAAAATGAGCTGGGTAATGAACTGATGAGTAAACTGATGCAAATCATGAGTAGATCAATGTGATTCTGAGTCTCTATAAAAGCCAAAATAAAAGCTGGATTTTTTTTTTTTTAGTTCTTAAAGAAGAAAAAATCTTTTATGACATGACCCATAAATTCATTGGAATACTTCTAATGCCAGCAGACAATTGATACTGATCAAGCTGAGAGTAACTTTTAAGTATTGCCAAGCTCCACAAACTATACTTCATTTTCTACTACAATTGGGCAGACCTGTGTTGCTGTTATTTCAATACATTTTTTTTTTTACTTCAGTACTTCAGGCAATAGATCACTCATAAGTGTAAATGAAAGAATGGAGGGGAATAGCAGAGCTTGGCTATACAAAAGGACAATGATTAAGTAACTATCTGACATCATTAAAAAGCCAGGAATATCAATGTTTAGATTTAAATTACTTTTGCAATGTTTGGTGTCTCCTTGACTCTTCAGGACTGCATACATTGTTGTGATAAAGTGAGAAACTACAGGAGCTAGTATCCAAAGAGCAAGCATGGCGCTTTTAAAAGATTTGCTGCTGCTAACCAATGTAGCTTAGCAACAGTGAATAAAGAAATAGTGATCTTCCTTAGATGCTCTGCAGCACTCTCTGGAAAAAACTGTCCCACTGACCTGATGCCTTCTGGGTTCCGAGGAGATTGATCCCCTATCTAGGCCTATAAGTTAAATGTCTAAAATTATCTGTCAGTACCCCCATTTCGCCTTGAATGTTGTGTGTAACAGCCAGTAAGAGAAGAGTGAGCATGATACTTGTAGGCCTGCAAGTACCAGAGCCTTGTCACACTTTTAAGACCTACCGTCCCTATAAAGTCGCTGTTGCATAACGGCCCCTCCAGACACCTCTGGAAAGAGATCTGGAACAGTTTCCAGATATACTGGGCACCTGTGTCTCCCTCTTGTCTATGCAAGGAACCTGCGACTATTCTGGACGCTAGTTTCCAAAGGCTAGTTTCCACTGAAAGTATTGTGGCAGCACTATATTTTGGTTCATTTGTTCAGTAGACACTTCCACTGATACCATTCCTGCCTGCAGAGCATCCACAGCAACACATGTGTCTATTCATGGGATATGCTTTCCCTCCACATGGGCAGTCCTGAGTGCACAGAGGTGACCGGTGGTGGCCAACCACACAGCAAAGCAGCCTTCTGTGACTGTTGGATAGGCCAGATTTCTGTCTAGAAGCTTCTGCTCTTTTAAATATGTAAATTTATTTCCAACCCATCAGGCTGAATTCTTTTAACTAGTATGAGTGATGACATTATTGTCTGCACTTTGTTTCTGAACCTAACTCTTCAGGTTGTGACTCACGCCGAAGTTGAAGCCTACTAACTCCTCAGGCCAGTCGTCATTAATTAAGCAGCTGCTGTGGCTGTGCTACATGCCAATGGTAGACAAGAAAAGTGTGTGGTAACAATCGCACTTGTCTGCTCTTCGAGCAGAATTGTATCTGAGGGGGACTTACCACTGAATTTGATTGCTTTCCATGAAAAATCAATAAACACAGCCTAGTCTCTAATAAGCTTTCTGAAATCTGTATTTCTCCTATTCCTCCAGGTAAGGGCATGTTATTTTCCCCCTTATAATTTTTTTTTTATTATTAACTTGATAGTTTTATAATTCTTTTTTTTTTTTTTTTTTTTTTTTTTTTTTTTTTTTTTTTTTTTTTTTTTTTTTTTTTTTTTTTTTTTTTTCTTTTTTTTTTTTTTTTGTAATTTCTAATTCATTTGACACAGGTTAGAGATAGGACTGGAGACGGAGATATCAGCAAGGTTGACTGAAGGTTTCCTAAGAATTGGACAAACATTGGTATTGCAGAATAAATTCTGAGAAAAGCAAAGAAATTTAGTTCTTAGCAAGAGATTCTTGATTTAATTTCTATTCACATTAACAATTGAGAGTTTGTAAGTGATTAATGTTCCAGGAGCCTACTTAAAGCTCAGCAGTGTTCAGCAACCTGGGGGTAAGTGCATTTCCATTTCTTCCTATGGTGCAAAATGTGTATAGGAGACCATTAAATAGTTCCTCGTCCATTTATACACCTGATACAATGCTCACCAATTGTGCTCATAACTCTTGTTCCCTTTGTCATTTGGCTTTGTGACTCCTTTTTCTTTAACTTTTACCCCTTTTATGATATTTTAGATGTGGTTTCTCAGGTGCATAAATATCTTTAAAGCAAATAGTTAAAATATGCCCTAATATGCAATATGTAACAATTGCATTGAACTGCCACCGCAATTATTTTTTAATGTGCTCTACACCTGTGGCTTCTTAACAACAAACTCATCTGAATATATTATCAATGAAAAGTCTGCTAGTGTATTTTAAACTGTTCTCTTTTATGATGTATATTATAGCTAAGTGTACTCTAACTAGTCTCCCCATTCAGGTGGATGTTGAGAGTCTGAATGTGAATTTTCCTAATATATCATAATTATAGAAGAACTAAATAATGTTTTGATCGCCCATCGTGACAGTAATACACAGTCTTCATGATTTCTTAATTCTTACACATTAAGTTACAATATATAATTAGCAGGAACAAAATAGAGGTACACACATTTTTGTTTATTATACTTTAACTGAAAACTTCTGAGAGGAGTCTGTTCAAACACTGTATGTAATGGCATAACTACAGTAGGCCAACTTTTTTTTTCTAATGGCAATGGTAGTAAGATGATATTAAACCACAAGCAGTTTTAAAAGCTATGGAAAGATGGCTGTATCAAATGCACTTGAATTTTCTTTTTGATTTTTTTGTTTTATTATTTCTGCAATAGAATATCCCAAATTCCAAGGTTTTCATTTGGTTACTTCCCTTCTTCAGAACCCTTATCTTCAGTGAACATCCCTTGCAAATGCATATTATTTATTGCAAACGCTTTTCAAAACAACATGCCCCACAGCTTTAATAATACTAACAGGTAGCAATTCTAGTTAAGTTTCCTACCAGGTTCCATTTCAGAATAAAGCATTTATGGATGCAATTAATTTTAAGCAAAAGTATCCCACTGAGTCATTGCTCCTAAAATTTGAATCTTTCTTCACAGTGAACAAATACAGCACATTTTTTCAGAACAGACCTGGTACAATCCTTTTTGTAACTTTTGAAAACTTCTTTAGAGCAGGTTTGAATTGGTCCTTTTATAAAATACTCTAACTCCAGCCTCTTATGACTGCCCCAAGCTGATTAATTGATTTAATTTTTCTATCTCATATGGATATGTATATATGGAGATCCATATAAGTGGATATGAACTGTGTCTTTTTAAAAGTAAATTATAGCATTTATTTCAACTGATGTAACTTCCATTGACATATCTTTTCTTAAGTTCACTTGGCAGTATTAAGAAAAATTTTTCAATTGAAGTTTGAACATTCTTAGGTTTGAATATAATAAATTGGTCCATTCTCAAGCCTTTTCCAATGGAAAAAAAAAAAAGAAAGCTTTGCTCAATCAGACTCATTTTCTCCCAGGTTCCGGTTTTCTTCTTTGTAAAATCATATCAAAGTCCTGTGCTGCAAAAGACAGAGAATAAGGCAGATTTTGTATGCTGTGTTTCTCTTATTTAAACACCTACTTTTTTTTTATTTAATCAATTCCTATTTCTCACAGAACGTGGCCTTGCTGAAAATAAAATCCACTAATGAAGATGCTGGTATTTTTAATATATATTTTATAAATCTGTTAATACATGCACGCACACACACACACACACACACATAAATGACCACCATTCAATTATTTTCTAACTTTGTTTCTGTTGAAGGTTTCTATACTGTTGTTCCAGTGACTATTCAAATATTGTATATGCTTGGGATATAAAAAACTCTATGACATGGATCAATATAATTGAAACTACTACAGCCCATTAGTGCAGCCTGATGCAGTGAAAACTATGTGGATCAGAGGAGGAAGTGAAGTAATTGAACAGTCCCACTCTGATTTTCTCTAAATTGTATCAGTCTTGAAAACAGTTGTGATTTATATGAAAGTGTGATGAAGGCATGAAGCAGTGAATTTTAACTTTGGGAAATAGTAGACTGAACCGCAACAAAAATCTCTATATTTTATGAAGAGTTAAAAGAGAGAATGTAGAAGAATAAGTTAGCAAAACCTCCTAAGTATTTTAAGTAGCTGTAAATCCATCGATTAGTATTTCAGATGTTAAAAAAAAGATATTTTATTTAAAATTTAAATAAATTAATTAAATAAATTTTAAAAATAAATAATTTTTATTTAAAATTTATTTAAAAAGACATTTATTTATTTAAGTTGCCCTTTACAACCCAGATAAAGACTTCTTTGATGATCAGTTTGCTTTCCTACTTAAAATAAAGAATATGATCAGAAAGTACTAAGGAAAATACTAGTGAAAGAAAAACTCAAGCTGTCTACACTGCTTTGATAGTTATGATTAGTATATTATATTTAGTATAATGATTAGCTTTAGTTTAATGTGTGCAGAAACTGTCTTTGGAGTTGTTCTATCGCTATATCCTCTAAGGACACAATGACAGATGGGCAGAGTCTATAGAGGAAAGTAATTTATCTTAAATGTGAATGTGTTTTAGCTTATAAGCACACAAATTCTTGATAGAACAGGTGTTTGCATAGTCTCTTCATTTAGAGGTCCCATTCAGATTTAAATGGCTTTTTACAAGCTTGGACTGTTCCCTTCTCAGTGTTAACAGTCTATGAGGGAATATGGTGAAATCAATGTAAAAAGAGAAAGACAGAGACTCTCCAGAAAAATGTTGTGTGGGGATGCTAAGCAATGAATTTCCATATTTCCCATTTAGCTGAAATCATGTGGAGCTGAGGAGCCACATGCACAGACTCACTGAAGAGGTCATGAAGCCTCAAGTAAGTTGCTTCAGCTGAAACCCATTTGAAGATGCTATTGGTATCCAAACAGATAAACTATTTGGGATCAAGTTTTGAAGGTAGCTGAGTGGCCAGAGATACTAGTGTGAAATTTTGAAAATTCCAATCAGCGTCTTTCCTGCAGCTCCTGAATGACTTTTTTTAAAAGTACATATGCCTTTTTATATGAATATGTGTATGAATTTTATTGACAAATGCCATTTTTAGAGTCAAAAGGTTTTCTTAGAAATTTGGCTCATGTGTTTTCTTTTCCCTGCCAGCTTCACCTACATTTGTCATGGGATGGTTTTGACTGTCAAATGTAAAACTAGACTGAGGCCAGTAAAAGAGCTGATTTAAAATGTCTACAGTACAGAGGAAATCATGTAGGCCGGAAGAGAGGTAGAGGTGGGTAGGGCTTGACTCTGAGAACAGAGCAAAAGTATCTAATGAGATAACAGAGTTACTCAGAGGAAGCAAAGTCAGCAAATAGAACACATGGAATTACACTCTCACTCTGACTTTTTCAAAACATTAAATGCTAAAAACATTTTTTTTTTCATATTGCACAAAAATAGTCATTCTCTTTGTCTTCCTCTGGTTGACTTTCTGAGTTTTGGACCTGTCAGTATTCAGACTGAATCAAATTAAAATTATATAGAGATAAATAGGTATAAATTATATAGATATATAGATATAGATAGAAAAGATATAAATGTAGGTGTTGGTGTAGGTGTAGATATAGGTACACGTATAGGTACATAGAGATAGAGATAGAGATAGAGATAGAGATAGAGATAGAGATAGAGATAGAGATAGAGATAGAGATAGAGATAGGTATAAATATAGATACAGATACACGTAGATAAAGGCAATTCTCAACTGAAAAAGAATGAACAAATAAATGAAATCAGGTCACTGGACTGCTCTTGAACCACAGATGCTGATGAAAACACAGATTTCTGTTGCCTTGATGAAAATAAGCAGAAAATATAAATCATAAGAAATAGCTAAGTAGCTAGGTTTCAGTTTAGGTAGTTCAGTCACTTCTTCCACTCTGCTAGATGGCAAGAAAGTATAGACTCCTAAGCTGGATAGTACCTGCTCTAATACTCTAATTTAATGCACACTTTGAAAAGAAAACCATGTGGAGTTTCTTTTCTCCCATATAGCCTTTATATTCACTGAATAATTTTTCCGTGACTGTGTATTCAAGTGGAGCACAGACCCAGGTCACGATTTAAAATCTGTCTGCAATCGCAGAAGGGAGTAGTGTTGTGTTTCACAGTGATTAAGGTACATCTACCACTAAAGTGAACACAGAATTTATCACACAGATTTTTGCAAAATCCATTTAAAATAACATTTTTCATTCTGAGATGCATGTTAACAAGTTTTCATATATTATTACTGAGAGGCCACACAGCTACTTACAGTTCAGACCCAAGGTAGTAGGGAGAGGCAGGAGACTGAATTCTGTTACTGAATTATAACTGTCTTATTTTTCTCCTGGTCTTTCAACGCTCCCCAAAACTAATCCCTCCATCTGTTCACTCTTCCCTTTCTAACTACTTCCTCCCTCCTGTCAAGTTGATTATCTTTGTTTCTCCCTTCTTTCATTAAAACTTTCCAATCATTATTCCCCAAAGGTCCAAAAACCTCTTGATGGGACAGTAATGTCCAATTTTGCCTGAGGAAATAGTGAAGAAATGGCTAATATTTGAAAGGAGCAGCAGTCGCTGGCTTCATCCAAGCCCTACTGTGAGTCATGTGGAGATCAGCAGAGAGCAAACATCAACAGATGTGAAACATGGAGATCTGAAGACAAAATAACAAAAGTGAGAGAGAGCCAGGCGCAGATTATTTAGCAGAGTGGAAAAGAGTAAGCTGATTATGTACACATGCATATATGTTCTTCATCTCTACCACTCACACACAAATCCTGCCATAGTAAGTGGCACAGAGACCCTACCATAGAGAAAAGCAGAGATGTTCTTTAAACACTGGTGGCCTAGGTATATTCCGATTGTGTAATTGACGTGGCGAGGTTAATTCACTCTGAGTTAATGTGTATCTTTGTTAATTAATCAATGAGAAATAGCGGGGCTACTTTTTTAGAAATAATAAATTGGCCTGTTGTTAATGCATTAAATTAGTATGTTAGGCGCTTTTACACCTAAGTTACCCCAACATGTCATGAGGATATACACACATACACACACATATATATTTTGTATATATGCATGCATGTATATACACATGTATCTGTGTACAGAAAGTACATGATGCCATTGTACTGGTGTGAAGTTGCTGGGGATGGGGACAGGAACAGGTTGAGGACCGGGGGCCTTGACCAAGCAGGGGCAGGGATATGGCAGGACTTTTCAGTCCAGCAACACTTCAGTGACACAGGGGAGCAACTGATGGGATCTAGGGAGGGACAACAAGGTCTGTCAGGGTCCCAGGACCAGGACCGGCTGTACCCTATCATGTGTTGCATCAGTGAACTCCTGACTATTTGAACAACCTTTGTCCTCATGTTCATACTTCTATACAGTCAAGGGGTAAGTTAGCTAATGTCCACATTTCTCATGAGTATCATTCTCATTAAGGATGAGAAGTCTGATACAATGATAGAGGAGCACAAAGATGGATCAGTCACATGCAATTCATCCTTCTCTTTTGGGAAAGGACACATGTTACATCCCCTGATGTAAATATTAGCAGGTTAACACTATAGATCAATCCATGTGGCCTCTTTCACTTGAGGGCAAAATTTGAAAATAAAAAAGTATGCTTCATTATTTTCTAAATTGAACTGTACAGGATTTGTTTTCCCCTTCCTTTGTGAAAGAGTCTGATCAGTGATGAACGAAGAGAATCCATGTATTTTGAACTGTAAATAAAAGGTGGCACCATCATCTAAGCAATTAGTGATTGAATGCAAGGGGAAAAAAAAGAATTGTAAATGGAACTGAAAGAAAGTCAGGCATAGACTGCCCTCTTTTGGACATAAAAGGGCAAGGATGTGGAAGAAGCTTTAAAAGAGATTTTTTTAAAAATATATTATTCACTGTTACATAGAATTTTGAAGGCAAATTCATGCTTTATTCATATAAAAACTAAAATCCTGACTAGAATGTTTAGTTAGAGATCAGCTATGCACAAAATATCATCCTCCAAATCCAAGCACAGTCATACTAAGAGTATGAGAAGGAAAATATAAAACCAAATAGCTATGTAAATATTGTTATTACATAAGGATGGAAGATCAGCAAAGAAAGTGACAACACAGCTGCCCTCAACAGTGTTCAGAGTACCACTTGTAATGTCCAGAGCACCACTTGTAAAGGGGCTAAAGAATTTCATAATGTAATTAAACACACGCATAAACACAAATAATACAAAGTTTTTAGGCTCCAAGTTTACCTATTAGTTTGAGCTCTTCAGAATCTTGTCAAGCTTTAGGACTGGAATCAATTTTCATTGATTGCAAACACCACCAAAGAAAGATTAAACACTATTATCAAGATACTTGTCAAGGCACCCATCACACGTCCAATCTTTTTGCCATCATTCATTCTCAATTAAATGAGAAGAAGCAATTATTCCTCCCCATAAAGACCCGAGTGCAAGAAATGTGGAGTCTTACAGCCTTCACAAGCCTATTTGTATGTTCACAGTTCTTGTTCAGCAGCTTATGAGATGAAGTGCAGGTACAGCACTACTGAAGATGCAGTCATCAGACATTTACTGTACTTGAAATCTGTGGTTGGAATAGGGCTTTTGACATGAATGATGAGCGCAGAAAGAAAATATAGGTTAGAATAAGCATCATAGAAAATGAATGCAGATACACAAATGTTTAGAAATTGCAGTTGCTAGTTTAGTTAATTGAAACATTGAAACATTTAGTTTCAACGTTTAAATGCAGATGTGTGACCAGTTCCTCACCTGAGGTATGATAGGGTAAATATCCTCTCACCACTTCCAAACTCAGAATGAGACTAATCACAGTAAAAGTCTGGATGTAAAGTAGAAGGCAGAAACCTCTCTGTCCCTCCTATATCCTTCTGTATCTTTTACTTCCTTTCTTCTGAGCCTCAATGTCCTTCCTCCTCCCCTCCATTGAGCCATCATCCAGTAATAGCTATTGATGCAGTATCTAATGTCATCAGCGTGCCAGCAGACTGGCAACAGGTTTGTTCTCAGGATAATCCTTGATTCACACATGGAAGATATTATCAATAAATGAGAAAATATCTCTGACAAAATATCTCTGCATCTTTTCCTCCTCTATGATAATGCTCCAGCCCAATCTGGTGTTGATCCAGCCCTGAAAAGAAGGTTCCAGCCCAAGCTTCCCTCATTCACAGAGATGGGACTGAACACATTAAAATCCATCTGCAGTAGAACAAAATTATTTATGTGAACTGCTTTTCTCAGACAAGCAGGCTTCTGCAGGCTTCCCTGTACACCTGTCCAGCTCCTTTGGCCTGTAAAGTGATTAGGAGTTTGCTTGGCCCTAAATCCATATTCACAATAATGGTCATTCTTTGAGCTAATCTACGGGCAGAAAAATCCACTTAAGGGGCTGTTTGTAGCTTTCTAACGTTATTTACTAACAAAGCAGTCATATTTTCCTCAACAACTGCCACTTCCTTGGGTGCATATGTTCTTGACTCAAAACTCTGAAGCACATTTAATTCAACAACATATGGTGTGATGTGAACTTATGTGCTTTTTTCCTATTCTTAAACAGAAATTACATGGCAGAAAGAGGGTTTATTTTTCTCTATCATATGTTTATTAATTTTAAAGCATATTTCACCTTACACTTTTGAAACCCTTTCCTTCTCTTATATTTATTTCTAAATATCAACATACACGTTTGCTCATTCAAACTATGTCAGAGGGATGCTATTTTAAGGAAGGAAGGAGGATGTGCATACCAAAACAGCTGGCATGTGTGAAGCTGGAGCGGTTGTTTTTGCAGGCATTTCTTTCCTGGTTTGTACCTGCAGCAAAATGGTGGTTGTACAAATGTACAAATGTACTAAGCAGTCGCTATTTTCAGGATGTGCTGAACTCATAATTTAGTCCTAATGAATACATCATTAGAATATAACAGCCTGTTTAGATTACTGCTTTTGCTGTAACAGAGGGATTGAATGCAGATGTGATAATGCTTTAATTTGCAATGAATAAATATCATGTCAGGTCATGGAAATGGCAGTGAGTTGGTGGCTCATGAATGAATGTATGGATTTGCTCTGTTCCCTGAGATCTCTGAGAAATAGATATAAATACCTCTTGTTCATTTGTTTTAGGATGTGTTGGACAAAACGCTAAAATGTATTTTAAAAATTTTCTGATAATACCATATTGAACACTAAATTAATCCAGAATATAACCAAGTAGGCCTGAAAACATCCCCCTCCTTTAGAAGAGATAATGAATTAGCTTGGTAAACTGGAATGTCCAGAGTGAAATTTAGTTGGGATTCAGAATCGATACCTTGCTCTTAATTTGCCTTTTTTTTTTTTTTTTTCGCATAAATGACCTGAAACCTCACTTTCCCATTTGGGGGAGAGAAGCAGTGAGTTCTTTTTATTTTTTGCAGACTTCTACAATTGAAGGGCAACTCTGTGCCCTTTATTTTTGAAATTCTTAATGTTTATGTTATTTTAGCACAAATTTCTTCATTCCTTTCTTTATTAGAATTCTGAAAGATCTTGTATCTTTAAAGGAACATTGTCAATGAACAGGCTTTTTATGTAAAACCCATTGTCAATATCTTTAATTTGAAAAAGTCTCCTGGCAAGTTCCTCTCTTGCTTCAATTTCTGTGGAGTTGCACAAGAAAGATTAGTTTTATGGACAGTTGTGTTAGAGAGGCAAAATATCAGGAAAATGCAGGCATCCCTCATTCAGACAGAGGTTATTTTCAGCTTGCCTCCAATGTAACCTCACATTGTTTTTAATGTTCAACTGTCACATCATAAAGGACTCGTCTAGAAGAGAGGGATTAGTCTGAAAGGGCAAGTAGGACATAGGTAATTGACCAGATGTGAGGAGCTTGTCTGCTGAATTTAAAGAATGGCACATAAACGTTCAATGCGCTTTGGTGTGAAGCCTGGCACGGCAAAGCAGTCAACAGCACTCTGAATGAAAATGTCAGCTTCCCAATGAAAGACATGGAACTGATTTTTACTGCAGGCTTCCGGGGGAATTTTCCCAGAGGGCAGGTTACAGCACTTGGGCCTGGTGTACTTAAGAAGGAAAAAATACGCGTACTTAAGATAGTTAAGTTAAGCACATGCGTATTCAGCTATAAAGCAATAGATTAGTTAATTAGTTATAGAGGAATAATAACATGAAAAAAAAATTGTTGAAATGGTTGAAATTAGAGAGTGATTTGTCCCACTAGAAAATGAATAAATGGCTTTGCCAGCTATTCTAAATTCTTTGGAATCAATTAATTACTTACCATTTTCTTTTCTTTTTTTGAAGAGTCTTTTACCAATTGCATATTTTTGAGTTTCTGTTACAATATCTGTGACTAGAGCAGTTCTTATTTTCTCTCTGCCTCTCACACATAAATACTCAGAGTTGATGGCAGCTTTGTGTGAAAAACATTGGAATGAGCAAGCATGAAACCTTCTCTTGAGAGCTCTCTTGAGAGTAGAAAATAGGTCTTGAATTCACCAACTGAATTTGATCCACTTTTTGCAAAGCGGTTCCAAAGGTCCCAAACTTTCAGATTTTCTGAGACAAGGTCTCCTATGACATACAAGGTTATGGCTCATGGCTTGGAGACAGAGGGATGCTACAAGTAGCAAGGCGCAGATCTTCAAAGAAGTTATGCTTTTATTTCTGAAATGTCATTCTGAAGCAGTTTACTGAGGAATGATGTCTTGGATTTAGAAGGGAGTTTAAAAATATCTGCCAAATAGGCACTTGGTCTTTTTAAAATACCATACCCCGGCTGCAGATATATATATAGACTCAGTTCTATTTGCCATGCTGCCTGATTAGAAAGGGGATAAAGAAGGAGGAAGAAAGTCTTCACTTCTGAAGACAAATGTACTCACAGTCTTGTAGAGCTGAGTTTGTGCTTATGGTATAGTAATATCTGTATTGGGTCAAGATCTATTCTAAAAGTCTATCTATAAAAATCATATTGTTAAAATTACATATAAAAAGACATTGGTAAGCTAAACAGAGAATGAGGAAAATATAGCCATGGTGAAAAGTGAGAAGTATCCTGTCTCCACTAAGACTGTGTTACAACAGGAGAAATAAGAGAAGCTTCTGTTTCCCCAGATATAGCATTTGAAGAGTCAATGGAAATCACAGGTAGAATTTAGGGAATCATTCATATCCTAATCATAGGCACCTATTGTCATTTGAGAGCCCTAGAGTATTTTGGTTGGCTTTCAGATCTCCCATCTTGGGCAGTATTTATCAGCCTCATTAAGATGTCAGAGATGCCCTGCGGCATCTAAATGAAATTAAATGCCTATATGTATGCAACTTGGCTGAGCCATTCAGATTAGAGTTTGGAGTTTGGTAGCCATTAAATGTTTCAGAAGATTATTTTTTTCCTAAAAAAAAAAAAAAAAGGGACAGAAGATGCCAACATAACTATTCAAGCCTCAAGAGGAATAGCTGGCACTAAGGACAGTATGTTCAAAAGCATTGAAAACTAATACAGATCTCTTATAATAAAGGAAATAAAATTTTAAAGGTCTTACCCATCTCTGCAAATCCCATATTAGATATTAAGAACACTTATCCCAGGAAGCTTTACATATACAAGCTCATAAGCCATACTCACCCCATATGGGTTTGATTCAAACAGCCATGAACAGAAATCATATGGTGAACATGTCACATTTGCATTATGAATGCTCAAATGCTGCTCAGTACAGCAGGTGTATTGGAGTAAGATCCTTCGCAAAGTCCAGTAATGCTTACTTCTCACTGTTGATTGTGGGAGTCAAAAAAGGGAGTCAAAGTGATTGCTTCAGCTCTAAATATCTACACCATTGACACAAAAGTCAGGTGAAATCAATGCAGCACTGGATGTGCAAGTTGCATCATTACCAACCCAAATATCAGATTGCAAGTTGCAAGGATTATAGAAATGTTTGTACAGAATTTGACATCTTCATTTTCTGAAGTAGCTTAGCTTTCAGTTCATGGGACATATTCCTCCATGCACAGTGCTCCACACAAAGTAACAGAAGCATAGCCACTATCACTGCAAGAAAATTCAGAAGATATTTACTTTCTTAGACTTTCTGGCTCTAAATGCATATATGCAAGCATTGCAGGTCCTGAACTGAAACTAGAACACTGAGACACAGGTTCAGAATTTCCAGAGAATGCATGTCACTTGATATAAGTGTGTCTAAATGAGAATTTCAGAGCTGGATAAGTCCTTTTTTTCTGGCTTATTATAGCAGAGTCACTATCTGTGACATTTCAACAGTTCCATCATCCAAAAAAAGTATATATATATGTGCATGTATATGTATATATGTGTTTGTGTATATATATATATATATATATATTTACAGGTGAAGAAGCTGGGGAAGGATGATTTTTATCTTCCTGTTTTAGCCTGTTGTAGCAATCATTAACTGGAATCATTCGGTTTTCTGAACTGAATTGTTTCTGAATTCAATGTGTATGGAAAAAAAGTCTAAATATCTGAAGAGCAATGTGACAATGAAAGCAGCTGCAAATTAGAAAATGCCTGCTCATCTGCCCTCCTATTTTTCAAGGGCAAAAAGAAAAAATCAACTCCCAGTTCATGCCCACAGGGTTGAGACTAGTGAGGCAGTTTCTAAAATTAGTTTGGACAAATTGTCGTAACATTCTGTGTCTGTTATGTTAGTATCTATAAAATAGACAGAGCATATGATCAGTGAGTTTTACCATGGGTCACTATTAACAGTGAATGAAAAAATGACCTTAAGTTTTATTTTAAAGAAACAAAATAGCTGCTTCTTTACTGTGATTATGTATATTAGTTTATTTATTGTGATCTTATCCAAAATCATTCAAAAACAGAAATGGAAATATCATCAGCTGCAGCCATGCTGCATATAACAATAATTCTCAAAGGTGGGTTTTAATGACAATAAAAATGAAAACAAGGGATTGGAACCATAAAACCTGTCAAATAAATGAAGAAAGGGCATAACCCCCCACCAAAATAGCTTTCACATAAATTCTCACTACAAGATAAAATACAGCTTTTGGTTAAAAAGAAAGTCATATCTCCAGCAACTTCCATAAATAATTCACTGCTAGGTAGTAAACAATTGAGAAGCACAGTATGAATGCCAAAGAGGGTCTTTATATGTCATAAAGCCACTCAAAAGTACACTTGCTGCAGCAAGTCTGGCTGTGAGCTTTGATGTGCTGGAAAAGAAACTGCTACGCTGAGGTCATCAGTTAGTAGAAAACAATTTCCCTCATACAGAGAAGCAGACTTACTGCTGGGCTTCTGACACAGACAGATTGCATTTAAAAACACAAGGCTGCATAATGTGGGCGTTCAGTAGGAAAGAAATCTTGTCTACACCTTCTAAATGACCAAAACTGGAAAAAAAAATACATGTCTTCCTTTAGTAGGTATCAAAAGTTGACATGGTAGCATAGCAGGGTTCATCTACTAGTGCACTCATACTTTAAATATGCGGTTGGCTGGATTTGCTTCCTCTTTCTTAACTAAACTCCTTCCATGAAGAACTTAAGCTACTTTATTTGTTAAATGTCAGGCCAAACAATTTAAGTGACACAGATCAGGAGTTCATTTCTTCTCATGGATAGACTTGAAAAGGTAACTCCACCTGTCATGTGAAAAATCCTAATGCAATAAAAATGTCTAGGCTGTTGCAATGCTGTGCCTTTTATTTTTATACTGATAGAATGAGTGAAGAAAAAAGACCAATAACTTACCAATAAAAAGCTATATAAATATTGATTGCGTATATAGAGTGTATAAAATAACACTATTCAGACTTCACCTCTCAAGGGACCAGCACAGTTGAGATTGTAACCACTACAGTAGAAATAGCAGAGAAAAGATGGTCACTAGGTGGAGAGAAGACGGTAAGCTTTGAAATTCCAGTGAAGAAGACAAAAACATAAAGGTTATATCACTTTGTACATGGTTTAAGAAATAATCGGTGTGATAGAAAAGGTATAGGCAGATTATTTCTATGTTACAATTATTAACTTCTTTCTTTGAATTTCATTTATAATTACTCTGACCTACTCCACCTCCCAAAACCTTGTGATTCTTACTTTCTTGATGTCAAAAGCCTTTCCAAAGCAGTTTTTTTCATGTGCAACTTTTAAATGCATTCAAAGCGCCAATGCAGATTTTTCCTTGTCCAAGCTCAAGAAACTTATTCCCAGGCAAAGGAATCCTGTTTTCAAATGAAAGAAAGCAAGAAAGAAACATCCCTATTTCAAACAGTGAAGGCAAAATATTGACATCACAGGAAGAGGCATAGAAATAATCATTTATTTCTATTTATTCCAATAATCAACCATGGTGATATTGGAATTAATAATGAGGTTGATATATTTAAAAGAAACTGCTACAATAATGCAGTTTAACAATGAACATATTTTTGGTGCATGTCAAGAGCCTATTTAGGCTTGATGAATGACCATGAACGCAAACATGAACGCAATTTTTTTCCTATCTCAGGACTGACTGTTTTGATATTTCAGTCCAATATTATTTTCTTGAAAGAATCATCTTCAACTTAAATCAAACCTCACCTGAATCTTCTTATAACTTTGAAAAAGATGTGATAAACTATTCCATTGTCACCTTGGTTTTCTTATTTCTGACAGTAAAAAAATAAGAGAAAATAAAGAAACTTCAAAAAAAAACAAGAAAGAAGTTTTGTATTTCTTCCTCAAGCAAAGTAATATGTGAATTTCCATTGTCAAAATATACAGCCAGTACTCATCTGCTTGCATGCTATCACATTATATTGTATTTATAACACTATTGTATTTATACTACTAGCTTTTATTTCTCTCACAAAACATGAATACTCCCCAACTATAGTGCCCTTCCTCATCAAAATTTTCTTCATTCGAAATGTTTGGGCCTATTTTGCAGCCACGAAATACACAGAGCAGCTCAGCAAATGGTGATTGTTGGCTGCCTCATCATTACTCTTGTTCTGGAGCTGGATAGATCCTTTGATTCAGGCTCAAGTCTTGCCACCATCTCTACTGCTACAAGGAAAAAAGAGAGCATATAAATACCAAGAAGACCATCAGTCTGCTCAACTGTGAAGTTAGCAGGAGCTTGCAACACAAAAACTAAACAAGGGAAAATAGAAAATTTGAAAAATTAAAAAAAAAAGAGGATGCTTTTAGCCAGCTTTCATCATGCCATTGAAGGGAAATGTCATCCCCTCTGCATCCTGCTGCAGTTTTATGCCTGAAATCAGGCAATGATATTTGGATGTGAAGATCTGAATAGTGGAAAGGAGCCCTGGATTTGTTTCCTTTTGGATTTTTTTCCCCAACAGTAGAAGTGTGTTCAGTCCCCCCATTACCCTAAGGAAGCTAGGAAAGCCCGAGAGGTTGTTAACACGCTCTCAAAAAAGAACAGGCATGTGCTATTCCTTCTGGAGTCCCTGCTCCACTTTCTTAGTTAGAAGAGATTCCCAATACACCTCCAAATCACTTCCTCTCACCATTACCCTGCCACAAACGTATGCCTAAAACGCAGTAAAAAACAATTTGTTTATTGTTTTCATTGCTTGCTGTCTCTGAAATGTCTGGACTGTGAGAATTTTGACAGCAAAAGTCCATCTTGACTGTCCTCTAATGTGAGCTTTAGCTGTCCCTATTAAGGGGACATGTTGTAGTTTCCCCCAGGGTATCTGTGACCAAGGTCCAGGGCAGACCTCAAACCTAAGCCTGTGAGTTTAATGCTCAGCAGTTTAATGCTCAGCAGCCCTTATGGGGATAAAATAAGAGCACTTGGACTTCTTTCTGCCAGAGTTGTTGAATTTTCAGCCTAATATATCTGTAATATCAGTCATGCTAAAAATGATTTTATCTTTCACACAGTCTAATGATTTTTGTCTCCTTGGCATTTATTCACAGAGATATGTCCTTGCTCAGAGTTAACCATGAAGATGTAGGCACTCATTAAACCTTGGAGAGGGCTCCTTGCTTGGTGAAATGCAAAAGAAAAATAGGTCAAAAGCTACAGATTTAACACCTTTCCCTCTAACTAATTCAGTTTGGTCCCAATTTATAGCTCATCCAGCCTCACACATTATACACTCAGATATGTGTCACTGCTACATTATCATGTGCAGAGTCTAAAAACAGCCAGTTCAGCAAAAGCTAATAGCATCAAGGAACAAACCTAGCTCCACCCTTATCTGGAAGGGTAGAAGAAAAAATGCATCTAGCAACAAACTGTAAATAAGTTATTTCAAGTGTGAAGGGTCAATTAAGGAAAGTGCTTGGGTTTACATTTCTCATAGAAACGGTGTCTTCTTCAACATACAGTGTACATAAAATTGTGTATTCACTCTCACACCTTATTTCTCTGTATTACTCTCTCTTGCTTTACAGACAGGCAATATTCAATCAGCGCAAAGGGCAAAGTTCCAGATTTTGGCCTTCTCACTGAGACCAAGCAGTCAGTTATAATCAATGAAAATGTTATTACCCCACACTCTTTGTATCTCTCACATACACACACAAAAAGAAAATGTCAGAGCAGCTCAATTAACTCTTCATTAAAACTGGCCACTTGAATATCTATGATTTCCTGAATGTTGATATTTTACTAGCACTTGCATTTGCAGATTAATCAGTCCCAAAATTACTACTTTTGTAATACAGGCAAGCAAAAAAATGATCCTCTGATGAAGTTCAGGTGAAACACTTCCAGAAGTATTAGTTTGGTTTTATGTACAGTACTTTGATCACCAATGTTCAAAGAAGAGGCTGTGAAGGGCTTAGATTCCTTATCTCAAGGAATCAAAAGCCTATTTTATAGCAGGATAATACAATAGTTTTGTTGTTTGTTTAGCCAAATAAAATGAAGTTTGGAAGTAGAAGTAAGTGGTTTGTGTTTTATAAATATGCTCCAATTTGTGAAAAACTGCAGGGAGAAAAGAAGGTCTTTCAGGTCACTGTAGGTACATGAATTAATGCAGATAAAATGAGCATTAACTTTTAACCAACAGCTCCACAAAGAGGAGAAGGCTGTATTCATCAGCAAACTGAGGCTCCAGTACAGTTGCCAGTACAGTTATGCGTTACAGTAAAAAGAGGGAGCTTTAACATGGAACTTGATAACAGAAGATGCTGTACAGCAGGGGTATCTGCAACAGCAGTTCTGTGCTCTGCAACAGAGGAAGCCATTACCCACCATAAAATCCTTTTTCTCAGGACAATCAACCC
Source organism: Nothoprocta pentlandii (assembly GCA_013398315.1). NCBI lineage: Eukaryota > Metazoa > Chordata > Aves > Tinamiformes > Tinamidae > Nothoprocta > Nothoprocta pentlandii. The sequence goes on from VZSG01000919.1 coordinate 79,918, forward strand.
CAAGATAGCTACAGTCATTAGCTGTATACCTAAAGGAGTGCAAACAGGGAAAAGAGAAATCTCTGAAAAGCTGTACAGTACTGACAGCTTTACATAAAATAAGAATAATAACTTTAAGTCAGGCAAAGAAAATAAACCATTACTTTGCTGAAAAAATTATCTCATTAATACAGCTATACATTCTCATTCGGACCTAAAGATGTCAGAATAAGCAGGCACGTATATATCCTCATCCTAAAATGAATGCTTTATGTGACCTAGTTCTTGAAAATACAAATCAAAGGTTTTTACTGATATGTGTTGAACGCTGTATGCCTTAATTTATATAAATTCAAATGTGCAGTAAGAAATGCCATCTCGTGAAAATTTCCTGTTTGCATTTGGGAATAATGTGGTTTAGAGGCAAGATATAATGTTTTAATATCTGAGAGAGACCCATATAAGCAAGCTTCATAATAAGGATTTACTTCTGCATTTATTCATCAGACAGATAATACGTGCATCTTTTTTTCCCTGTCAAGTGTTTTCAGTGAAGAAAAGGACAAGGGATTATAGCAGATTACTCTACATTCATTATAATAATGTCATTTAAATAAAGATGTAAAACTCTTTATATAACACTGGATACATGCAGCCATCCTCAAAGGTTACCCTATGGATTGTAAGAGTTTCAAGGACATAGTACTGCAACACCTTGAGAATTTCCACAGTATTTCCCCTGAAAAAGTTTCCTAGTTCCTGGATGTCTCATCCTTGCCCTGTCACCAAAATTGCTTTCTTTTCACGGGGAGTGCACTGTTTTTCTTAACATGGAGGGAAAGCAAATGGGGAATGCAGGAGAGGAGGACAGGAGGAAACAGGAAAGAGAAAAAAAAAGAGGAAGGAACATCGCCGTCAGCATTTTGAGGGCAATAAGATTATCAACTGAGAAGATTATATGTATTTCATGGTTGTTTATAATCTTTATAATCCTGTTTCCTTCATCACTGAAATTCCTCTTCAGTAATATTATGAGAGGCAATTTTTTCAGGATAAAAATCTAAAAAAGTAAGATCAAGAAAGGATGGTATCAGCAAATCCCTGCAGCCGAATATCTTATTATTGAGAGTTTTCTAATGCAAGGAGCAAAAGATCAAGTCCTGTGATCACTAAGAAAATAGGGAATGCATGATGGTTCTCTAAGATACATGTTTTTATTATTATTATACAAGAACAAAAAAAAAAAACAAGAGAAGAAAACAATAAATATTTTAATATTATATAATAAATATATTAATATGTATTTATTATAAACATATAAACATATATTTAAAAAATATACAATAAATATTTTGTCTAGTTTTCAACTACATTTTTCATTCATTCTGCATAAGTAAGAGCTATTTTGAACCAGAGCAGCAGAATTTTTGGTCTAACAAATGTAAATAAAAAATTTAAAACAACATTAAAAAATCTAAGATATTGACGAGTAAAAATAATTTCATCACACTAGCTATCGCTAGCAGGTTTTGACAAGCATTGTTTTATCTAAAAGTTTCTGCCCATCTCCTGTTAAACTTTTGTACTAATTATTTCTCTGATAAGGTGCTACATTTTACTGATTTCATGCAGCTTTCAGGACAGACACTAAACCTCTAAATCTGGAGAATTTCACATTTTCTAAAAGACACTTCAGGCTAATTACCCTGTCTGAGCTGGATGGTTTACCTGAACAAGGATCTTAGAACTGAGCATAACAGATGATCTTATGCTTCAGCATCAAGGCTTACAGAGGTCCACTGTTTCAGATGAATGGTTTTGAAGATGCAAACCCATTTTGCATGGTTTGGTGGTTTGGTCAAATTCTCATTTTATCATTCAACAGGAAAAGTATACATTTGAAATACTCTTACACAACCTCAGAACTACAGGGAAGGAAAATGAATATTTTGAAATCCCTGATTTTCTTTTCATTGTTCCCTCAGCTATTTTTGCCTCTGACCTTCAGCAAAGCATGTTGTATTTCCTCCTAGTTGTTCTTCAGAATTGTTGTTCTGTATTTCAGTTCATAAATTTTGGCAGGCCAAGATTTGCTTCCTTTGTTCTGTGCTTAGGTTGGCTTAGTTCTGTTTTGTTTTCCTGTACCAGGGAACACAAACAGCGCAATCAGATTTAGAATCATGCAGAATGGACTCTTAGCAAAAAATCTGTAACATCAAAATGGCTTGGTGAAGGCTGTCTCCTCTGATTTAACGGACAACATGAATTGCACCTAGATAGATTTGCTGAAACACAGTTCTACCAGTGCTATCACCGACAGGGCTCTAGCATTCATAAAACAAAAGTATTACCTTAAAAAAAATTAAATACTAAATAACAGATATATCTATTCTCTGAGGTTCCTTAGCTGCTTAGCCACAGCACAGGGGCCTTCAAAGATTTAGCAGTTCATTCTCTGCAGAACAGAAAGTTTGGTCCTAGGCTAACAATTATATTTGCACAAAGTTTATATCTTCTTACAGTGATAAGTAAACTCTATGCTGCTACTACAAATATAGCTGGAAGTGGCCAGAAGGACAAGCAACAGAGGATTTCATCTATTTTTAATTTGACTCATTGTGGTTATATGGTGGCTGGCCTCTTTATACTTGAGATTTGATAGCATCAAGATTTTAAGAACCCATAAATGAGAGCTAAGAATAGAACAAATGACATGCAAAAATACAACTTACGCTGGGAAAATCGTATTATATTTTTATATATACTTTAAGAATAAAGTATAATTGAAATTGTTGCAGCTTAAAAACATAATTTGCAAAATAACATTTTATTAATACGATCAAAGCACTATAAAATATTTCAATTACATGCATATTTCATATTTATACAGTTCACTATTCTCATATCAAATGTTAGTTTCTCATTTTTTTAATTATTAATAACAATGATTCCAAGTGAAAAGAGGTTTATGTGCTTAAAGATTAATACTTGAATGCTCAAAATGAATCATGCTTTCAATGAAGTCAATAGAAAAACTCTCCTTAGCTAGAAGTGGAGCAATATTCCACCTATCATGACCATTTGGTTTCATAAGCCCAAACTAATGTTCAGCTGCACAAGGCTTCAACTCAACAAGACTGCCATACAGGAACACTAAGAGAATTAAGTATTTCTTCGTTGAATTGGGACTGGTGGAAAGGAGAGTAGTCCTGTTTGCAGCTGTATTGTCTTGCTTTTGGGAATACATCTCTTTTCTGCAGTTAATAAAACATGGTCACCCAAAAGATCAGCAAATGCAGTTAGAGCTGTGAAAATGAGCCCTGTCTGAGTGGTTTGCAGACATTTGTCAGAGAACTAGCCCTAGGATTAGTTACAGAGCAGTTACCAAAACCTTCTTTGCCTCTCCTCCTTCAAATTTTCTGCCTTACCCAGCAAGCATCCACAGGGAGGTTGTCCTCAGATCTCAGAAAAACCCTGTGATTGAGCTGGTGAGCCACCAGTACAGCTGTTCCAGAGCACAGCAGATCCCTTACCAAATAATGAAGTTTGGAAAGGTCTGCAGGACAAGGCAAAGCTGACAAGCGACAGAGGAACATTAGCAAAAAAAGTTGAAATGAAAGAGGGTGCCAAACAAGTGCTTTGGAGTGAATCAGTCTTCTCCAGAGCATGGAAACCATCAGCAGCTCCTTATAATTTATTGACTGGATTTGGGTTGCATTCCAGCTGATATTCTAACTCTTTTGTCATCGCTTTTATTTCAGTCGTTGGTTGCTCTGCTATTTCTTAGCTCATTCTAATGATACAAATGGCTCTCAGTTATCCATAACCAAAAATGATTAAGCAAAATGCCTGCAACTGTAGGACAGCCACCCTCCTGTCCTGCAACTGCAGGACAGCATATTTTACACCTGATCCATAGAATCATAGAATCCTTAATGTTGGAAGGGCCCTTTAGAGAATATCTACTCCAATCCCTCTGCACACGCAGGTTCACCTAGACCACGTGGCACAGGATTACATCCAAGCGGGTTTTGAGTATCTCCAGAGAAGGATATTGCACAACCTATCTTGGCAACCGGTTCCAGTGCTCCGTCACCCTCACTGTCAAGAAACCTTTCGTTAAGTTCCCGTGGAGCTTTTAATGCTTTAGCTTGTAGCAATTTCCTTTAGTCCTGTTGTTGGCCACGACTGAAAAGAGGCCTGTTCCATCCTCATTCCCTTGCTTGAGATATTTATGGACACTGATCAGATACTCCCTCAGCCTTCTCTTCTTCAGGCTGAACAGGCCCAGCTCCCTCAGCCTTTCCTCATAGGGTAGATGTTCCAGACCCCTGATCAGCCTCGTAGCCCTGCGCTGGACTCTCTCCAGCAGCTCCACACTCCTCTTTTACTTGGGAACCCAGAACTGAACACAATACTCCAGATGTGGCCTCACCAGGGCTGAGTAGAGGGGGACGTTCACCTCTTTCAACCTGCTGGAGATGCTCTTCATAATGCACTCCAGCATCCCATTGGCCTTCTTGGCACCAGGGCACACTACTGCCTCATGGTCATCTTGTTGCCCCCATGACGCCCAGGTCCCTCTCTGCGGGGCTGCTCTCCAGAAAGTCAGTCCCCAGCCTGTGCTGGTGTCTGGGGTTATTCCTCCTCAGGTGCAGGACCCTGCACTTGCCCTTGTTGAACTTTATGAGGTTTCTCACTACCCAGTTGTCCAGTCTGTTCGGGTTCCTCTGCACGGCAGCGCAACCCTCTGGAGTATAAGCTGCTTCTCCCAATTTGGTATCATCAGCAAATTTGCTGAGGAGGCTCTCTGTCCCTTCATCCAGGACACTAATGAAAAAATTGAACAGGACAGGACTGAGGACTGACCACTGGAAGACACTAATAACTACAGGCCTACATCTAGAGTTTGTGCTACTGATTATCACCCTCTGAGCCCTGTCATGCAGCTAGTTCTCAATCCACCTCACCATTCACTCAGCTACTACACACCTCTGGAGCTTGCTCAGGAGCATGCTATGAGGGACAGTGTCAAAAACCTTGATCAAGTGTAGATTGATGACATCCACTCTCTCCCCTCATTTATCCAGCTAGTCATTCCATCACAGAAGTTTCCATCAGGTTTCTCAAGCGCGACTTGCCCTTGGTGAATCCATGCTGACTATTCCTGAGCACCTTCTTGTCCTCCACACACCTGGAGACAACAGCCAGAATGAGCTGTTCCATCACTTTTCCAGGGGTGGAGGTGAGGTTGACGGGCCTGTAGTTTGCCAGGGTCTTTCTTCTTTCCATTTTTGAAGATTGGCTTCCTTCCTGTCCTCTAGCCCTTTTCCCATTCTCCAGAACCTTTCAAAAGTGATGGAGAGTGGCGTAGCAATAACATCCACAAGCTCACGCAGCACTCTTGGGTGCATCCCATCAGGGCCCATGGATATCTGGGAATCAAGTTTCCTTAAGTGCTCTCTGACCCAATCTTCCTCTACCCGGGGCAAGTCTTCCTTTCTCCAGGCTTCACTTGTCCCTTGGGTCTGGGATTCCAGAGGGCTGCCCTTTGTAAACACTGAAGCAAAGACAGTGTGGAGGAATTGTTTGGAAAACTAGGGCCTAACAGAAGTTTTGGCATTGCAGAACCTTGCTTGGGGTGAGACACAGTTGCCACTTCCAGGATGGCTGGTACGCACGGACTCGGCTCCTCCACGGTTGCCTAGGCAACACAATCTGCCCTCCTCGCAGCTGCAAAGGGGAGTAACGGAGGATG
>VZSG01000919.1:86279-168553 GCA_013398315.1 Nothoprocta pentlandii
ATTGCACATTTGTACATCAGAGCTAGCTAAAAAACCCACCCTGTAGTACAGAATTTCCTGTACTGACATCCGAATCCTGCTTTGTAAATGTTGCATTTGAATAAATCATATTGTTTGTGAACTCGACTACTTGTTTGGGGGAAGGTGATCGAACCTACAGTTGACAGACTGTTCGTGAATCCGATACTGCCAGAATTGAGCTTATAGTTACTTACGCTATTTGGGAACTCAATTCACTCCTAGGAAGGCGATTGCACCTACGGTCCACAGACCATTCGTGAATCCAATACTGCCAGAACTGAGCTTATAGTGGATGACGCTATTTGGGAACTCAATACACTCCTAGAAAGGCGATCGGACCTACGGTCCATAGACTGTTTGTAAATCTGATACTAATTTGATATCTCCTTCCCCCTCCACCACCACTATTACGGCTTTCAAACTGCAACAGTTCACAAAAGGTGGCATTCAGCAGCTCTGCTTTTTCTTTGTATTTCATAACCATGGCATCCATTCCATTCACCAGTAGATCCATGTTTTCCCTAATCTTCCTTTTGCCGTTGATATACTTGAAGAAGCTTTTGTTGTTATTTTTAACATCTCTTGCCAGATATAATTCCAAATGTGCCTTGGCTTTTCTTGTCACATCCCTTCATTCCCTGACAAAATTCCTATATTCCTCCCAAGGAGCCTGCCCTTTCTTCCACATTTTTATATTGCCTTCAAACCACCCGATTTACACGTGGATACTGACTTTTTAACCTGATTACTGCAAGGCATCATAGTTATATTTCAAAATTTGACAATAAATTACAGTTAATTAAAAGTGTAGTTCTGCTTTTCTGACAAAAAATAAACAAGCTTGGCATTACTGTTAAATTCTGAATCCAGACCAAAGTGGAGTCTTCTCTTTGTGAGGATCAGTCAGCACAACAAAGGCATCTCCCACCACCTGGCTTCTTGCAACATTAATGTGTCACAGACCAAGGAAAAGTGTCCCGTCATAAATCTCCACCCCAATTTCTATCCCACAGTCATGTTGTTTCTCCTCAATAGGAGTGGAATGATCTTGCATTTGGGCAACATCTCAGGAACCCTTATAGCATGCACATCCTCAAATCACTTTCTGAAATTATTAAGCCCTCATACACACCTGCAAGTGAACACAAAAAGATAAATAACCCCATACATTTATTTAAAGAAAAAAAATGTGCATGACGATCAAGCACTTGAAGTACAGAAAAAGCCATTTTCTCACCAAAAGCATGCTAAATGGATGAAGATCCTGAGCCAGGACTCAGAAAAGTGCAGCCCTGCTGTCAGTTGGCCACATAATAATGAGATAAGTCACTTTTCGCATTACTCTTCAGATTTTCTGATCTGGAAGATGAATGCAATAATATGTCTCAAAGAGCAAGACCATCCTAAGTTAGAAAAACAACCAGAAGCAGACCAGACAATTCATTCTGAATCTTTTTCCAAGAGTTTCAAGTTTTTATCTATTCAGTTTCTTTTATTATTTTGCTTCTAGCCATTAAATCAGTAGGTGAGCCTTCCACAGAGAATGGGTCAAAGATAACATGATCACTACTGTGGCCCATAAAATGACTGATCTCCTCCTCCACTCTTCAAAAGCCCTGTTTGGAGACAACTTCATTTTTTTGGTTTCTGCATACGGTAGGATACCTCGGAAGATTTGGTCAGAGAGAAATGAGTTCTGCAATGTGATTTTGAATCTTGTTACAGTAAAATGGCTTTACAAAGAGGAAAATTTTGCAGTCATTTCTAAAGGTGGTGCAGTGAGAATTCTCTCGTTGTACGAATTCTCCCATATGAATTAGTATGCTTCGATGCCTTAACGCCCTACTTCGATTTATTACCACTTCTTCACATTTTGAAGGCTTTTTCTTTCATATTTAATGTAGTATATTGTCCATAGAGCATCCTGAAAGCCTGCTGTGTCCATGAAAATATCTCGTTACTCTTTTTCTTTTTTTTCTATCCTAATGCATGCATGTCATGAGGTTTGAGATGTGAGCAGACATTTTCATGAGGTATATTCTTTACACACTAATGCCAGTGGCTCAGGTTTTAAGATTTTTTTTTTTTTCAGTAATAAAGGAAGTAAAATATGATTTGAATGGGAATGACTATAATAATGTCATTTGTTTTAGGAGGGATTCATTTTACCTCAATACTTGCCTCAGGACTTTTTTCAGTACACTGTTGCTCTGCAATATTAATTACACTGGAGATGCATGTCTGTATGTATATCTTAATATATCTTACTGATTATCCAACCAAAGGAAAAAGTATATTTTTCTACTTGCTTTTTTCATCAAGTTCTCCTGACCTGTTTTGAGTCTTTAAGGTTCATGGGGTAAAAATACTGTGCAGCAGTTCCTGCATTGCTCAAAGGCAATTGAGATGAGAGGAGAGAAACAAAGACATGGGCAGCATGAAGGGTCTGAATACTTTGATCCCACAGCACCAGGAAAAAGGCAAATCTGCTAGGAGAAAGCTTGGAGGAGAAAACCTCCCAGTGGGTGTGCGGTGGAGAAAGGAAAATAGCACTAAGGGAAGGAAAAAGAAAACCTATGTTGGCTGATTGTGACAATGGCATATTCAAGGAAAGGGAACGGAAGAGAGAGAAATGAAGGCAAAAAGATACACGTTGTTGCTATTATTGAATTTTCTTGAAGATGTTCAATTTAACCCAGAAAAACCTCAGTAACAGCAGAAAAAACAGAACATAAAGATAAAAATCAAATAATTTTGTGCTTGCTTGTTTATTTGCTTTCAAATAATTAAGATCTGTCATTTACACCTACTTTTAGGGATCTCTAAGACCACAGCTGGGCTGTTTTCAGTTACAAGAGGAAAAAAAAGATGAACTGAAAAAAACACTTTAACAGGAGAACCTGCCTACTGAATGACCTAAAACAGTGATATTCATTACATAAATTCTGTAAAGGTAGAAATGCTACCAAACTAATTACACAGAAATCTTCATGAACCTATGTCAAGAGCATCAGACTCTTCCCACCACCAGACACTCATAAGTTTTCCAATATCCTCACTTTCAGTCTATGACAGGCATTGGTCTGTTTTTCTTTGTTTTTTTGCTCTGTGTGAAGGTGACAGGCTTTCCATTTTACCTAATTAATAATCAATTGCTAATTTGATTAAAAGCTAAAGGATTCAATTATGTTTATTAAAATAATCTTTTATTTTGATCAGTTTTGTTGTATTTAATGAGGTAATATTCTATAATTAAATTATTGGATACAGAAAATTGCTATGTAATTAACAAGACCATGATCTTAAATGACTTAGAATAATGAACCCAAGAAAGCTGCAGATGATTAAAAATGCTCACAACTAAAATCTGTGACATATTTCTTGACTACATTTGCAGAGGAAGGGTAGTCTTATCAACATACTGCAACAGGCTCTTTGTGTAGCCTTGGAAAAGGTACATAATATTCCTGAGCCTAACTGCCTTATCTGTAAAACAGTAAATCTTTTTTTTTCACAAAGTCTGTGAAGCACTTCATGGTAAGGAAAGTTGCTCATCCTGTGCACACATAGTAACTAGTAAGAAAGCTTTTTTTTCGGTGTTATCGCAAGATAAACAACAAGAGTTAGGAAACAAAAAAAATAGCTGTAGCAGGTGAGAACAAAGATACACCTTGTTCAACTTAAATGACAGCAACTGGCAGGTGCCTAGAAAAAGATTTTTAAAGATGTTATGTCTTCTTCTCTACATTTCCCTGGCTACACATAGTTGCTGGAATCCATAAGACGCACTGATGTATTCGACAGCTCATAGTGAACCTCTCAGCAGTTTCTGAACCCAATTATACAGTCAATGTCCACAATATTCCCCCTAAGGAGTGGTACAGTTCAGCCATACAACTGTTTAAAGGAGTACTAGCTCTTTGTTTACTGTATGTTTCTGTTATTTTTAATTCCTACATTTTATATACTGTGCTATGAAGAAAAAAAAGAATAAACTTGCTCTACTCACCTTCTCCATGACAATTATGATTTTATATTAGTATTCAGAATATCATCCTTAGTCATTTTCTTTCAAAACTCTTTAGGATCTTCTTAGATATCCATTTCTGTAATTACCCTAATTAGTCTTCTCTGGAACATTTTGTTTCACTTTCCCCTTTTCAAGAAACAGAGGGAAGTACAGAGTGTTCAAGGTGTGTTATATCACACATTTATACAGTGGCATTACAATGCTTTACATTTTGTCCTCATTTCTCTTATAAGAAAGGAATTCTTATCATTCCTTTGCTTCTCTGACCACTGCTGAGCACTGAGCTAGTGTTTTAATAGAGCTACCTACAATAATTCTAAGATCTCTCTCCTGAGAGGCTATAGCCAATTTAGGATCCATCATTCTCTATGTACAATTAAGGTTGTGTTTCTCCGTGTGCACCTCTTTGCATATGTTTACCTTGGTTTTTATCTGTCATTTTACCATCCAGTCATTCAGTATCACACAGACATGAGGTCTGTCTGTAACTCTTTGCAGTTATTTGAGAGTTGAATATCCTCAATAATTTCTTATGAGTAAATTTTATTAGACAATTCACTTTCTTTTCTAGGTCATTTATGAATACATTGAATAGCTGGACTTCCTGAAATGCAGCACTCTGTTGTAACACCTCTCCTTATCTATACTTGATGTTTCCAATCACATAATCACATCCTCCAATCTTTGCATTCCTAGCACATTTGCCTTTATTAGGCCAGAAGAATTCTTTTTTTTTCTCAAGACAGTTTAGTTTTCTTAAAAGTTTTTGATGAGGGATAGTGTCAAAAGCCTTTTGGAAATCCAAGTAGATCAACTGAATAATTATATCCATATATCAGTGACTCCTTCAAAGAATTCTAGTTTAGTTGTGATGTATGACTTTCCTATATAAGGCATATTTTATATTCTTGTATTCTATTTACTTATGTTGCATATTGTGGTATTTAATATATTATTAAGATTTTTCTATATACCTGGTAGAGAAATCAGTGTCTGTAGCCTATAGTCCTCTCTAGATGTCCTTTGTCAGCTACCACTTTATAGTCCCCTAAAGTTGCTGAAAATTTACGTAAGAATTATGCAACATATGTCAATAATGCAAAACTTCATTTTTAATTTCTTTTAGAATGCTTGAATGAATATTGTCTTATTTGTTTTATTGATTAATATTCATCTCTGTCTAAATAATTTTCAATCCAGTTTAAGAACTTTAACTTAGCACTTCAGTTTGTGATGTTTTCTCAAGCTCTGACTTTGTTAAGACTTAAAAAATCTTCTTAAAAAAAGCACCAAAACAAATAATTCATGTAGCTTTTCTGCTATGGACTTCTGTGCCGTAGACTCATTCTCTGGGTATTCCTTTTACGTTCTATCCCTCTATCATACAAATTCGCTGAAGAACTCCAGATTTTCCTATTGAATTTTGAAGATAGTCTATTTTGTTTTGCTTCTTTTTTATCCTTGCAAGCTACTTAAGAACATCTTCCAGTCTTATTATTAACTTAGCCTAATTCGTGCCATTTTCTAGCTACCTTTACTCTTTTGTATGGTCATGTACTTTGGTCTTTTCTAAATATTTTAAATAGACTGAATAAGCCAATATATGTATTGTAGACCAATATAGCCATTAACAGTTACCATACCAACTGCAAGTATTTTATACTTTTACCTGTAACTTTTAATCTTTTAACAGACTTGTTACATTTCCTGTAATTATCTTTATATAAATAGTAACTTCTTCAGGAATAGTCAGCATGGATTCACCAAGGGCAAATCATGCTTGACTAACCTGATGGAGCCTTCTGTGATGGAATGACTAGCTGGATAAATGAGGGGAGAGAGTGGATGTCATCTATCTGGACTTCAGCATAGCTTTTGGCACTGTCCCTCACAGCATCCTCCCAAACAAGCTCCAGAGGTGTGTCATAGATGAATGAATGGTGAGGTGGATTGAGAACTGGCTGCATGACAGGGCTCAGAGGATGGTGATCAGATCTGTGTGCAGACTCTAGTTGGAGACCTGTAGTTATTAGTGTCTTCCAGTGGTCAGTCCTCAGTCCTGTCCTCTTCAATGTTTTCATCAGTGTCCTGGATGAAGGGACAGAGAGCCTCCTCAGCAAATTTGCTGATGATACCAAATTGGGAGAAGCAGCTTATACTCCAGAGGGTTGCGCTGCCATGCAGAGGAACCCAAACAGACTGGACAACTGGGTAGTGAGAAACCTCATAAAGTTCAACAAGGGCAAGTGCAGGGTCCTGCACCTGAGGAGGAATAACCCCAGACACCAGCACAGGCTGGGGACTGACTTTCTGGAGAGCAGCCCCACAGAGAAGGACCTGGGTGTCATGGTGGACGACAAGATGACCATGAGGCAGCAGTGTGCCCTGGTGGCCAAGAAGGCCAATGCTGGAGTGGATTTAGAAGAGCATCTCCAGCAGGGTGAAAGAGGCGATTGTCCCCCTATACACAGCCCTAGTAAGGCCACATCTGGAGTATTGTGTCCAGCTCTGGGCTTCCCAGTACAAGAGGGATGTGGAGCTGCTGGAGAGAGTCCAGCACAGGGCTACGAGGCTGATCAGGGGCCTAGAACATCTATCCTATGAGGAAAGGCTGAGGGAGCTGGGCCTGTTCAGCCTGAAGAAGAGAAGGCTGAGGGAGTATCTGATCAGTGTGTATAAATTCCTCAAGGGAGGGAATGAGGAGGATGGGACCAGCCTCTTTTCAGTCATGGCCAGTTATAGAACTAGAGGTAACAGCCACAAAGCGAAGCACCAAAATTTCTGCAGGAACTTAAGGAAAAATTTCTTGACAGTGAGGGTGACAGAGCACTGGAACCGGTTGCCAAGAGAGGCTGTGCAATATCCTTCTCTGAAGATACTCAAAACCCACTTGGATTCAATCCTGTGCCACGTGGTCTAGGTGAACCCGCATGTGCAAAGGGATTGGACTAGATATTTTCTGAAGGTCCCTTCCAACCTTAAGGATTCTATGATTCTCTCAGTCTCAAACTGAGTTCAAAACTGAGAAACTGAGTACCTTCTTCTGAAGTGCTGAATCAGGAACATGATTAATCATCATAGATAGGATGAAGAAAAGTATTCCTTGTATATTGTTATGTATATTTTAAACAAACGAAATTAATTTGCTGTGTTGTAATGGAATTCATCTGGTAGGACAAGGCACGAGACCTGTACTTTACGAGACCTGTGCTTTTTTTCTAGAGCAGCTGGAAGCCACGCAAGATACATGAGGGCATCTCAAAAGGTAATTCTGCTTAAGCAGCTAAATCACTCACCTGGAATTCATCTCTCTAGTTTAACACAATGGAAATTACTTGACAATTTGGATATTATACATGTCTAAGAGAAACCTGACAATATCTGAGTCTTCAGTACAGCTGGCAATAATGCAACAAGCTGCAATTTCAGGAAATTAAGAATATGTTATGACTAACTAAAAAGCTGTACTCCAAAATGTTAGCAACCGGTTGGTGTTTTCAGGCTACTATTGTTGCAATGGACATGCCAACTCTAGATAATTTAAAATCTAGATATGATATATTCCTCCATAATAAGGTGATAGCAACTCTGCATGGACTGCTGACCTCCTTCAGCCCTGAGGGCTCACCCACTCCCAAGTGGCTACATAGCCTGAGGATTGAAGTGTTCTAATAAATCCTGCTGGATGCCACATTGGGCTAATCAGGAGACAGAGGTCATCGGGACCAGATTGATCGACAATATTGACTTAGACCCTGTATTCCCTGGCTGTGTCTCCATGTTGAGCAGAGCCCTACAGTGCACACGTGTGCACTGCTTGCTTGAGGATAGAGAACTCTCCCTACACACTGTGGCAAGTCAGAAAAGTCCCCGACTTTCTGAAATAGTCCATGCAGCTGACAGTCCATCCCAAATTGCTCACAAAAGGGGGCAACAAGATGGATGTGTCCTAGGGGGGATCAAGAGACATTCCTCCATGCAGAGAGGTTCTGCAGCAGCATTATGTGCAAGGCCACAGCAGATGAACACTGATCTGTTAAGGTCTTGTAGTCACTAGGTCTATGAATATCATGTATAATACCTACTAGAGAGGATACTTTTTTTCTAAACTATCTCTTTGGTAGTCAACAAAATATTCTTCCTAATATTTTGTTACATAGGTCACTAAGGAAATACTTACTATCAAACTGATTCCAATTAAAGACATAAAATTACAAATAGGACAAATAAACTAGTAATTATTTCTGTACAGTATAAAAAAAATTTGGTACTGAATTTTCTGTGGTGCTAACAATTGATTCTTACCTTTTGCGGTCTGTGAACTTCAGCACATTTTATTTCTACTCTTGAAGTCAGTCTTTCTTCCAAAGGAGCCAAAATTTATTGGCAGCAGTTATTCACAACCTTTTTCTCACTCTATTAATGCTGAAGTTTTATTCTCAAGTGGCTTTTCAGATGCCTAGGAGCTGTTCTATAACATCTGCAGCGTAGTATATTCTGACCATTCACAGGCTACAAACTCCTTTAAAAATTTCTCATGACTCTAATTGAATGAGTGGTCAACTTTCTAGAATAGTTTGTGAAGCCTGAGCAGAACTCCTTGAAATTTCCCTGTGCATTCCAATAGACTCATCTTGAGAGAAAGACTTTTTGAGGTAAGAAGGAATCTGGGAAGGGTGGGAAGGGGGAGCAGGTTTGGAGGGTTCTTGGAGAAGGAGGCATTGGGCTACTGACAGGAAAAAAAAGGTGATGCACAAATACATGGTTGAAGTTAAACCTACTTTCAGACTTAGAAGGTAGAGTTTAAGATTATAAAAATCCACTTTTATAGACAGTGACAGTCTGACACTTTGCTGTTTATATGCTGAAAAATATTAGAGCATTTCAAAAGGAAAACTATATGAAATTGAAATATCTCTTATTCTGTCACCTCAGTCCAGGTGAGTCATTTTCCTTAGCAAGCCAACTGCAATGACTTAACTGATGGAGCAATGAGTAGTCCACTGAAAAAGATCTCAACCTTTTTCTTCTCAAATTTGGAGGAAATGTTTTATCTGCCATTAACAGAAACAACAAAGAAATTTTTACATCCCTGTATCATTGGAGGGAGGAGGCTAAGATAGGAGAAAACACATTTGGTCCTACATGTGTACTTCATCTTGAGTTACAAAGGTTTTCTTTTGAATGTGTCTGCAGTCTTAGTAGGGCTGGGTGACTTATTCTCATGCACACGATGCATCCTGAATGTATTTCCTCCATATCTTTTTAAAAAGAAATACCATAATAAACTATAGTCAAGACACTCTCTGTTGTTCTACCTCGAATCAGGATGTTAGCAATATAGATTATCAGTTATTTCACTTTAAGCATTAATTTGGGGATTCTCAGAAGCAGTACTTTATGAAACACACAAGTACTGTGTGTTCTGCACTATGTGCCTTTATGCTAACACTTCCAAATCTTTCTAGGGCAAAGACTGCAAACTTAGTCTGAGTGCTAAGTCCATCTGAGATATGAGCAGAGTGTGAAACCTTATCAGGTGGATCTGCATGAGAATATCCACAGATAAAAAGTAAAGGAACAAACAACTGTATGAGTCTTCAATTTCAGTCAGCATTTTGGTAGCTCCACTGCATTTTAGATTGAGAGTATGCTAGGCAAAGTATTTGTTCCATGTTTTTCAGTGACTTTTAGTACTTCAGGAAGGGGGAGGTTTTTTGTCTTTCAACAAAAACAAAATTAAAATACATCTCTGAAGACTGCTGCCCTTACAGAAAAGATATGTGCTTTGAAGTGTCATACTTCTGCATAGCCTTGATAATCAGTAATGAAGAGAGAGTGCAGAAGATTACAAAACAACATAATCAAGTGATAATAATGAATATTTCAACAGGCAGACATTTCAAAGTTTTAATTAAAATTAGTAGTGCTATTGATATTGTAATGTCTTTGGGTAACTTACAGGCAACTAATCACAGACCTCCCAAATGGACTGCATTACACATGCAATTAATTATAGAAGATGTTGCTGCTCACACCACCCTGGGATCTTTGAGAATTAAAGTGAGTGCTCAAGCTTTTCACTACAGAAGGCAGCTCCATGAACACATCTAGCAGATTAACTATTATACTTAACCCAGATGCCTCATTGCTGTGACATGTCCTAAATCTGTTCTGCTAGCAACAATCTTTATTCGTCTTCTTTACTAACACAAATGCTTCTTCTTTTGCCTGAAGTAAAAGTTGATATTTTTAAATACAGAAGATGAGAGTTTGTGAGACCAAAAAAAAAAAAAAAGTCCCACCTACAGAGATGTTCTTTTCACAAGATGCCCTCCATACTGCAAAGGGAAAAGTAGTTTAATGAAAGTACAATGCTCACTCTCACTTTTCTTTCACTTTGACACTTCCTCCATCCAATGTTCCTACTCAGATGTTCTTTCAGGATTCTCAGGTTTTTCTTAAGTTAATTTTGCCACCAGGGAGCAGGTCGGAAGGACCCTTACCTTAAGGCAAGAGATTACAACCGTATATGCAGTTCACAGCATAATGACTCCATTTAAAACATAGAGGTGGTGTTTAGAAACTGTCCCTAATGTACTTTGACCCATTGCTACTTGTGGTCCTGGACACACATTTGAAAAGATCTTCCTTCCATGACCTTCAGTGAAATCAAAGCATTATTTTGAGAACTAAATCTCACACTGAATAACTCTGAATAAATCTCTCTCTCGGTTCAAGCCAGCTAAGTCCTCAAAGCTTACTGTCAGGAAAAGTAGGAGCACAGAGTAAGAGCATTCTTGCCTATGGATTTGTGAGCTTATGCAGAGTGAGCTCAAAGATTTTTTAAAATAAAGGAGGGGCTGAGACTGTAGCTTTTACGTGACCTTTCCAGCTTCTTTCCTGGCAAGTTAAATGCTTCACTGTGCTTGACAGGCGTCTTCCTCCAAACAGACCCCTAAGCACCTACTAGACAGCCTGGTGGATTGAAGGCTTCAAGGCATATCCTGAGCCCATTAATACTGAGTGATTTCTGCTGCCAAAGGGAAGCAGAGGATTAGACCCAAGGCCTTTACCTTTCTTCCTTTTAACTCAGAATGTTGCTACTGCTTCATGTTGTTTAATGAATGTCATAGTACTCAAGGATTGTCTTTCCCTCAACAGCCCAAGGAAGGGACTTTGTAAAGGAGTCACTTTACAAAACACAGCAAAATCCTATGAGCCTATCCAAGCTTTTTTTTTTTTTTTTTTTTTTGCTAAAGTACAGTGTCTGGCCATCACCTGTGCTCAGCAGCTGTTCTGTAGGACAAGACAACTTAGTTAGGAATTTAATAAAAGAGGTGAGAAACTAGTAGCTTGGAATATTTATTGAGGGTATTAATATACCACAGTGGCACCTACTAGATCTGAACAGAATGCCATTTGTCACAGCCAGGTAACATTTTGAAATTCTTTACACAACTTAAATTCCACCGTGGTGGGAGGTACTCCACTTTGCTGCCAGTCCACTCTCCAGGATTTATTTCAGCTCTTGGGAGGGAATTGAAAAGACTACCCTCATTCGCATCAGGCCTTTGAAGTGATAGTCTGTGGAAATATGAAGAATGACAGCTCAAAGAAAGAAGGAAAGTGCCTGAATATAGCCTTCCCATTCCTCTTTCCATCCACTGGCCTTTTCTGGTGTGGTGTCACAGAGGCATCCTCTGGAGACATGATGACTGCGAAGGAACCATCTAGATCCTTTGGCAAGGTGTTAAGACACGTGCTGTTGAATAGGTCCCTGTTCTGCTGTGAGACAGATGGCAGGATCTTATTCTGGCTAACAAGTTCTTAAGGCAGACCAAAGCACTCAGACTGGGCATGATTTTCATCTCAAGGAAGGAAAGTGAATTCTAATTTTGATGAGGAAGCTTCCTCTCATGAGATGCCAAGCCTTCAGCTCCTAAACACATATATAATTTACATAATAATAAGCAAACTTATTTTTGAGAAAGGCTGTTTGTCACTCAGTATCTCCTACCAATGTCAGTGACTCAGCACCTGCAAAAAATCAGGTACTTTGTTTAGTTTTGTATTCCTCACTCCCCATATACCCTTGGGCTCTGCTCCTATAATTAACTTAATACAGGTACAGAAATCTCAGTATTACTAGCCTTTTGCAGTTTCATAGCCTAAAATTCTTACAGGCATAAACACTCATTCTTTTGCAACTCATCTTACGATCTCTGTATTCTTCTGCTTTTAAAAATAAAGAAATTATTCCCATTACAAGATTCTCAAAACTATATAAGAATGCTGATTTTTAGCCATTCTTGGTCAAAAACGCAATTGTAAGACAGTCTATTCATATTTCCCTAGCAGTTAATACTACTATACAATTGTACTCCTTTTATTCCATTTCCATTTATGACAATAGCACTGACGTGAACCATCAGTTCTGGGAAATTTCCATCTGAGTTTTATTTAGATCAATATTCACAGAACGTAACTGTTCCAAAATCAGGCTTTCACTATTGCTGTAGTCAATATGGGCCTCTAAGTTCATGAGAATATTAAACACTATGTTTTCCTCTGGAAATGTATGGTGCTTCACAATACATGGTTGTTAAGCTTTGTCCTGTGTAAAGTAGAAATAGAAAAGATACTTACTGCGGATATATCAATACAAGGTTTGTAATTTCACAGTCTCAGGTCAAATTACTACCACCCAAAAGGTCGTTTTTGCTATCTTCTGTGCCTGCTAATGCATGACCAAACATATATGACGCAGAATTACTTTTCCTCTTACCAAAGAATTTGCAATTTGAACAGAAAATAGGCTGGCAATGAATGGCAAACAAAGACATACAGGCAGTACCTGGCTTATTTACTCCCTCTTATACATATTGGACTAAGAGACCCACGAAGAAGATGAACTCTGACAGAAGTTTAAAAGCCAAAGTCAAGGAAATTCCACAACTCATGCAGTAATTTTTTACTAAACAAATTTTCAGACAACTAAGCACAAAGATAAAAAAACAGTCAGAGCAGATAAGCTTAAGTAAACAAGATGCATGATTTAATTCTAACACAAGCTCAGTTATTCTATAAGGATGAACAATTTTTAAAAGGTTTCAGTGTGGAGGAAAAAACCTTGGAGAATTTATGGGGAATAAATCAGAAGAAACTGTGTCAACATCTCTTTATACTGTCTCCCTTAAATGACAGCACAAATGTAGCACTATTCTCTTAGTCATATAAACTTTTGAAACTCTTGGGAACTGTTTTGACAGAGACTTGAGATAGACTAGAATGAGAGAGCTAGTTACAAGGCATAATTTAAGTAGGATTAAATGTCTGAGCCATACAAGTGCTTCAGCAAGAGAGATAATTGGAAAAAAAATCAGGTGAAAGCATTGGAAAGTAAAGGGGAAAATAAGCCAAGTTGTTGCAGATTGCTTATCATAAGCACTTTTCCATAGTCAAAGGGCCTTAATTATATTTGCTTTATAATATTTCTGCTAAAATGAGAATTTGCCATACTCACTTAAAACAAGATATCTCAACACCAAGTGTACTAGCATTGTAATGAGCTCAAGGCGAGCTGGGAGATTCATTTAAATAAAAGACACTGTTATTAAAGGTCCAGCTCTTCATTTTTGGAAAAACCACACTTCTAAAGATGCAAAGGACTTTCTCTCCAGAAACAGCAAATTATCATCTTTTCCATTATCTTAAGAAAATTTTAACATTATTTTTGAAAAGAAAGTAGGTAGTAATGTGTCAGGATAGAAGCAGCACCTGTGTCATTCCACATCTTCTCTTTTATTCTCCTTGATGCTGTAAGAACAATCTTTTGTGAATAGAACATAAAGGAAGACTGATTCACACTGAAGACGGAGAAATATAACTCTTCAAGATTGGGATTTTTCTTCTAATAGCATATAGCTCACCAAAAGATCAAGATGTTTTTTGTGAACATATTCAGCTGATCAGCTACATCAGTGAAGATAACCAGGAGTTACTTTATTTCAAACAGAGGGAGAGAAAGCAATCCAGAGGCAAAATTGCCTGCATTAACAGCTGTAGACCTCTGCTAGAAGGTACAGATATAGTCTTGAAGTCTTGAAATGTCTGCAGATAAATAGGATATGAATGTGCCCCATCATCACTCACCCCCCAATGCACTTCACTCGTGTGAAAGAAACGACAGGTTTTATTGATACGGACAATGGTTTCACGAGATTCTATGGCAAGGCCGCTTATTATTTACTGCATGGAGGTTCAAGATAATACATAGAATTATCAAGGACACCCTCCCTTTGAGTCACGAGGTTCAAATTGGACCCCCTTGCTTTCCAAGCTCCTTCTGAGAGGAGGCTGGGTGCAGCTGGATCCAATTCTAGTCCCAGACCTGGTCAACGGTTTATGACTAAGGGTCTTTGTGCACAGATACAAAGTAAAGATTACAAGTTCAGAAAGAGAGCACAAAATATTCACTTACCACGAATCTATTGTGGGAAAGGATCTCTTAACCCCAAGGAGTATCCCTGAGAGGGTCTTTGCTCAAGGGGAGTTCCTGGTGTGCAACCCGCTGCCATACCAGGAGAGATCAATGGGCTCTTGGCCTGTCCCCATATTTATGGGATAAGATGATTAACTTACAGTCGTTCTTTCATTTCAGAGGTCTTTTGGCTGGTATATGCACCGTTAGCCTTATCTTCCCATCAGGATGCAACCATCAGGACTGTTATTGCTGCTTAATGTCTGAGTGGGGGAAGAAATCAGGGAGGCACCTACCAGGATCAGATAATATCACTGGTGGTTAACATCAGAACAGGGCTACATGTGAAAAGTCAGGTAGGGCTGGGAAAGGAGCATATTCGTCGCACTCACTCTGAGTGAGCATCCTGTCACTGGGTAGCTGGGAGTGCTACCTTCAAATGGTAGCACCACTTGAATGGTGCTTGCTATGATGTTCCAAGTAGGACTGAAGAATTTTGCATTTCGAAGATAAAAGACATTGTGCTAACCAGCATATTTGATAGCCCATTTATTAACAGTTCAATTTATAGTTCATATCAATGTATCATTCAATAACACCATTCTAAAACCAAACTTGGTAAGGAGTTGAGTTATTCAGAGACAAACATAGAATGGAATGCCACTAAAATGTCTTTTTTTTTCCCAAGGATGTTGGCCCATTCAGGTGTCAGACAGGTTGAAAGTCCCTTATATTTATGATGACACTGAGTCCTCTTGAAGTAACAAAAATCATATGTGTTTCTTCTGCACCTATTATGACTATTGTTACCCAAAATTATCTCTTATAATTACATGCAGGAATAATTCTTGCAGTCTGTTATCATCAGTTATCGCTCTGTTATCATTTCTGGCTCTTTTGAGTACCTAATCATTGTTTGTTTGTTTATTTTACTGAATTCTGGTAACATTTCTTGTTCATGACTACAAAAAAAAAGGACCTTCCACCTTTTGTTGTCCTTGTCCCACAGCAGTGACTACAGAGGATGTTGTGTCTGTATATCAAGTCATACAAGAAACTGGGTGCCTTAGTTACTTTCCAGAACGCTCTTAGAAAGCAAGAGGGGAAAAAAAAAAAAAAAAGGCATTCTAGTATTATTTATAATAGATGGCATGGCTGTGAAGCCTTCTGCAGATGGCAGAAAGAAAGAAATATTTGACTGGACCCCAGCATGTGAACTTACTACAATCCTGAAACCTCAATTTCAGTGAAAAAAGCACACAGATATAAAGCCAGGAACTTTTCCACTGAAGGGGAAGCTTTTGCCAGTCTCTTTTCAGAAAGGGGAAAATCCTCACATACTCACTTAATTCTGTGTCTAAAAGCTTAGGCTAGGCCAGATTTTACAAATTTACTAAAGTTATTTTCAAGTTACAGGAAGTCTGCAACTTTTACTGTTTCAGCATGTCCTCATTACATGTGCTTACGTTGTCTATTAGTATAATATGTGCATGAAGGTATTTTACATAATTTCTTTGCTATTCCTTTGTTGTCCTTACTGCATTTAATATATATATATATATAATATATATATATAATGAGAAAGACACAGCAACATCTTATTATGGCCAGATTTTCTACTGATTTTTGTTTACCAACAGGTTTGTTTTCTTTTTCTTTTTTGTTCATTTAAAATGTCATGATGGACAATTGTAAAAGTAGGCATCTTATGATCATATTTTTTTCAAAACTGAGCATCTTTACAGATACAGCTAATGAAGATCACTGAGTCACAGTTTAGCTGAAACTCCTAGAAGAGTACCTAAGTGCATTCATTCTGTAGGTAATATTTCACTATTGCTATACTGCCTTTTTCTGAGCGGCATATTATTTTTATTTTCTGCAAACAAGCTACTGTGTCAAACAGTTTTCTTCCTATGTCCAGCTGCTTTGGATGCAAACCACTTCCACAAACATTGCAGAGAGCTTCAGAAAGATGAATTTCCTAAAGAGAAAACCTGCAGATACAAGGCACTCAACCCACTAAAATAAAGACTAAATGACAGTGTAATTCCTTTACTTTCAAAGGAACTGGTTTGTGACAACCACTCAATAGTACAAAGAGGGAAAAAAAAAAAAAAAAGGAGAAAATCAGAACACGGAAAATATAGAGCACATTTCATTTCCCGATCACAACTCTAGAGTTGTCTAAGACAACTCTAAATGCCAGTACAGCTGGTCCATCTCATTCCTGAGGCTGGGGTGTTGTCATACCTGTGCAATGGAAGGACTAGAAATGGAAAGGTGAATGCACAGCACAAATAGGGCTCCCTGATTCTCTCCATGCTTCACCAGTCCCAGTCCAGTGTGATTGATCCTGCTAAGTTCTATTGATTTACTCCTGATTTATGGCAGAGTTAATGGAAGGTGAAATAACCCCAAATTGAGGCTCAACACAGAAAAGTTACTAATGTGTGACTCTACACCATTCACACTGATGAAAGATGTAGGCTTCAGACTCAAGAAAAATGATGACAGGTGATATATATTGGGGGACCAGAAGAGTGGGAAGAGGCAGAAAATATTCTTGGTTTAATCACTGTTATATTAACAACCAGATGTTCCAAATTAATTGCTGAGGCATTGCATTATATCACAAATAATTTCTGCTTTATGACAGCAAGCACTTGTGGGAGGGAAAGGAGCAAGGGAGACAAGATTTTCTGTGAAGAGCTGAAACATTAAATTCAAAATTTGGAGACACCTGGCTTGCTTCCAAACCCACTCACTTCCATAATGGCTCTATTTAAAACTTCATATCACATTTAGGTACCATAATCAGGCAGCAAAGAAGAAGAGAACTGAATTTGTCAGTCTTAAATATAAAGACGCATTTTTTTCTGCAACTTTTTTGACCATTTTTCCTTCCTTTTGTGAGCTAGCCTGAAGATGTTGCAAATCAGATTCTGAGATTTCTGAATTCGAATGACTTTTTATCTCAAAATCTGTCAACTACAAAAGTTGTCAGTATCTTCATGTGCCAGCGAAAATGCTAATGTCTTTAAGGTCCATCTATTGTCCTATTCAGTGGTCTCCATGGACACTGAACACTAAGATGAAACTCATGAAGAGGCTCTGCTTTAGAGGCAATCAGTATTGGATCATTACCTATCATCTCCTGCTGTTTTCACTGAGAGAGACGGACTTGACCCTGCAACATGTATCTGTCAGGGCTAGATCCACCCAAACAGCACTCTGGTCTAAAAGAAATCTGTCTATGCTGTGATGTTGATGCATATGTTGATCATCTGTGCCAGTGGTACTGACAAATTTTGTTTAAAATATTGAACACTTCATGGCATGAAGTAACTGAGGGACCTTTTCAAATCTCAGACTTCTTTACAACTATTACATGGCTTGACTCACTCTTGCTGTGCACACACGGAGAATACCAATGTTGCTACTGCACTAGAAGCAAGGCTAGCAGTATCCATGGGGATTTTTAACAGTTGCAGTCAAGGGAATCGCATATGAATTCACATCTGAGATTTTCCTTGTGTTTTATGTTACTCCTACCCAGTCAGATTTGAACATAAAATAACATGACAAACTCAATCAGTACAAATATGTCCCAGCTGAAGAGATGATTTCTCCTTCAGCAAGTCAAAAGATATTGAAAGAGATTAAAAAATTACCCTGAAAAATATATCCAATCCACATTTTAATTTGTCTCTTTGAAAAAACATCAAGCTGGGGAACTGCTGTTTAGTAAAGACAAGCTTCTAACAGGAGGAGCTTGTTATATACTGAAATTAATAGGAGTCAGCAGCAGTGTAAGAGAGGTGAAGACCTGGCTGTAAGAGAGCAGTTGTGGTTAATCACAGAAACAGATATTTACAACTCTCTGCAGAACATGAATACTTTCAATATCAAAACCTGACGTTTTCTTGCAACAAGCCATATTAACTGGGAAAAAATAATGCAGAAAATCAAGGGAAGAAAGAAAACTGAACCTGCATTTACAATGACATCACACATTTTATAGGAGTATTTCAATGCTGTGCTTTTTCCCCCTCTTTTATGTGATCATATAAATCAACAGAATACAAAAGGGACTTCTGAGTTGAGGTTCCATTTCATTCCCTATTTTGTGCAATAAATTAGAGATCCACTTGCTTGGAATTTGCAATACATAAGTCTGATTCATCTTCAAGTGAAACACATGAATTTTACTTATGCTGTAAGCCCAGAAATGAAGGGTTGAGGCAAAATGAAGCATACAGAACCCAGTTATCTTGGTCTATGTCTAGTAACCCTATGCAGCAAACCAACTGCAGGTTCCTTCATGTTATGATAAATATATGTTCTTATGCACTATTGATTCTAACTAAATGATCTGCCTAACACTTGACAGATG
The DNA here is from genome assembly GCA_013398315.1 of Nothoprocta pentlandii. NCBI lineage: Eukaryota > Metazoa > Chordata > Aves > Tinamiformes > Tinamidae > Nothoprocta > Nothoprocta pentlandii. Next base: position 105,210 of record VZSG01000919.1, read on the forward strand.
GAAAAATGAAAGCTTTGAAATTAAGTAAACTTTCTAATGACTTGTCAACCCAAGAAATTTCCAAGGGAGTTCAAATGGGCAACAGATATAAGGTCAGGACTTCTCTCTATTTCCTCTTAAGTTTGTCATTTGATATATAAACAATTTGTAAACATGTAGTAGCTACAGAAACACTGAACCCTTCAGCATGACACAGAAACCACAAAATATCTCATAACACATGCTTAAAAATAGGAAACAAAAAATAAATTGATAGAAGTATGACAGAGAAAATGATAGAAGTATGAGAGAGAAAACAAATGTGAGAAATAATGGATATTTTTGATATTATGGAGACATCTAAGTACCATTCTGCACACAAAAGAAATTTCAAATCAGTCATACTAAAGACTGTGCCTACATGTGGGAAGATATTAGACATTTTGTCCTTCTCATCTATAATAATAATACCTACACGTACATACTCATGCAACTCAGATACAGGTATTTATCGAAGATCAAATTACAACTAAAGTAAAACCAGTGAGTTTCACTTTGGTGGTCCATAAACTTTGTTCAAGTGAGCAGATGATTCCGCAATCCAGAATTTCAACTGAGGACACTCATGTAAATAACTACCTGCAAATATCACTACTGAGGTCCAGCCAATGTAGCTGAATTAGGTAACCAACTGCAACATCTATTTATTGATGCCTCCAAAGAGTTTATTCAAATTTGTACAAGAGATAACGTACGAGGTGGATTCTGTTTTCATCTCAAGCAGCTGCTAATATAAATCAGTGGATATTACACAGACTGAGGAAGATTCAGAAACTTCTTCATTTTCACTCAGCTATCTCCTCTGTCTGTTTGATTCACATCTACACCTCTATGGCAGGCAGTCATTGAGGACAAATATTGGAATCAAAGCACTTAAGAAAAATAAAACTGGCCTATTTTTAATAATGCTGATATTTTTAAGATTCGGTCTCTTAATATAGGATATTGCTTTATTTAGGTAGTTGTTTTTATAAGACATATTATGAAACAGGTTTTCTTGATAGAAAATATATGTGTTGTGGAAGATTACAGAAGTACAAAGAAAAATACAGTGTCCAATTCTCCTTTCTAAATAGGTGAATACACCTGGATTCTCATTTCTTATAAGAAACAGTGTTTTTCTGTTCTTGGTAGCAACATCTGACAGTTTGCCTAGAGTCTTACAAGTATTAAAATATATAAGCCCTGAAGGTTTTATTATGTANAAAAAAAAAAAAAAAAAAAAAAAAAAAAAAAAAAAAAAAAAAAAAAAAAAAAAAAAAAAAAAAAAAAAAAAAAAAAAAGCATGGAAGTGACTTAAATGAAGTACATGAAGTACATTTGCAATTATTTCTCCTCTTACCTCTGAAACAACAATAGGTGCTGCGCACTGTGGACTGTAACTACAGAAAGACCCCAGTGGGACTGGGACTGGTGTTCAGGGCATGCAGCTAACAGTGAATGTCCTGGGTTCTTTCTCCTGCTCTAAAGAGTTGTCACTAGACATTCACTGAATTAGAAAATAGGAAAAAACAGCATGAGGAGTCTGGTTGCCAGCATCCTCATGGTTGCATGATTTAGACCTCATTGGGCTTTACTGGATGATGTACTGATGTCACGTCTGGCCTATGCACTGAAATATTAAAAAAGAATTCATTGGTGTCAGTAGTCATACCCAGCTTTGAATAATGTCTTTATTAAGGTCTAATATATTGGAAATTCAAGGGAAAAAATGGCTTGCAGAGCTCTTATGTATTGAAATATGAAACATAAGCAGCACATTGTTTTGCTCATTTCAGTGTAATTGCTGAAGAATTGTCCCATTAGTCTTCAGCAATTTGTGAATAGCAAAAAAAGAGCCATATGAAGTGAACTGAAAATAGCATCATCAAATAATAAGCTACAAAGGAACACAGAAGAAAAATCATATGAAAACAAGGTCAGCACTGGACAGTAAATATATAATGTGTGTGGCTGCAATGTGATTGCTTACATTTAAATATTTATTCCTTTTAGGCATAATTCAGTCCAGTAAAATTACACCTCTTTTGCAGTCATTATTATTTGAGTCATTCTTTATCTCCATGTCTACGCAAAGCAAAAATGGATGAACAAAGTCAATAAACAGTTTCAACATCAGCTGAAATTCTGTGTGGACCTGGGCTTTATTGGGGTCTTCATGGATCGTAAAGATGAGTCCTGTGAGCACTTTCAGAGGGTACTTCTCATGTAGGTAACAGACTGTCTGCCTGTATCCTTGTAGGGCAATGGGAAAGGGGTGCTAAAAATAAATCACAACGGTTATACCTTCTGTAGCCCACTTCTTTGGAGGCTGGTTCATGATCTACCATCTTAGCAACCCTTGAAATCATTGCTGGTCCTAAGAGAAGATCACTTGTCAAATTGCATTCTACAGCCTTTCCAGCACTTTATAGCAGCTCCAACACTGTTGGGTAGTGTTTTACTTCAGTAACAGAAACACCTATATCAGGTTTGTAAGATGGAAGAAGGAGGAGAGAAAAGATGGAGAGGAATTGGTACAGGAAAGGAATGTTAAGCACTCATCTGGGTTTGAGAATATTCAAAATTGTCCACTGAGGCCTGAAAAAAAAGAAAAGGAGAATGATATCCATGCCTATTACATCTCAACCAATTACTTCCAGGCTGAAAGAGCATATTGTTCCTAAAATGCCATCCTTGATCAATTGTAAATTTCAGGCCTGTTTTGCAAGGGTCACAGTAACATTCAGCTGCATTTTAAGCCTGACAGCTTTCTGAAAAGTCCTGCACAGCTCTGCTCGTAAGGATAGAGGAAGGCACTGTTTGTCACTTGTTTGCTTTGCAGAACTTCTGTGGAAGTTCTTTTTGTCTCCATGAGTATAGAGCAGTGTGGCAGCCTTAACTGTCTGGAAGCGAAATGCCTTTATATAAAAATGTTTTACTGTGAACCTTCAACCTTTTGGCAGTGGAAAGTGTTTAGGCTGACAGGGACTCTTTCTCCAGACAGCACTGGCTCCAAGTGCTGTAGTTTTTGCAGCTCTGGCTAAGATGCTCAGAGTCTTTGTGCCATAACTACAGAAAGTAGTCTAGGTGCCTTCACAACCCCCATGCACTCAACATGCAGCATTTGCACCTATTGCAAGGTGTTTCCTTCAAGCTCTTGTGCTATGGAGAAGTCAGCAATAGCTCTCAGAAGCATTAGTCATTTACGTTGATTGTGCTTATTTTTCACTTTATATTGTGTTGCAGACGTGAAATATTTTGCTTGGTTTGTCAAGCAAAATTTGAATGCAGCCAAAGGCTGGGCCCTTTCTTTCACTTCAGGGTGATATTAGTTATCTGAGCAATGACAACTACAGTAATGTACCACAAGTTATCATATCCTTGCTGCAAACATTTCCACAGAAAAGAAAGAGGAAAAGTCGGCCTCCCTTTGCTCAGCAGAGCCATGTTTCTAATCAGTGAAATGCCGTGGCATAAAGGAGACACAAAGCAAATTACTCCACCAGTCCTCCTTCATGAGCAGCATTAATTGCACTTTTTCAGTAATTTCAGTTAGTGACATTTAAGAAGATTGCTCCAGTAACTCCTACCAATTGGGTAGAGATGTAATGAACTCTGGAAGGAGAAGTACCAAAAAGGCTATATGTAAGCATGACAAAAACAGCAACCTACTACAGAGAATAAAATAAAAAGGCTTAAAGAACAAAATAAAATAGATAAAGGAAAAAAAAAGGATAACATGAATGGGAAAAATATGTATGCTTGAATCATAGAATCATAGAATCATAGAATCATAGAATGCTTAAGGTTGGAAGGAACCTCAGAAGTCATCTAGTCCAACCCCCCTGCTCACGCAGGGTCACCTAGAGCACATGGCACAGGGCTGCGTCCAAGCGGGTTTTAAAGATCTCCAAAGAAGAAGACTCCACAACCTCTCTGGGCAGGAAGGAAATGAGGAAAATACCAGTTTAAGGCAGCTGTGAAGAGTTAGTATGGCTGTCCATGTAGCAATATGGAGATTACCTCAAAGTTTTGTGCCCAAAACCAAGTGTCTAAACCCTCAGTGAAATGCCCAAGGCACTTGATAGACTAATATTACATCTGAGAAGACCAAAAGAATGGATCTTTGCTTTTTGCCAAGTTGTAACCTAACTTCCTAAGACTGGTTCTGCTGAACTCACTGGGAACAACCAGTATCTAAGAGCAGATCACTCACACCAAACTTGGTTTGCTTAGTGTTTCATTGACATCCTGACTTGCTTAGCATTTAGAGAGCCTTAGATTTAACTGGCCTTTGAATTGGTGCCAAAATATGGATAAACTGTAGCAGAGACAATAATGTGACAGTTAGTGCCACATGTATTTGTGCAGGGGCAGGAAAACACAACACCCTTTTGATAAGTAACTACAGCGGCGTAGGCCAAGAATCCTCCATTTGTACTTTAGAAATTAGATGTCAGAGTTACAGAATACATTGAGTATCCGCAATTGGGAAGCACCAGCATTTTTCAAGCTGAAACTACAGAAATGTTAAGTTTACAGAAGTTCTTAGACCTCCTTCCTGTGGTCTGAGGAGATTCTTAATAAAATTAAAAAAAAAAAAAAAAGGAGCTGAGCTTTACTCTTCTGAATGAAAGGTTAATTAATATACTCCACATTTAAACTACTCCAACCATCAAGTTTAGGTCACATATTTATGAACTATCTGTTCCAGTGCCTGTTGATTTCAATATAGATTAAGCCATTTGTTTTGTAGAAACAATATGTGCGTGTGCTGGACTCATAAACTACACCTTCCACAAGGAATGAAAGAGTGAATTAATGAAGGTGCACTCAGAGCATTATGCAGATGTGCTGCTCAGCAACAACTTGGAAACTTCGTTTTATCCTTCCAGTCCAGTGTTTGGATAACCCAGAGATACATTCACACAGCACTGGCTGCATGATCTACCCCCCTGTTTTTCTTAGCCAGCTGAATTATGCATCACCTTCACATGGGAGCAGACGGCAAAAAAGGTTTAATTAAATCAACTTTGAAGGAAGTCAGGATGTAATTTTGCTAATCTTGAACTTCCAAATAATTTGTCAAGACCAAAGAGAGACAAAATAAAATATTATTTTTGCTTAAAACTATACAGGTGGAATAGCAATAGAGGAGATTTTTTATATAATCTTTTACTTTATTTGTTTGGTGTCTGGGGTTGTGTGTACAGTCACAGAGACCACAAATTCCTTTTTTTTCTTTTTCATAATTATTTTTATTACTGTTATTGATTTTTTTTTTTTGCAAAAGCTAGACTGTTCACATAATCAAATGCATCCCATGGCTGGAGCTTTACAAAACCTCTGAAGTAATGAGATCTGTAGGGAGAGTTGGCGACAGTGGAAAGCACATACAAAGAGATGAAAATGAGACTGAAACAATTCAATCTGAATTGTTTCAACCAGAAATATTTTAATTAATTTGTGGCATGGAGATCTGTCTCTCTTCAAGCTCATAAACAGATGGAATCTGACCTTTGTAGTGAAAATGATAAAAGGCATCCAAGCACCGGAGGGGATAAGAAAGTCAAAGGTTTAAAGAGGCATGAGACCTGAAGAAGGCAGGAAACCTAAATAAAAGGCAAAGTGTCAAAATGAAAGATTAAAAGATACACTATGTAACACACTATTGACCTATAGAGGCCAAGAACTAGAGAAGACTCCCATGGGGTGTAGGTAAATATATTGGTAATATAAATTTACTATTGTTGGAGAAGGTGCATCCTTGCTGGACAACCTAACAAGGGTTAAAGAAAAGGAGGTGACCGGAAAGAGACCAGATGATACAGAGAGTAAAGATAATCATCCAGAAGCATTCCTGTTGCTCAAAATAACCAACTCCTGGAATAAGAAATATTATTTTCTCCAGACATACTGCCGTTTGGACTGAAAATGCCTTCTGAACTGCAGTCACTACCATACATAAGGAGATTCATCACTTTGCCAAGTAAATATCAAATAAAAGTGGGTGATCTATATTAAGAAAAAGTTTGTTGGCATTATCTAATGTGCACAGGAAGAGTTTAATATTTTGCCCTGATCTATGTGTTGTAAGGAAAGTCATTTACCCCATGTTCTTCAAGACAGCACAAGCTGTCAGCTATTTAAGCACATTGTTGCCTTCTTTTCTATTTATATTTATTAACACCATAGCACATTAACAGTATAGGATAGGAGGTGGGGAAGTTGTGTGTGCAACAAACAGGTTACCAGGTGCCAGTTAATATTTGTTGTATGCAAAATGGAACATTACTAAAGACTCAGCACAGGGGCAGGGTGGAGGGTATAAGAAAGAGCAAAGACAGTAGTTAATCCTATCTTAAAGCAAAATGCTGAAGGGCATGGTTGTGGTGACCTCCAGGAGGACCTGATAAATATTTGTGATGCCACATAACCATGAAATGTTGTTTTCTTTATTGGACAGAAAAGAGGATTTATTGAGCCCTTTATCTACTCACAAAATAATAGAAATTTTTTATTTTCATACCCACACAGTACCTCCATAACAGCAGCAGAAAGAAGCTGCTTGCAAGATATTAAACCTTTTTTTCCCTTTCCTTGCCTTCCCAGCCCCCTTCCCAGCTTAGTCCACAGCAGTGCTCAACAGAGCCAAGGGCTGCGTCCGAAGGATGCTGGTGACATCCAGCGGCAGCTGCCAGGAAATGGGAGTTGGTATCTCGACGCAGTAGCTGACATGGAAATAAACTGCACTAAAACCTGTTTGTCAGCAAGACTATCAGCAGTATTTTACACCTGTAATATAAGAAAACAAAAACACTGATCATGGTCTGCTCACCAAAACTCTGCTCACTGATGACCAATGTCTTCTGTGCGTGTTTTTGTAGCATTTTTCTGTGTTGCAATCATGCCAGAGGGAGGCAAGAGATAAAGCACAGTCTTGCTGGCTTGTCTGATCTTAAAGAACAGCAAAAACAGACATGCTTCATCGTTTGAAAGGCTCTGATCTGCTAAATAGGGGGTTTCAGTCCACCTTTCTCAGTGCCATGTGTACAGAGCAAAGGACCATCAGACCCTGGACATGAATAGAGTGTACTGGAAAGCATAAAGAGTGCATATACATGCATTCCAGGTTTAATTAGTCTAGAATATATTTAACATATACCCCCGCAAATTGACAGAGCAAAGGACAGTACACAGTTTTATAGTATGCATTTATAACTTAGCATTTAAATGGGATCCAGGGACTATATCAATAATAAATATATTTTCTACTTCTTGCATAAACAAACACGGTAATTTTAAAACCATCATGTGCTACCTAGAATAATAATTCATATAGTTGTCTGCAGAATTCTCTGTTTTGGTATTCTCAGTGCAGTTCTGATGGCAAATATGTAATTACTAAAAGTAAGCAATTAAGCAACTATTTTCTTAAGCAGTTGGGCAGAGATCCAGTCTGCCAAAACTGAGGCAGATAAGTTTGCTGGACAGGATCGCCCTCTGGAGGGCCTCAGACCTACCTGCCTGTCTCCTGGGTGGAGAGAGGATTTTTAGCTGTATCAGAGACTTGGACATGAGCCATTAGGAGTTCACCTAAAGAAATGCCTCAAAAAGGAAAAAATGTCACAAAGGAAGAAAAATAACAATTATGATCTCTGTTCATTCTGTTTAATGCATTCTCATGTAATACAGAACTTCGTAATTTTGAGTATGTGGTCTCTTTCTAGTGAAAGTGTGGTGACTAGCACTTAATGCTGTATATCAATTCAATATTAAGAAGTTTCCCCTTCCACAGAGATTTTGAAGGATATTTTTGACTTGGGCTTAGTAGTACAAAGTATATAAATGCTATTATTTTAAAGGGATGTTGTTTTAGTTATCAACAACTACTGCCACACACATATTGTAAATAGCTGCATGTATCTCTTTGAAAGGCAATTTTTCAAAGAGCTGAAACACAAGATCTTAAAGTTTTTTCCCCTTAAAAATAGATCACGAAGTATAGCAAAAATTACCTGTACTACTTAATTAATCGTCAAAATTTTTGCCTTTCTTCTATCAAAACCTTCATACTCATCTATTTTAGACAAAAGTTATTAATTACCATAATTTCAATATTTTGAAGATTTAGGGAAATATGCTTGCCTCCAAGGCACAGGTGTGTGATGAGACAGGCCCTCTCCATGGGATCACAGCAAACCCAGAAGATAAGACCCAATACATGCATTGGAGCCCTGTGTATATCTTCTGACTTTTTCCTGTGTTTTGAGTCATGTTATCTACATTTAAATAGGAATATTTCAAATATTTTCAGAGAGAGAAAATGCAAGAATTCAGTATTTTGTCTGCTCAGGGAAGGAGAAACAATTTGATTTTTCGCAGTAAGCTACATGCTTACCATTTGCAGTATTGCAGCCCTTCTGGTATTGTATTTCATTAATTGTTTCTCACTCACTCTAGCTTCTAGCTCCAGATGCACATACATGCAACACATATATGCATTTATTTTGTTGTAAATCTAACAGGCGCTGCTCAGCTCCAAAGAACAAATGCTCCCCTACAAATAAAAAATAGATTTGGAGTTCCTGATGTATCTTACAACCAATGCTGAATGCTTTTTTGTGGTCATAAGATTGTTAAGACACCGAGAACGAACACGTAAAGCAATTAACCTTGCATGTGGGCACCTATTTCCTTTTTCTTTTTTTTTTTTTTTTTTAACTATAAAGCTTACCTGAGTGAATTCCCTACAGGAAATTAAAGCTCTGCCTATTACCTTATCTCTGACAGCTAACGCTTTCATTAAAGTATGAGCAGAGATATTCTAAAATTCTTTTTCACCAAGGTATTGGGGAAAAAAAAAAGAAAAAAAGAAAAAAGACGAGCTCCAAGTATTTCAATTCAAACATTTAAAGTTTAAAAAATTTTCACAGAACCCAAGCAAATATTAATGAGTCTGAGTGAACCCCAAGACAACTCCAGATTGATTGCCTCAAGGGAAAAAAAAAGCACTAAACTTACTGATTCAAAAACAAAAAACTCATTAGAAACTTTGCAAAGTTTCTCTGGTAACAGCCAAACGTCGAGTGAGGAAAAAATTCAAATAACCCATCAGAAAATGTCTCTGTAGCAACACCCTTCTTCCCACAGAGTCTCCCAATGCTAGTCATGAATCTTAATTAATTTTAATTACTGACACTTTGAAGGATAGTTTAACAGTCTGCATCCCCAATTTCCTCATCATGTTATTATTTCTGCCAATTATCCTTTAATTTCCAGGTGCCCTCAGGATTATTTAATAATTAAAAAGATTTAGCAAATACAAACATTAAGTTCTCTTTTGCATCCAGAGAAAACATATTTACAAGTTTGAAACTTTCTTCTATGTGTAACTTTTCTGCTCTTCACAGCCACTTGGATGAAATGCTGCAGTAGAGAGGTCTATCACCACCATCTGTATACCTAGGAGTCAAGAAACCTAAATTCCAAAAATTTGAAGAGTTGCACCAAATTGGCGGATGTACCAAGAGAAAGGGAGAAAAATGAATCTCTCGTAACTCAACCCAAATCCTTAGGGTGACATACTCGTGTTGCTCCTGCAGAACAAGAAGGTAAGGCAGAAACATCAGGGGTGCAAGGAAAGGCTCATTCAGTGAGCATGTGCGAGGAACTAGGAAATCAGAGCTCATTAGAAATCATTTGCTTTTCCTTTCCTTCTCAAGGGAGAACCAAAGGAATTGACCTTCATTATCATCTGCCTGTGCTTTTCCTTTCCTCACAAAATGGAAATCTGAAAAGGTGTAACCCATCCATACTAGAAAAATATAGTCACATCCAAAATAACACAATTTGGAAATGCCTCTGCAATGCTGCACTGCAGCTTTCATTCAGGAATCTCCTGTGTCCATTCTCAGGGACATGGCCATTTTCCTAGCCAGACTGCATTTTTCATGATACACAGTGTTTCCCAGAGGGTTTCCTCTTGGTCTCCATGAAAGAGGCTGTTTAACTGGCAGTATAAACACATCAGGAACAAAAGGATACATGATGAAGCAATATTAAAACCTCCAAGGTCCCAAGGCAGTGCATTCAACAGACATACTTCACCTTTTTCAAATATTGCAACTTTGGGATACATGTCTTATCCATAACAATTTGTTGAGCCATGCACTTTTCACAATAAATGTATTTTCATGTAATATTCTGTTTTCCTTTACATTGTTTTAATGGAATATGTTCCAGCACCCTTAGCTCAAACCTCTGTGGGGAAGCTGCAACCTTCTTCACATAACTAACATAACATAACAGTTTGGATATGCTGGAGAATCAGAACCAAATTGTTGGTTTTTTTCATTGGAAAGTATCTGTGCAAACTATATGCCTCCCTATGAAGATGTCTGCTCCTAGTGTGTCTTTAGTAGTAGTCTATGTTTGCCTTCCAGACTGAAATATATCTTTATTACTTTTAATTCTTTTTAGCACTGCAGTGTCCATTACATCACAAAGGCATGACATGCTTTTAGTTCATCCTGCACACTGACAACACAGCAGGAAAATGTGGTGGTGAAAGAGCACATCTTGACTTTCATGTTCTCAAGTGAAGTACGCAGGCCTGGCTGGTAAGAAAAAAAAATCATTGTTTTATTCAGAAAGTGAGCAGAGGAGGTTTCTCATTTCCAAGAGAGAATAATCATGGACTCCTCATGGCATGGTTTTTGCAAAGTCATTTTTTAGCACTGCAGCACACTTTAAAGGGTAAATGGCCCACAGAGACTAAGCACTGTTCTTACTAATGCAAGATCTTTTCAATTTGGAACTGCAACATAAGTGCTCAAATGTTGAGAGGTTTGCTGGAATTTCCTGTTGCACATATAAGGTCTGTTTAGAGTGTGTGACTCTATTATTATTCTCAAGCCATAAACATTCTTTTCTTCTCCTGTCAAAATTTATTTTTTTCTACTGAGTAAGTACCATAAAATTTTTAGTAACTTTTGCCCTAGCCTCCCTTCAAGGACAGAAAGATATATATGTGATGCTAGTAGCACCACTAGACCACTATCAGAAACTAGGCAGAACTACATGAATATTTACTGTTTTCACTAGACGCATATAGGAACATTTATATAGAAATTAGTACCAAAAATCAGATGGTTACTTGGACAGAAATAAAAAGGCAAAATTAACATTCCTTATTACTGTAATTTAAACAAAGATAAACTTGTAATGTGTTAACACATTTATACTTCCATCTGGCAGAACAAGTTGATCAATAGGCAATAAAGGTGTCATCTCAGGGAAAAGCTAATGAAACATTTTTCAAACAAGTCCATTTTTCATCAAACCAACAAAATCACATTTTCATTTAAAGCTGTACATGATCATCTGTTCCATAAAACGTGTAGCCTCAGTGTTATTGATGAAGTAACAGTTTGCTTTACATCCGTTTATATTTGCATTATTTCTTCATTAAAAACAACACTTGGATCACAGTGACTTTGTAAGTACCTCATCAAAATTATTTCAGTCAGGACATCCCAGTATTTCAAACATCTATCAAGTTTACTTAGTCATCTAAGCACATTTGAATTCAAAGGATTTTTGGCCACATCACATAATTAAAATCCAAGTGCTTTCCTACATCAAAAAAAAAATTGTTCCTATCGCCATTTTTTTTATTTCAACTAAAAAAAATGCCTTGTCAGTTAACTAGATTGTTCAGGAGCCCAACTTACTTCTAGATACTTCCAATTACAAAAGACTTTATACGGTCAAATGTCAGTGATCAAATAGAATAAGGAACCAAATTAGATTGCATGTTAGAGAATCAATCATTCAAAACTGGAATAAGCTGTTTCCTTTCCTTTTTTTTCCTCCTAGAAGGACCTTTGGTGAGGTCCTTTAACTGCACATTGATCTGTCATTAATGAGGATGCTAACTTGGCGCTCCTGCTTCTCTGCAAGACAACAGGCAAGCATTAGAGTGATGACTAGTAAAGCCATGTCTTCTGAAAACTCACTTTCCAGTGTTGGATCAGTGTCTCACTAAAGGAATAACAATAAAACAGGACTGTTAACGACTAAATCTGTTCTACTGATATATATCCCCAAGTTGTTCCAAAAAAATGCAAAGAAAAGCTGATTTCTTTTAACATTGTTGACTAGAGTCATCATCATCTGCAGTCCACACCCTAGCCCTGATTTTCATCCCCCATGCAATGAGATTGAACATTGTTCCAGTCCCTCCAAATCCTTGAATATGTCCTTAGCTCACAATGACTTCTCATATTTCAGCAAGTCTCCATCTTGTTACTTTCTTTTCCCACCTACATTAATCACTGGAGGGAAGACATGGTGAAAGACAGGAAAAGACATGATTTTTTTTCTCTTCCTTCCTTCCCTGACTGCTGTTAATAAATCTGAACATTTCATGACCCTATTATTGAAGTATCTGCATTAAGAGGTAGCAAGTATCATTCACGCTTGTTGGCAAAGGAGATAAATGAATCATTGTACAAGGTCTCATTTAGCATATACAATTCAGTTGTGATGATCAACTAGAAACTAAAAGCAATTCTACCACATAAAATTAGTTATGGTAAGACACAAGTTTATGTCATCAAATTTTATTTTTTGGGATGCCAACAGTATCTTTCACCCCAGCTGTACAAGCTGTGATTCCTGGTCTAAAACAACTGGCTCAACAGGCCAGAAATTAGAGACAATTTGTAGATCCAGAAGTGGGAGCATGGAGGAGACTGGAATTAACTAAAAGCTATAATTGTTAAAAGCATCACCAAACAGGCTTTGATTTTGAATATCAATTTCCAGTAAAAACACATGCTGAATCCTAACAAAATTAATTTTAAAGCAAAATGTTTTTCGTTATTAATGCTTGGTGGTTAATAGCTGTAGAGCTTAGGAATGGAGGCCAGGATCTTTCAGGACTTGGTGTGTAACTTTCATTCTTTACTAAAATCTCAGCCAGCCAGTGTATGTCAGAGAAGATGGTGGACTTAGATCGGGATTGCCAGGGGATACAAGTAGCACTTTCTACACTGTCATAGAACTTCTACTGCAGTATAATTCAACTGGTCTCAATGCAATGAACATGATTTTCTCTCCAGAAAATTAAAATTAAATTAAATTAAATTTAAAATTAAAACTTTCTATTTCAGAAATATGGTGGTCTGCATCTCAAGCAATTTTCATCAAATTTTAGCTCTAAAATAATCCTCATTACACACTGAGGATGTAAGGGGTTGGTTAATATAATTATTTCAAATCTCTGATTTTTCTGTGCCATACATGTACAGACATTTTCTATTGTTTTGCTCAATGGCTTATTTACCCTTGTACAAAGAAACATCTTACTTTCTCTAGAAAGTAGCTTGTTGGATAACAAACTTGAAGAGTGATTTCAATCAAAAGGAAAAATGATAAAGACATATTTTCCAGAGGTATTTTTGGTGATTTTGAAATATTGTATCCTTCTACCAAGAAACCATATTTTCTTTCCAAGGGGGTAGAATCAGCCACAAGCATCCTAACACTTAAATCTGTGGTGCACTTTCTCAGGACTGAATGCAGGTCTATAAAATATAAACATTTTCCTGTACTTAGTGTCAAAGTCATGCATACAGTAGCAGCACTGGAGGCTTAGCATAGATGAATAAGCGTACAGATGCTAAAAATTCTCCCTCTGCTCAACATGCACATAGGACTCATTCTCTATCAGGCCCTATGCTACTACAATGCTGGCTGCATGCAGAGAGATGTGGTGACTGTATGCACACACAATGATAGACTTAAAATGGATGAGACTTTCAGGAATATAAAAAGTTCTTGGAAAAATAGTGCATGATCTTTGCAGTCATGGGGAAACATAGGCAGAACCTTGTAATAGCTTGCTAATTGCCCTGAGTAATTTGTTTTATCTGTCTGCCACTTGGTTTCCTACAAAGTGAAGGAAAAAAAACTATTATGGGATTTCACTGAAACTAATTACTACTATTTTATCATGAAGGCTACTGAAGCATTATCCTCTCCCTTTATTTCTGTGTTTCTCTCACACGCTATACCTCCCCCTCCTCCAATCTGAATTTAAAATTTTATGGAAAGTCAAGAAGTCCTTTAATCATCCTGCTCTGTAATAGATCCTGCTGATATTCAGCCTCCCACTATAATAATATAGGGTGATGGCACAGCGCAGCAGTGTAAACTCTAGTAAGTTACACACACGACTGCTTATTTGGTCATAGGGGACCTGCACCCCACAAGGTATGAGATGTGCTGCAAGTGTGTTGAATAACTCCCTGTAGGAGTAGGAAGGCACAACTCTGAGATGCTGAACGACACACTGAGGGGAACGCAAATTATTTCCTTCTTATCTCAACCAGCTTGCGCATGAAGACACTCACAAGAATTTGTTTTAAACACTGACGTCTTGGTGAATAAATAGTGACAGTGTACACTGGCATTTATGAGATATCTGGTTTATAATCATAATTTGTTAGAAATCCCGAAATATCTCATTTTGATTATTAACATGAAATCCTCCTAATGTTGAAATACCTCATTAGAACAGTTGGCAACTTGTCTTTGATTGAAATTATTATTCTTTTGAAATGAATGACACTGCCTAAATGTGTTCTGTCAGATCTTGATAGTTAATTAAATTGACTTTATCAGAATAGTCAACCACGCAAAATGCAACCCATTAAAGAATGTATTTGACAAGAAAACAAATTGATCATCAGGCTCTCATTGACATGAAGATGGAGTGCAGGTGAAAACAGCATGTCTCACCCAGTATAAGCAGTGAAGATTCAACATGTATCAGGGGCAGCAAGGAATTATTCTACATTTTAAAAAACTATCCACCTAGAAGGTTAATTGTACTGCAAAGTAAGTGAAGATTGATAGCTAAGATGGCAGAAAGCAAGTAGATTTTGAAGCAAAAGATGAGGTGAAGATTTTATTTTTCAGATAGGAGTACAGGAGTAGAAAAAGAAAGTATATTTCTTGTAGTTTTCATATCCAGTGTTTTTAGGGATATTTTTTAGTTTTTTTAATTATTTTATTCTACATTAGGCATTAGATACTCTCCTATGTTATTTTAGTTATCTGCCTCTGAAGTCAATGTCATTTAAGAAGATCTGAATGAAGATATCAATATGTTAAGCATTATGGTTCTTATTTCTGTGACATTTCCATGCTTGCTTGTTGCAGGTGGGTGGAAACATAACAGAGATGATCCATGGAGCAAAAATCTTCCATGAATAATCATTCACACATCTGAACTAATGCACTTTCACTGCACTGCCACAGTTACCCACTTCTCTTCCTAACAGCACATCTGCTAGGAAGACAAAAACACACAGACTTGATTAGATCCCTGGTTCATCTATGACCCCAGGTAAACCCAATACCTTCAGAGAAGGGGACTAAAATCTATATCGTAGTTAAATAACTCAATTTATAACTCACCAGTAGTCTCCTGAGGTAAAATTTTCAGAAGTATCTTAAAGCAGACTTTTTAAAGCAGACAGATACGTATTTCAAGGAAAATTAGATACTGCTAAAGACATTTTATTATTATTATTGTTGTTGTTGTTGTTGTTGTTGTTGTTGTTGTTGTTGTTGTTGTCATAATTGGCATCAGGAAATTCAGGCATCCTAAATGCCTTCCTAAAATCTGCCATTAGTAGTTCAAGTGCAGATCCTCTCATCAAAGTCACTGGGATTCAGACTGAATGTCCTAACCATGTGTCCCATAAGAGAGTGTCCTAAGTCACTTTTTTTTGTGTGTGTGGTCTGTAAAATAAAAACAAACAAATGACATTAACTTAGCCCCTGGAAAATGTTGTAACAATGCAGAAGAAGCCTTCCCTAAACATCATGACTACAGCAATTGCATTACGTTAGTATTCACCATTACTTGTTCTTTATCAAGAGCCAAATGCACAGTAGCAGACCAGATGTGTATCCTTAGCTAGCCCGGTTTCACATGAGAAGTAGCCAGTACTTTTCTACCACAGTGAGCTGCAAGAGTCAAAGCTGATCCAAGCCAGTCGGAATCAGGCAATGAGTTACAAAGATATGTACTGGGTAGAAGGGGGATATTTAGTTTTTTAAATGTGATGTGCCCTTGGGTAAGTAATTACTTATTCAGCCTGGGTATGAGTGGCTTCACATACATATTGTTGTCACACACCTTGATTTTCCAAAGTAGTAGTCTGTGATGCTTACATGTCCTGAACCGGGCATGAAATAGTAGGAAAAGAGCTTCTCATCAGTGAAGAGACAGAACCTTATCTGAAAAAAACCAGACCTAATTCACACCACAAAGAGCAATTAAAATAATGAGTAAAGGACGGACAACAGTCTCTTCCTCTTCCTAGACAGCACCAGTATTGAAGCCCCAGTTATCAGCACCAGTAAGGGAGTAAGCACCAATTTTCAGTCAGCACCAGTAATGAAGAGAGGAATTAATCTAAATAACAAGAACAGTAACTTAAAAGCAAGTCAGAGCTTTTAATTAAAACTGCAAACAAGGATCATTTCATAAAATATAATACTTAATGCAAGTCAATTACGTGGTGTTCAAAAGGATAAAATAGACATTTAGTTGAAAGACTCTTCTTCATTCCCATGCTTCATGAAGAGCAACAGAACCCTGGAGCTGATTAATAGCTGCATTGTTCACTTCAAGACCATAGGCTGATACCATTTATATGCATTAAATGATCCCTGCAGGTTTTCAAACAAGTAGGAGATAGATGCTCACATCATACAGGACTCAGGCAAGTGGGGAATCATCACATGCATGAAGCAGCTGGGGAATCATATTTCAAGCAATTGGAGATCATCTGTGTCAGACAGCCATATCTATCACTATGGTTCCTAAGTAGGAGGTAGGCATGTAAACAGCAGGGGGACTCTTGAGAGAGAAACACAGCTTTGATCATTAATCTCTTCATCATTCTTATGATATAGATTGAATGCAGATAATCATGTGTTTTAATTTTCCCTTGAAACAGAATGCCAAGGAAACAGCTGGGTTTGATAGATACACTACCTACTGCTTTGCTAGAGTTCGTCTCTTGAGATTTGCAAAGTCTCTGACTGCTGTATTTCTTTTCTTGGATCTCTTTCACGGATCTCGTGGGCTATTATCTTTATCTATGAGCAAGTGCTATAGGGGTGTTGTCCTGAACATCCCTAAAGGAATACCCAAAGCCACTGCAAACTGATTTTGTGGAAATTCATTTAAAGCTACTGATGCAAGAATGCAGGCTATTGAAGTGAGAACTATTGTGTTAACAATATAATAGGAGTAAAATGTGCATGCTACTGACTTAAAAAGAAAAAGATTTTTCTTCAGTGATGTTAAATAAGGATTACAGCTGACATGAAGCAGAAAACCTATTAAGCTACTAATGAAAGGACAGCTTATTTCATTAGTAATATACAATAGGTCAAGAAAATTCATTATTTTAGTGATGTGCCAGGGCAATTTAACTGTTCAGGGGCATATTATAGAGGTGAATTAACTGGATCCTGTATGCATTGTATGTGACCTTAATGGACCGTATGTAGTCCATATAACATCAATTAGATTCAAAAGGGAGAAAGCTCTATTTCCATAACTTGAAGGAACATCATTGTTCAATAGTCAGTCTTTCACATCTCTCTTTCCTCGATTTACAGTCCAAATGATTGTGAAGGCAAAGAACACTGGTGGGTTAGTGGGAAGAGAAAAGGAAGAGACTACTGAATTTTGTGCTAAATGATGCAAGTTATAAGGTTTTCACAGCAGGTACAGTTAACTGCAGTAGATCATATTCAAGTCAGTCTAGCTCTGAGAAATTCTTGCAAATTCCAAACAAGAGAAGCACAATTGTTTGCTTCTAATACTGTTGGCTTGTCAGATGGCACTTTGGAAAGCTCAGAACTAACAGACCAGCTTAACAGTTCGAGGGCAAATAGCCCAGCCACACTGTTATTGTCATGACTGGATACTGCCATAGTCTAATACTGTAAAACAGCAAGCAGTGCTGCTCTTGGGTGACTTCATTGGTTAATTGTTTAGAGAGAAAGGGAGAGGAGGGAAAGGAGACCAGATCTGAAATCACTCTGAAATAATTTGAAGGTTCCCTTTACCCTTTCAAGGAAAATATTTCCCTCCTCTTTTGCCAGGTGTGAATAAATATCTGTATAAATTGAGCAGAAAAAAATGCTGTTTTTAAACAAGAAACCATTGTTTTCCCGTTTATCTGTCTCTGCCATTACGTATATTGCACTAACAACAAAATGAGTTGTAGTAATATGCTCTGGGAGTTTCTGGAGTTTAAAGTCTCCCATTATTTCACAACAATTCTCGCAGCTAATCCCAAACCTAGGAAAAAAGGAAGAAAACATAAGGAAGGCAATGTACCTTTAGTAAAAGTAAAGTGTTGGTTATTTCATGTGCCCTAAGCAAATGATCTTATACTGCGCTACAAGATGAAAAGAGCATCATTAGGATATTAGTACGAAGCAAACTCTGACCTAACATTTTACAAAGGTGCTGGCAAAGGTTTACAAGCAGCAGCTTGGTGTTCTTTCCTCTCATTCTCCTACTGCAGTTCCTCAGTAAGTATAGTAGAGTATTAGCTGAAGAGTAATGCTCAGACTGTCCAGGGAGAAGACAAATACAGTGACAGCATTACAGATGAGGGTGTGTGGCAGAGAGATCCATTTTACGGACAAAAGCACTTTTCCTTGTCCCAATAGAAGGCCAGTATATGTTATAGTAACCTCTGTTTCTCAGGGTGAAAGAGATTTGCGCTAACATTAATCAGAGAGGATTCCCTAATAGCAACTACATCAATGATAATGAAGTCCACATAACTGTGAAAATTAGAGGACAAAACAGTGTCCTTTTTTTGGCAAATCAAATGGAAATGAAAGGTGCTGAGGCAAGTTCTCACAGAGCAGAGTCATGAGATTAGTTTCCTCTCAAAGAGATAAAGTCTGGCAGCATCACATGACAGTGTAAGTTACATGCATATAAGTAAAAGGATCAGATTTATCTAAGTTAGCATATTCTTTATTTGGTAGAACACACATATCGCTGTACAAATGTACCCACACAGGAAAGCATCGTCACTTTTAATGTCCTTTCCTTTGGAAAATTCTTGTTACCTTACCTGGAAACAAAGGTTTTGTATTACCATTGTTTCCAGCTGTCATTAATACATTTCAGCAAGCTCCTGATGAGCCATGAAATATTATCACAAAATGGAAATCATATTAATGGAGCTGCTTAAGTTTGTGGTGAAAAATTAGTTAACCTAATTTGTACTTCAATTTCCAAGGCACCTATTTGTTAGCTGAGTAATTTAACACCATCTTTCATCATTTAAATCCTCTTCCTATCTGAAGATTTAATTTGTTTCCTTCTCTGTCTCACAAGCGATTTTCTTGAGCCATTTTAGGCAGCCCCAACAAGCCCCCAGCAAATGCTTGTGTGAGCACAGAGGAGAAATCAATAGTCTCCACGGTTGTTCTGTAAAAGAACGCATCTCTCTCTGATAGTTGAAACAGGATGGAATTTAAGCCACAAATGTTTCCCAGTCAGGCATGAAAACGGCATTGGTAGCCTGCTGGTAAGTAGCTCTGCCGATGGAGATTGACCAGTGGCAGCACATGCTCAGGTTTGGGTGTTCTGAAGATGATTTGCCCTGGAGAAAGTCCATAAATAATCTAATGCAGAACAAAACTGTGCATTTCAC
The DNA here is from genome assembly GCA_013398315.1 of Nothoprocta pentlandii. NCBI lineage: Eukaryota > Metazoa > Chordata > Aves > Tinamiformes > Tinamidae > Nothoprocta > Nothoprocta pentlandii. The sequence goes on from VZSG01000919.1 coordinate 125,009, forward strand.
CTCTGAACACAGCATGGTATGAGAAATCAGCTTGAATCAAGCTGCTTCCAGTGCGAGCTCTGCTCAATGAGATCCCGTTTATTTATTTGTCTGTGGAGGTTTTTTCCTGTTATACATTATCAAGTTTCAGTAAACTGCCTCATGAATATGTCTCTAAATTAACCTCAAGTCTATTTCTACTCGTTTTCAGAGAGGTCAGTGTAAACCTTTCATTAAATTCAGTAGGGATAGGTTTGCAACCAGTGTGAGTAACCTTCCTTACTTTCCTTGTTTGCTATCTTTATTTCACCTTGGTCTAACCTTAATTACACAGTAACTTAATATTATCCTTCCTATTCACACAACCAAGTAATTGCCCTCTTTCTGTCATCTCTGCTATTTTTAATGTACCCTTTGTTGTTTTTTGAATACTAATACAAACATTGATACCAATCATATAGTATGCAAACAGGCTACTGGGCCAGCACTTAACAGCTACTAGATCCAGGACGGTAACTAGGGGCCTGGGGGGACACAGTGTCATTTCCTACGTAGTACCTAGCACATCAGTACCCCAATGTGATGAATACTACCATTCTACTGGAGTGATTTTTTTCCAAAACTACTGTTTTACTTCGGGGGTTTCTCTCAATCCTTAATATATTTTTTTCCTGTCCTGTGGGTTGCGGAATTTAGAATATATTGTAATTCTCATTTTATTTTTAAGGAAATACAAACAATGAAAAGTGGAAGTGTTTCTTTTGACTGCCAATAAGATGCAATTATATCCCATTTATATCTTTTAGCTCCACTGGAAGCAAATGTTGATAATCAAACCAAAAGAAGAGTCAGATTTTGACTCTGTGCTTTTGACTGTGTGGTTGTTTCCACTAGAACACCATTGCATTTAACCATGTTATCCATTAACTTGCGATGTAAAATATACCAACGCTTATTATGCACAATGCCTCTTCTGGATCTCACTAAAATGGAGGTGTTTAACTCTCTCCTCACGGATGGAGCTGCACGTGCTACATTAAGACAGCTATACCAAGGTCGTTCTCCAAAGCTGCTAGCAGCATATGGTTAATGAGAACAAGGTATGCATGTGGGGCTGCTTCCATCGTGCTCTTATTCAATACACAGAAGATTTTGGACTGTATCCCAGAGCCGGGCAGGTAAAAGCTGGTCTTTCTGGCCTACAGTACTAATGTGCCCAGGCCTTTCATCTTGGGTATTCTGGGGCAGATCCAAATTCCTGCAAATGCTGGAAAATCTGAGAAAAGGATGACACAGATACTCTGGCCAGCTTGGAGCCAAGCACCTGGGCCAGTTGTCTTGGGTGACAGGCACCTCTAGGGGCTTACTCATAGTCCACAAGAAGTTGGTGAGTATTGGTCTCCTGAGATTCATGTTGAACTCCTAGATGTTGGCCTCTAAATAACACTACAAATTAAATAAAAGTGAATAACAGCTAAAATAGTTAAATTCTGGAATCAAGTTATATTCATTATGACAGGTATCATGTCTGGTGTAGAGCAAAGGATTTCACCAGAGGTTATAAAGTCTTTCAGTCTGTGCATGCTCTACCATTGGACTGACACCAGTACAATTTGTGGGCTATATTAGCACTCTGCTCAGGAGCCTCACACCCTGCAGAAACTTTTGGAATTGTAAGGAGAGGGAAAACAAGGTGCTCATAAAATAACAATATATTTGACATGCTGTTCAGTTGCATCAGAAAGTAATCTGCAGAGGTCTGACTTCTGGCAAGGAAAGCTGTTTAAAAAAATCACAGTAACTGTCAAGCTTATTCCTTCTACTACCCAGGATACAAGGCCAATTTACAAAAAGACCTTCAATAGACATCAATCATCAAGCCCATCTGATGGCTGTGTCAATAGTGTATAGCCTGGACAAACATTTTATGTCCTCAGGTAGCTTGACAGTTCAAGCTTCATCAAGGCAGAGCAGTTAGAAAGGCTACCTGCAAGATAGCAAGAGTTAGAGGTTTCTCTACATGTCCAGTAACATCTCTACCTCTACCTATTTTTTTCCTGCTGCTCCCTTCAAGATTTCAAATCCATCAGGGCTGAGTTATGTGCTGAGTCCTAGGGAAGGATATGACATCTCTCCATGTAAAAGAATGTTTCTGAAAAGGCTATATCACAGCACAGGACACCAGAAAGTCACAGGCAATGTTTCAGCCATTTCTGTTGTTCCCTTCAGGAATATGTTACCAATATCATACTTCCCATGGTCAGCACAGAGGCAGGAGTTTTCTTAACCTAGCCAAAAATAAAATGCTTCTACATTTTCCTCAACCTGGGGACTCAGTATTCACTTCCCACATTCCTTAAGCCTGACAATGGTTTACTGCTTTCTTTTTCCTTCCCAGTAACAAACTTATTCAACATTAAAAATATTAAAATTAAGATTCAGTAACTTATTCAAATTTAAAAATAAATTTTGCTCATTATAAATTGATAATGGAAATGGATAAGATGGGTTTATCTGTGATAAATGGAAAGAGTAATGCCCAGCAAATAAAGCCACTCCTGTATCTGATATTATTCCGTTAAAGCCACTAATCCTCCTCCAAAAGAAATATTGACCTCCTCAGCCATAAAGCCTTATATTGTTTTCTTTGGTTCACCTGTTCTTAACTACTTTTCTTCTCTCTAAAGATCTTTCTCCTGTATAATCTACCTGGAGGATCGAAGCTCGCTACAGTACACAAACAGGAATTACCCCAGGTCTTCTACAATATTCCTTATTATAGTTTGCAAGCTCACAGACTTTGAGTCTGTTAATAAGCTGTCTTCAACGACCTTTAGAAAATGTATTTATGTACATATATATGTATATTTATATATATCCTTATATAACAACAAATATATTGTCATACACTTGGACCAAATAATTTGGTGGCAATTTGCAGATTTTGGAGGTCCATTCTTCATTCTCCTTTTTTTGTTATTATTATTTTTCTTCTGACGCTTGTACAAAGTTCTTTCTTTTGAACTGTCTCCTTGCAGGCTTGGAAAGACTTTTTCTTAGTCTGCTCACTGTTACTGATGTACGAGTATCTAACAGGATTCTCAACACACCTGCTTCAGCTAAGAAAAATGATTTCTTCACAGAGGGAGATTTGTTCCTAAATATTTGAGGTGACAGCCCCAGCTAAGCTATATATAACACTAAGATTTCTCCAAAGTGCGGAATCTGGTATTCTGATGCCTGTGGATCTGATGATCGTATCATGATCATGGTAGATATCAAGAGTTATTACAGCTCTTAGAAAACTCATACTCTCTGTTTTCTCCAGAGCAGAAAGCTGACCTTTGTAAAGAGTTTATTAAAAACAGCTGATGATAAAGAGGAGAGTCTTGAATTTTCTCGGGTTGGGGATCATATTCTTACACAATGCTAGCACTACAAAAGGCCCCGTGGCATTGGATACTGAGGGACTAACAGAGCCATGCTGAGAAGAGTTTGCAGGCTGAGGTTTTGACACAGCAGGCTGCTGGTCTGTGCCATTTCAACTTGGAGCTGAGTGCTGCTGTCTTCAAAGGGCATTTTCAGAGGGGTACACGGCTCCAGGCATGGGGAATCTCACAGGACTAGCAGAAATTGAGAATCACAACTTGTCCAAGGTTGTTGCAGAAAACAGGTGTCCCTACTACACCCTCTTTTTTTCAATATATGAAAGCATAGAAGTAAAAATGCCATTTCGTTAGCTCTCCTTAACCAAGCAGACACATAGAAGGAATTTTGTGGGTTGCTGTGTTGTCTACAGCTAAATGCATTGCATAATTCAGCCTCTAGGCCTGCAGTACTTACAGACTTCGTTCACATTTTTTTTCTATAGCTATTCTATATGGAAAAGTATATTGCATAGATAAATTACATAAGTATAAAGTTTCGAATAAAAAAACATTATTTGTAACAGCCATGAGGACTTAACTGTCAATACAAACGCAACTACTCCATTCTATTTGTCCAAATTCTACATATGCCCCTGCTCCAGCTTAATTTCCTCCTAATAGAGATTCTCTATAAGATGTTCGGCATGATATTCTAATCACATGGGGTCCATCAAGAGAAAAATTTTCATTAACTAGGTATTAATTTTCACCTTAGTTAGTAGAAAAGAGGCATAAGTGTTATCATCATTTCTCAGGAAATGTCAAGTTAATGGTAATATTAAAATATGTAGAGCCAGGCACTCTCAACATATAGCCTGAAAGCCACCTGTCTATATTTTATAATAAAGGTGGATATGTTTAGACTGGAGAAATTTCAAGGTAGACTTATACATGAAGAAAGACTATTTTCAAGGTAGTGTTATACATGAATAATTTGCAAGCTTAAATTCCAAAGCTTTTGCACAGTTCTGTGTTCTATAAACAGTTTGGGAAATTAGAAACCCAAAGAAAATGATCTTTGACAAGAGTTTCTAGGTTTAAGGAACTTTAGGAAAAGAGAATTACACAGTATATTCTGAAACCAGAATGAAATGTTCTTTCCTTATCTGGGTACTGGTCTCATTTCTACAGCTGTCTATTGGTGGCTACTAAGAAGCATCTCAGGAAGCTTAACAGTGAATTTCCAGCATCCCTCAAGTTCAAAGGGATAATTATTCATAACATTAAAGTTACATTTAAAAGCCTCTCTCTTTAATCTTCATGAATTATGTCAAAGAATATTAAAGGACTTGAGTTTTATGACAGTGTTTTTTCTCAACCTCTGCATTTCAAAAGAAAATTTCCTGTGAACTAAGGTCAAATTCCCCAGCCTACACATGAAAGTTTGCAATAAGTGGAAAAAGGTAAAGTGATGCAGTCCCTGAGAAATGAAATAATTTCCTGGGACCACTGCAAAGCTGAAGGTTTGAAGACACATTGCAGATTGCAAATGCAAATTTTGTTAGAAAAAGAGATGACAATTTTTCTGTAAGCGTATACTTCTCCTTTATGAATAAACACTTTTTTTTCTAGGGTGGAAATCTTATTTTCTGGATACCACGAAAAGTATCAAAAAACTTTTTTGAAAAAAGTTTTTTTGTGAAAATTCTTTCAGAATAATGATGTGTGTTGCTGTTTCATATTTTTTCTCTTTTTTCATTAATTTGTATGGGATGCTATACCTTTTACATATTGGTAGGTAAGCCTTTAAATTCAGGAAAAAAAATAGGTGCTGTGGAGAAATTAGTAAAGATATACAATTGACCATTTAAATTGAGGGCTGCTACTAGTGGCACAGTTTCAGAAAAAATGTGTCATTAGCTTTTCTTCCACAGTTTTGAATAGAACATTGCAAGCATTATCATACTGGCTGCAGTACACCTAGACTAGGCACTTCATTTTGGCCCCAAAATGTAATAAGCTAGACTTAACAAAAAATAAGAAAGAGAGAAGAGGAAGATAATTCAGTTTTCCTAAAAGAAGCAACTAGTTTTCGTATTCTATGGAGTAAATTCCACCAAGAATCTCCAGACGCAAGTCTGTTAGATGTGAGTCTACGGCAAATGTTTGCCTCTTTCCTTCAACATAGGGAACTGGTACAAAACATGATATTTACATCTCTCTGAAGTCCAAGTTTCCTCTGGGAAGTAAGTCATTGAGCAGGGTAGAAGAAGATGGTTCCACCACATCTACTCAAATACAACCTTGCATAACTCAGACAGGAGGAGCATCAAGTATTTTTCATGCCTTTCCTCAGCCTGTGAAGATTTGACGCTCTATCTCCCCACTCAGTAACATACCCAAACTAACCAACAATATCCAACATCTGTGAAAGTCAAGCCGGGCAGGAGCTATGAGTCAGCAGGTGAGCAGGTCAAAGGGAGTCTCACAAAAGGTGAATCTCACCTCTGAGGGGCAGAAAAGGATCCGGACCTGATTATCTGAAACATACACACATTTTATAGTACAACAGCATCAATTTGTTTTTAAGTAAATGAAGAGGTTCTTGGGACTCTATGAGGAACTATAACAAAGAACTTTTATTCTTCCTGGCTGGCTCCTACCCACCAAGCTAAAAACAGATTTCCTTTGGGCTATTCTCCTTCAGATCACATCATCCTTGCTCCCCTAAGGGTACAACACTACATCTTCAACATAAGATACAGTATTTCCATTCAAACTTATATATTATATCCATGCAAACTTCCTCAGACCTCACTGGCTAGGGCACCTCCCTGATTCCCTCAGTCACAATTTAGCACTATTTATGCAAATGTTCTTCCACCATTGGATCTCTGACTTTCTAATTATATTAGTTGAATTCTGCTGAGAATCAAATCGTAACACCATGGCTTCTCCACCATCTCCCATTCAAGAATTAGGAAACCACATTTGCAAAACAACATGGAGGGGAAAGTTCTAAGAACACATCAGAAATACAGAAAAGCACCTACATGTTTATGCACCTACACAGTGATCATTAGTCTTTACAAGCACATTCAGAACACTGGCATTGCGAATGGCAGGGTAACATCAGCCTGTCTCTGGACCCTGACATCTAGGGAAGGGATTATTTTATCTGTGAGTAGGTAGTGAGTGGGCTAAAAACAGATGACAGTGGATTAAACAGCCCCCAGTTATAATGCTTGATTCTGCTACAGACCTTGCAGACTTCTTGACTGTATTTGCCTGTGATTTTTCTAGAGCTTGATATTGATCCTATATTGAGTGTCATCTGGCACACACAAACTAAGACCAAGCAAGTGATCACCTGTAGAAGCCAGAAGAAGGCAAAGTCTATCCTGTAAGGGAAATCTCACTTAGACAAATGAGAAAATAGTCTCAAGGCACAGCCAGCATAATTTTCTTCACTGAACTGTGTATAACAGTCTTTGGAGAGAGAAGTAGATCAATGGAGAGAAATTCCTGTATAAATCAGAAACCTGGAAGACCCACAAGTAAAACCTTTCAAAGTTATTGGGTGGGAATTACGATAGTTTGGGAGCCACTGAATAGGAATATTTCAGCCACAACTGAAAAGCATTCAGAAAATAGTATGATTTAATCCTGGACTGTCTAAGAAAAAAAAAAAAAAGAAAGAAAAAAGAGAAAAAAGGAGCAGATATGGTATTGGATAATAATGATTCAGAATTATTTAATGCATTGTTTTGACAGATTTCACATCATAAAAGTAAAAGTAGACTTTTTTAATAATAAAATATAGATAGAAATAGAAACACTGCAGAGCAACAAAGAACATAATGGAAGATATTTGATAAAATTTTGACATTTTTTTTCTCTTTAAACAATAGTTTTTACATAAATTTGTAAACTAGCCTGAATATATTCATGAGATGTAGGAAAATAATACATAATACTGTTAAACTAAAGGCTAAACTAGCTCTATCAACAGCTTAATGCCAACACAAATAGAACAAGCACCTGAAAATGACTGTGTAGTGCATATCAACTAATGGTTAGCATCAGATTATCTGTATCTGTGCATAGTCTGATTTGACTTCTGTAGGATGAAAATATATCTGACTAGCTGTGAGATGTGGAAAGAGTTTATTCCTCTTATTACAAAATAAACTTATTTATATTTGAAGACAATTGCTGTGAAAAGCCTTGGAACTTGAAATATGTCTTCCTCAACAGAAGACTAAATAGAAAAATGCCTACAGATTTAAGTTATGTTAGTTACCTAGTGATTGTATCACAAACTACAAGACATCCTAAGTGTCTTCTATATAACATACAAATGACACTTTGAGATATGTATGTAAGGGTGACTTAGCTACCTCAGCTACTGATCTTGCATATCTACCTTTAGCATTGTCAGCTGAACCCTCAGTCAAGCCCTCTTGCAGTTCTCATGCCAGCCACCCAATTCCTGTTTCAGTGCATCAGGACCCCTTCCAAACTAAAAGTTTATCCTTCACTTGTCCTTATCCAAAACTGGGAGAGAACAGATCGGAGTTGCAGACTATTTGCCAGGAGCTCTCACACTAAAGTGGAAGGTAGAGAAAATGAAAGAGGAAAGAGAAAAAAAAACAGTATGGTTAATAGGGATATTGGGTAACAGCAGAACTTGACATGGTAAGTATTGAGTAGATACGAATGAGGAAGCACCAGTGAAAGAATAACCTGAGCTACAGAGCCAGGAAGGGGAAACAGGCAGAATAGTATGACAGCAAGGCAGATCTGGACAGCAAGAACAGGTCTTGATCTATGTTGTTGACAGAACTAGTTTAACTTTCAGTTTAGCAGTATTACATGTTGTTTTCCCATATCTCATGAATATATTCAGGTCAGTTTACAAATGTATGTAAAGAACATTGTTCAAAGGGAGAAAATGTCAAAATATGATCTGGCAGATCATATTGCTATCAAACACATGCCAAGGCAAGAGTGAATTTTCAGGATCTGTGGGTTTGTGTATAAGAAGACACCAAAAAGACGAATATCTGCAGTTTGTGTTCCAGTTTCTTTGGTCTCATATAAGAGGCCCACAGCAAGCAGCACTGTTCCAAAGTGATATCACACATTTTCTACTTTTGGAGATAGGCTGAACCCAGAAATGACATTAACACTATGCTTGTAGTTTGCATGAACATTGGACTTAGCACATAAACAGACACTTCTCTTCAGCAGATCTATCTACTACCTTAAGCCTGTTCACTGCCCCCAGGATCAGGGGGGAGAGGTGTGGATATTTTGGGAGGGGATATGAAATAGTTCAGCAAATTATCCATCCATCTGGGGATCCAGAGACCTTCAGCAAAATGGAAGAGCAAAAGGGAAGTGACAGTGGACATAGTGGACAATGGACGTAGCGGACACTCATCAATGCTTCATTTTCTTCTCTCCTCAAGAATGTCAATAAGAATGTCCTCAAGACCCCCTATTCCATAGTCAAGGCAGGGTGAAAAGTGAGACTAACAGAGAGTGAGCTGATAGAGAGCTGTAAAAGCTTTCCTTTAAAATAAAAATGTAGAGATTCACAGTAGAGCAGCCTCTTACTTTAGAGATGATTCATGTCTACATGGCCTTAAAGCATGCTCTGACTTGGCTGACCTAGTAGTAAAAGGAAGAGGCAAGCAGGAATTTAAAGCATTCTGAATTAAACACACAAAGCATGAGTGGCTCTGATACAAATAACAACAGGAAGGGCCAACAAATTGAATGAAAGCAAGATGCAGATGTCTTTAAGGTTAGATGTTTTAAAACCAGAAGCACCCTAAGTCCACCCTAAGTAGTAAGATGGAGAGTAACTGAGAAGTGCTGTGTTGGAAAGGCTTAGAAGGCTTGTGTCCTCTTCCCGTTATTTTCAGACTTTCCCATATCTCAGAAGAGGGCACTGTGGGATGGAGAGCTACTAAAAGTGAGCGAATTCAGCCGAGTGCTCCACAGGAATTGCTATCACCATGTAATTTGCAATTAATTACTTCTTTTGTTTTTATTCAGAGAACCGTGTGTGATGTATTTGCTCAAATGCATGAGCATTCACATTCAGAGCTTGCTCATTCCCTGATGCTAGAGGAAAATCTCTACTCTTTTGACATATCACCAGCCCTAACCGCAGAGAGGTTTACAACCACTGAAGGTTTTTGTTCCCAAGAGGAATACCTTTTTATTTTTTCACACTTTATTTCTTATTAACAACAGACAAAGAAAATGATCCTCGTCCTTGCTGAGACAAAATGTATCTCTAGCAATTAATGCAAAAGTAAATTAACTCCCAAAACAGATGAATATCAGATATACTACATGGACAATTAAACCCTAATTATAGGAATTCCACATTTTCAAGGATAGCATAAATATTGTACCTATTTCCCTTGCTCTTTATGCAGCTTTTTACACCTATAGTACATGAATATAAATTGCAGTCATTCTGAATTGCACGTGTCTATTTTGCTGTATACATGTATATTTTATACTTTCTGCCCACAAACACAAATGACTGCACAAAAGCAAAAAGCAGTAGTAAATCTGTCCCTGGGTTGATTTTCTGCACTTTTTCCTTAACTGAACCAGTAATAAAGCTGGTCATTCCTGTTGAAGCAAATTTTCATCGGAAATGCTGATAGGCTGAAAATAAATATTTTGTAAAAACACAGCAATTTCTGTGAGCTTTTATTTGGATAGAGAAAATATATCAGTCTTTAATGGAACTATCTTTCATCTCATTTTATTTATACTATTGTAAAATGTTTTGATATAAACTGTAGAATTGTAAAAAAAAATGCAACTTTCACATGAACCGTATCAGTCAAGATGAAGTAAATTATGAAGACAATAGTGTTTTACAGAAACATTTATATCTGAGGTGTTTATTCCTTTTCAGAATGGAAGATAAATATTCAATATAAAATTGTGAGCAAGCTAGTCTGATATAGAATAAGTCAGCTCTAATTAGTAGTCCACCATAAAATACTGAGACTCCTTAAAAAAATAAATTTCTTTGTCACTCTGAGATTTTCAAGTCTTCAACAGTTCTTTCACTATCACCATTTTTTTTTCTAAAATATTCCTGTTCTTTTCTAGATGTCTAGAATTTTCTAATGCATGTAATTTATATTCTACTCAATTTCTGGCTTCCTTACTCATTATTCTCTTGTGTTTTTTTGACATCATTTTATGGTATTTTTTCTCACTCTCTCTTTCTTCCAACTTAGGCCTCCAAAAGATATTTGCTTTCTTTGAACACTCAAGCAACAATTATAGCATAATCAGTTATCCTGTATCTGAATAGTCATATAGCACTGATGCGTGACCATTGTCTTTCCCAGGATCCCCTGCCTTAGTCCACCATGTCATTCTCCCTTCTGTACTCATCTATGTTGCTTCCTACCAAAACAGCAAAGCAGTGAGTAACCAGGTCCCTCCTCAGCATGTAGTGGGGAAGATTACGAGGTTTTAAAACTGCTTCTTACATGCTGTTAGACACAACCACTGTACTGGTTCTTAGCTTTTCGGTTCTTGGCCCAAAGGCCATATCCCTGTGTTTTACATATGCTGCAGATGAAAGGGTGCAAAGGTATGCATGAAAAAAATGCATCCACAGACACCAGTGAGCTGAGTATTTTGGTAGAGAGGAATTTCAGAGAGAGGAAGATCTCCTTCCTTCCTCCCTCCCTCAATTTTAAGAGCGTAGTCTCCTCCACAGGGCACAAAGCCAGATCAAGGCCCCCACAGCTCACAAGCAGAGGAACACTTGATTTCTGGATCTCATCAAAGAAAGTGTTTGAGTGCTTGAACCCATCCTGAGATCAGTCACTGGAGCTCACACGGCTGTAACGGCAACAGTGGAGTCACCTCTCAGAGCAAGCACTGATGCACTCTGGGACCAGGGCAGCAGGTGAGCAGGACATGTCTTGAAGGACAATGTTTTTTAAATGTGCAACAATAGCCATAGTTCAACTGTGAGCCTGCTGTCTCTCCACAGAAGCTTCCCTGAGGATGGATGTTAAAATTACAAGAAAAGGTTGTTGAGTTTTGCTAAAACCATGGTGCTTGTATGATAGCATAAGTGTGTAATGAATGCTGCAATTAAGGCAGAGGACTACTGCTGCTTTGGATAATTTATGGGAATTTCTTGTGTGGATTTGTTTTTTTGGAGCAAAATGGGCAAAGCTTAATCACACTTCATATTAGGGTCCCATTTATAAGTGGCTAAGAAAGAATTAATAAATGATTAAGGGATGTTTTAGTGAATGTTTAAATAATGTTTAAACTGGTAGGTTAATAGGGGTTAGATTCACAAGATGTGTAACTAAGTCCAAAACCCCAGGCTAGCTTCTATCTAAATTAGCTTTTATTCAAATTCTCTAGATACTTGCATTTCTAACCATAAAATTCCCCTGGTATGTAATTTCTGCCAGCAGGTGTGCCAACAGCCATATATGTCTTGACAGAATTGATCATCTCAGTACACCTTGGATCTGTGAAAAACAATACTGACAAATGAGGTCGTCTGCCACAGATCTCAACTGCAGCAGCTCACCTGGAAGATGGCCTCAAACCTCTTCTGTATTCAACAGAGGCTGCCTTGATCACATAACTCACTGTTAGAGTGATGCAAGCAGCCAGGCCAGCCTTCCAGCGCATCAGAAACAAACTCTTTTGAAAATCACATTGCAGGAGACACTGGCAGAGGAAGACCTGCTCCCTGCTTCTGGAGAAGTCTGTGAGGTGCAAAGGGGACCAGTCCTGCCAAAGAGACTTGGGCATCAGGAACAAGGGATCCGGCATCAGTCACACTCCGAGGCTCAGCAAAAAGCAAAAATAAATATGGCATTTTTTGAAGTCCGGGTAGCAGTCAAAGGATACAGTGTTAGGACCACAGCTTCATGTATTTTGATTCATTTCCAGTTAGATCCTTTATTAACCCATGGGAGTCACCTCACTTAACTCTAGCCCTGAAACCCAGGCTCCTGAGAGCCTCTTCTCCAATAAAAAGCTCTGGGCACCTTTGTAGCAAGTTCCTCCCACTCTCACCTCTTAACACAGATCTTTAAAATTCTTTATATCATACGGTCTATATTTACTATAAAGCAAACACAAGACTTGTTCCTGGCCTGCTTTGTGCATTATATTCAGATAGTTACACCAAGAAACCTCAAACACGAGATCTGCAGGCAGTGCCATTTTTCAGACAGCAAGTGCTAGTTTACTCATTACAGAGGTAAATCCTTAGTAGCTTGCATCTAATTACCTGTTTCTTTCTAAACATCCTCCACCTCAAATGCTTTTGATCAGATCCTCACATGGCTTTAATTAGCAAGCTTTTGACTTTATGTCAATTATAAGATCTAAAATTCTTTCTTTTACTGATAACTAATGAGCTCACCTTTTTGCCCTCCTCCATGGTAACACTGTTACACATAAGAAAATGCAGCTGAGCTACTCTTACATATGAGCAATTATCAATCAACCTCTTTTCTATTTTTTTTTCAGCTGTATTAGCTGAGCATTAAAAAGAAAAAAAGAAGTAAAACAAATAAAAAAGTAATAGTTTATGCCAGGAAAGACCACTGACATAATAAACATGATCTTCTACATTCTCAAGTCTGCCTCCCACATCTCTAAATTCCAGTACATGATCCGTTGAAAAAGTCTCAAGACAGTATGATGGATCTTGTTGAGTATTGTGTGAGTTAACACACAATAAGTCAGATTAGCATCTCATCTAGAGTATTTGGACCTGAAATGTCCCCAAAGCAGGATTTGGAAGAAGATGGACCTGCAGTCACTCCATCTAATGCAAGTATCTGTGTTTGATAACTGAACATTCAGCCATGTCCTCCATTTTCTGGAGTCTATGGAGAGAAGTTTCTGAATCTGGTCCTTTAAGCCCACTTCCAAATGTGGGGGCCCAGGAGGAGCTACCAATTCACAGCCACATCATGCTGCAGTGTGGCAACCTGATGACTGCTTGAGATGCAGGGATAAATCAATTGCCCCTCACCATCCATCCTCTGGTCTCACAGCAAGATAGCACACACCATTCTTTCTTCTAGATCACCCAGTCTCTACAATGGCACATCAGACTTCTAGGGAGAACCTGCCCCACAGGCTAAACTTAGTCTCTCCTGAGTTAAATCCCTTATCACACAGAATCATGGAATCACAGAATGGTTGGATTGAACATCTAGAGATCATCTAGGCCAACCCCCCTGTGAGAGAAATGCTCAAGAAAGGGGAAATTAAAGACAAACTAGGGCCTAACAGAAGTTATGGCATTACAGAGGCTTGCCTGAGATGAGAGGCAGTTATTACTTCCAGGATGATTACTATGTACGGAATCTACTTCTCCACGATTCCCTCAGCAACACAATCTGCCCTCCTAGCACACACTAATACAAATAAACTGATTGGAGCAGAATGGAGACACCATGGCCAAACTTCGTCGGGTTCCCTGTGGAGGTGGTAATCCAATGGTGCCATGCAGCTGATGAGTGAATGAAGGGTAGAGTGGAGTGAAGACACTGTGGTCAAACTCCGTTGGTTGCCACCTGAGATACCATCTGAGGAGACTCCTGGAGACTGAGAGCCTTCCCCCATCTTCTTCGGTGAGTGTTGACTGCACATTTGTACACTAGGCACTAACTAAGAACCCCACAATGTAGTAGAGAATTTCCTGTACTGACACCTGAAATCTGCTTTGCAAATGTTGCATTTGAATAAACCCTGTTATTCGTGAACTCAACTACTTGTTTTGAAGGAGATTGGACCTACAGTCTGTTTGTGAATTTGATGCTGCCAGAGTCAGACCTACAGTCCCTCTAATCCCTTTGAGGATCAGATGGAACGCAAGAGGATTCTTCTCTGACCAAATTTGACCCCCCCAGTTCTTCAAACTGCAACATCCCCAGCTCAAGGAGGGACACCTACAGCACATGGCACATCCAGGCGGGTTTGGAAAGTCTCTAAAGAAGGAGGCTCCACAACCTCTCTAGGTAGCCTGTTCCAGGGCTCTGTTACCCTCACAGTCAAGAAGTTCTTCCTCACATGCAGGTGGAACTTCTGTTGTTTCATTTTGTACTCATTAGCCCTTGTCCTGTCACTGGCTACCACTGAGAAGAGTTTAGCCCCATTCTCTTTATAGCCTCCTCTCAGATATTTGTACATGTTGATAAGACTCCCTCTCAGACTTCCCTTCTCCAGGCTAAACAGGCCCAGCTCGCTTAGTCTTTCCTTATAAGATAGATGTTCAAGTCCTTTAACCATCTTGTTGTGTGATGCAGATGTTTCACAACCTCCTCCTGCTTCCTGATCCCTGAAGGAGCACTTTTTGCTAGTGCTCCCTCTGGAAATATGCACTGTCACCACAATTTTTTGGTTTGTTAAATAAGATTTAAATCAATAGGCCCCTTTATTCTCCTTGTGCTTGTTCATTAGACAGTGTGGGAAGTTATGGCACACTAGTGAAATCACAGTCAAAAACAGATTTGTGTCTGCAGGTTATATCAACATATATAAAACTGACATTCAACAGTGTGTGCAACTCTTCTATGAAGAAAATTTGCTTATCTTCTCTGTTCCTCCCACACCCAGAAACAACAGCAACAGAGAAGAAGTTTTCTTAGTCAAACAACATTTGACACTCCAAAGTGAAAAACAAACCTGAGAATGATACCAATTTACCCAACAATCACTGCTAAGGCAGTTTTATTTGCCATGGAAGTGTGACAAAGAAAATGCAATTGTTCAGAGAATCGTGCAAGTAATAAAATGCTATTTTACTGTACTTAAAGTAAATTAACAAGATCAAACATAGAGTAGTTACACTGATGTCTTCAAAATGACCTAAATGCAATAAATGAACATGGATTGCGGTTGAGAACAGAAGGGCTCTTTAAAGGTGATTATTCTGATGAGCAGTTTTCTCCTGCAGCCCGTTTGTTTTAGATAAAATGTCTATATCTCCCTATGTTTTGCTTTTCCATATTACAGAAGTGCACTAGCAATTCTCCAGAATCGTTTGCCAGAACAGAAAACTTTGATCAATGGGGAGCAAACTAGAGTCCTCCTTTTAAAAAAATTTTTAGCTCTGCAGTTCAGTCCCAGGCATTAAATATCTGGGGTTTGCTGCCTAAAAGACTTTTCAGGCCTGAGACAGGCATTTTCTTCCCCAATGAAATGCATGCAAGAAAAGGAATTTCTAAAAGTCAAAGCTTTTAGAAGCATGTAAACTATATCATCAGAGTAGACAATCTTCTATCAGAGCCCAAGCTCATACCTGACCTCTAATAAATTCAATATCACAGAGAAAATTATCAGAACTAAATACAAGCACAGCTAAGGGACATGCTTCCATACTTTCATGCCTATCAATGCTGTTAAGACCCTTTCTATTTTACCACTTCTGCTATGAGCTAATGATTAAGTGCTTTAGATGTCCATGAAATGGCATGCAAAACCTGTGGTCTGCTGGACCAACAGCTTAACTGCATTAGTATAAACAATTAGATTGGAAGAAATATGTCTTTAATTTAGGTCAAGCGATATGATACTGTTCACAATACAACAGCTAAGTCAATCTTTTATAGATTTTCTCCTTCACATCCTTCCACCTCAATAATGGTATAAATAGAGGATATCCTCAAACACTGGAGTGGTACAAAGATGAAGTTCAAAAGTTAATTCTGCTTGCCTGTTTTGTCTACTTTTCTCTCACTGGGCATATCCTTGTATCACCTAGTGGTTCCAGATCAGCAGCTTTATGCTAAATATTACCTATTTTTTGCCAACTCAAAGCAATTTTTCAACATGTCATAGCTACCTTTTTGTGTAGAAAACAATCAGAGGGCATTCTGGCTGGTGAAAGAAATTAAGTTCTTCTGTAACTAAGAACAGCAAAAAAAGATATGACCTCCATGTTCTGATTTTCCTAAATTTGAAAGGCTGCCTGCTGATTCCAGGTAGCAGCCAGATCTCACTGCCTGGATAAATATATTCTCTTTAAAGCTAATGCCTTTGAGAAAGGGCAAAATGCCATGACTCTAGGCCTGAAAAGAACTCCACTCCTCCTTGAGAGAGGAGAACTAGAAGCTAAGTACTAGCATTTATAAATAGCACAATGTTGGGCACCTCTTCTCTTTCAGGCAAGACACAGTTAACAACATCTACAGATATCTCCTTATCTCTGTGCTCTCTTGGTAGGCCTTTGGTATTGTGGATCTAGATACAAGCATCTGAAACACACAACTACAGTTCCACACTAAATCCCTGGCGTGTTTTCTGGCTGCTGAATCTTGTTTGCCTCAGGAAATGCAAACAGCTACCGCAGATTTGCTTCTGAAGGTACAGGATTCCTTGGGGTTTGTATTCATGCCACGAGTATTACTATTCTTGGTGTTTCTTCAATTTGTCTTCCTTTTCAGGAAGGCAATATACATAAAGGTACATATTCTTCCCTCAGTTTTGGACTCCGTTTCCTTTAGTGTCCATACTGGGAGCCTTTTCTCATCTGGAGCTGCCCTAGAAGAAATATCTCTGTTAGTAATGGAAACCAATTATAGCCACATTGCTCTCTACCCACCAACTCAACTCTAACCACCAACTCAACTCTACCCACAGCTCAGCTTCTCCAAAAGTGCATCAGAAGTTTTTCTCTTCCTCATTGTGCTGCCTTTATTCAACCTTTTTTTGGGGAACTGTGCTGCAAATAGTCTAGTCGAACCTTACACAATTTAAATAAATTCTCATCAAGAAGAAAAAGTGAAACAAGATTTTTAAGGAATACAATTCCTTGCTTCTTGAACCAATTGGTCAAGAGGATCTTTAAATACTTTGACCTGAGCTCACCCATGATGTTGATATTAAAAAACTACCCTGTTAGTGTGCATACCTAAATTCAGAAGGTACTCAAAATATAGAAGCCAAAGAACCCTCATTGCACTATTTCAAAAGGAGAAGAATAAGAACACTACATAAAAGGGAGCGGCAGAAGCACAAAATGTTTGTAGGAGGCCAAAACTATTCTTTAAATAGTGCAGGCTTGGAATGCACTATCCATAAGAAAAAAGATCCCTGTCTGATCACAGTAAAAAACATCATCGTTAAACATCAGATGAAAAAAGTGCTATTGATGATAAGAAGAAATGACAAAAAAAAAAGTCAAAATGAGAAAAATAAATTCAGCTTAAATTCTATGAAGTTCACTATAAAATTTCATGACCTGGGCCAAAAAGTCCTTGCTAAGGAATTAAGAAAATAAAACTATTAACTTTCCAAAGAATGGTATCTGAAAAACAACCAGAACAAAGAGTCAGGCTGAAAAGTTTTACTAATGTGCAAAAAGAAAAGATGAATTTAAAGAAGAAAATCTAAATGGATTCTTCACTTTGGTGTTTGTTCTGTAGGAGCTGTGGGACACACTGACCCCAGAAGCTTTCTTCCCTGGAGAGGTGTCCGGTGAATGAGTCCAACCTGGAGTGGGGTCTATTCACCATATATTCATAAATGAATTGTAAAAGTCTTTCAGTACTGTTAATGTAGTGAATCCCTTTTGGTGAGGTGGGGAATTTTTATCTGATAAAAAAGTATTTGAGAAACTCAAACCTAAAACTGACCTCAAAGAGTCATAGAAAGATCTCATGATACCAAGTGACTGGGTAATAAATGGCAGAAGAGATTCAATGTCAATAAATGCAAAGTAATGCACATGGCAAAATAAAATCCTAACTATACATATGCAATGATGGGCTCTGCATTAACAATTCATGAAAGAGGTCTCAGAATAACTCCAGATAATTTGCTGAAATGTCAGCTCAATGTTTAGCAGTCAGAAAGGCAAAAAGACTGCTAGGAGTATCACGAAGAGAATGAAAACAGGCACCCAATACCACCAGGGCATGGTGTAAGGCCCATGTCAGGGATCAACGTTCCTGCCCCCTCTCCCATGGAAGCACAGCAGGGCAGGAGTTTGGGCTACGGCACAAGCTGCTCAGGCTGCTCTCTGCCTCCCACAGCAAAGAAACTCACCTGCAGTGCTCAAAGCAAGGGCAAAACAGCTAAAACGCCAAACTGCAAAGCCACTACTAGTGTTTTGAGTGCCCTCAGAGGCCGTGTGGGAAAAGATAAATCATTCACCTGAAATTTAAGCAACAGAGTCACTTTCTCTTGAAGAAAGTTGCCAATCTCTTTTTTTGTCCTTGCAAAACTTTCATGAGACTGAAGAAAAAAAAAAAAAAAGAGGAAGATAACTAAAGTCCTCATATAAACTGCAAGACAGCAGAAGAGGGGGACATCATAGGAATAACATTTGTGTGCTGCATCTTTTAGAGAGGCCTTTTCCAGTTTTAACTTTTTTATTGTTTAAGCGTATCCTGATCCCTTTGAAAATAGCTCTGAGGCTGACTGCAAACTATAATACCAATCATGTGACTTTATTCTGATTTTCTGTTACTACAGAAGGTTATAAAATATCAGTGATTGACAGGCAAAAAAAACCCATAATCAGAAAATTTAAAGTTCTTTTTTTGCTGGATAAATACAAAAACAGAAGACAAAACTGATCTTAAAAAAGATCTTGGTTGAAGAGCAGGTTCTTGTACAGTCCTTAAAAATTACAAGGCAACAACTACACTGGATAGGCCAATATACAAAATTTCCAGTGCTGGGGTCTGTAAGTCCTATTACTGGAGTTAGCAGCAATTTCAGTAGGAATGACAAATGCATGTGTACAGAAGGTTTGTGAAACTTCCTATGTCAATAGGAAAAAGAAAACATGTATAATTCCTGCATAACTGGAAGTTTAATTTGCACAGACTGATCCTTGTATATATTAATAGTTTTGGTGTATTCAGGTAACCCAGTATTAACTCCATCTTATTTTTGTGTTTATTTAGTCCATCAGTTTGCCTAGAGTCTCAAGAAAAAGAAATTAAAACAAAAAGGTTGCCCTCTGGAGACAGAGCAAATATCCTATACTTACATACAAGAATATTAGCACTGTATTCATTTCCACCTGACATTTAAAAGTGTGATCCATGCGGTCTGGTGTCTAGGGAATCTTCCTTTCCCAAGGAGTCATTTTATTTCCTGTTTGGCCTCTGGATCTAATTGACTCTCCTAGCTAATTTCTTTCGGATTGTCATTATGATTATGACATTTAACAAGTTCCTTTTTTATGTTTAATGCATTTAAATAGTAAATTAAAATAAGAGCTGGCAACCATTGCCATTTGCAACATGCAGGCATTTGCAGTTATGTTTTCCATTCAGAAAATATGTTCAGATGGCTGGAGAGGGGCTCTTGGGAGGGGGGGTAGTCAGAAGTATTTTTTGGTTCATTTTTTATTTACTTTCTCTCTTCAAAGAAGTCATAGGAAAGGCATTAGTCTAAAACTGAGATGACCCATATACAATTTGTTGATCTCATTAATCACTGAAATGAGTGATTGAATCTATTTGATTGCAATTACAGACTCTCCTTCTCTCTCATTAATCATGGCAATAAGACCCTGATTTTCAAAGGTATTTGGGTGACTAACTTTTTCTGAAATCAGTGGCAAGTGTCTTGTTCTAAGTAATTTATTTTAACAACTTTAAGTTGTTATTTCGTTCATACACAATTCACACATACCCCAATAGACGCAGGACTTTGTCCACAGCTTGCTGATTCCTCACAGTCCGAGAAACCCAAGTATTTGTGTGTACGCGAAGTTGAAAGACAGCAAGAGAAAGAATAGCTAGACAAAATATGTCCTAAAATTGCTTTCTTTTGTGGATAACATTTTGACTGCTAGATAAATTACACTGTGCCCACACTTTTGTGGAGCAACTGTGACATCCAGTGGGTATCTCCCTTACTGCAGGGAACCAGTGCCCCTGCAGTAGGGGTGCCCCTGATCACAGCAGTAGGGAGAGCAATGGGGCAAGAGGGGGAAATACCAAGAAAATATCCAGGGGATGTATATTTGCCTTTCCTTTCCTTTCCTTTCCTTTCCTTTCCTTTCCTTTCCTTTCCTTTCCTTTCCTTTCCTTTCCTTTCCTTTCCTTTCCTTTCTTTTTTTTTGGGGGGAAGGGGGGGAGAGGACCTTTCTAAGTAATCCTTGGATACATTTCCCAATTATTAGCCTTGCTGATTACATTTAAACACCATTTCAAGATCCCAGGCTCACCATAAAGGAACACACCTGACATGCTGAGTCCTGCCATAGATTTATAGCCTCGTAGTTTTGCCACAAGCTCAGAGTAAAGGGTTTGCCTAAAAGGGTTGCCTAAAAGAAAACCATGCACTCAGCTCTTACAGGGTGCTCCATGATCTTCCAGTCTGCTGTGATTTGGCAGAGACGGCTGCTGACCTTGTGCTGGTATTTCACATCTTTCATTGGACTGCATCGGTGGACTCACTGGCGTTGATGGGGGAACAGAAAAGGTCGAGGGTTTTGTCACTCTCTTGGGACAGGGGGCTGGTCACTCTCATCATACATCATAACACAGAGTCTATCATATTTTGTGGAAGGCACTACTATAGCAGAGGTTTAAAATACGTTGAATGAGTGACCTGACAATTTTTAAAGCATTTTCCACTTTAGCTTTTCTTCTTCTGTCATTTGCAGCACCATTTAACACATTTTAACCATTTAACCACCTAATGGGGACACTTACCACTCTGTAGCTGCTGTACCCATCACTTCATGCTTCCTTTCCTGCCCAAAAATTCATCATTGCTATGCCTGTGATAAAGTCATCTTTCCAAAAGCACAGGAGCCCTCACAGTGTGCTTGTACCTCTGCAGCACCTTACTCGTAGGAATGACAACCATTCCTCAGCTACTGCATTATTATTTTGGGCAGAGTCAGTCTGGCACAAAGTACCGGGCTCAGCTTGAGCTCCCCACCCTCCTAGTCCAGTAAACTCCAGCTGAATTGACTAAGGCTATGTTGGATAAGATTATGATTTACACAGCCAGCATTTGGTTTCAGCATTAGTACCGAAGGGAAAAGGCAGGGCACCTGTCTCAGTTACATGTCAGAAGAAATTCCCAGGATAAATCCAACTTGTTCCTTGGGGATATATTTGATTCTTTTTTTTTTCTACCATCTAACAGAGATCCAGTTTGACTGCTCTGCATTGGTTCATGTTCAGGTTATCTTTCCCACCACACTCAGGCACATCATTAAGAATATTATAGCTTAAATCCAGAACATAACATTGGCTCCAGCTAATCCCTGCAGATAAATGTGAGTGCCAGATCCAGCTTTACTGGAAGGACAGGCAAGTTTTAGAGGGGAGAGGAGCAGGGACTCAGCAGAGGCAGAATTTGTGAAATCCATTTGCTTCTTTTGACCTCCTCCATCTCATCATTTCACATGGCCAGCACTAGAAGCTCAGGGGTCAAGCAAGTAACCATCAATACCTCCCCACACACGTACTGTGGTATGGTATCACCACATTACACACACCCAGACACATGCACTGCACATACGGAGAATGATAGTGCTAACTAAAACATAAGTTCAGGGTTGTCATTTCATTAGTAACTAAGCAGCAATGGCAAGAGACACCATCCCTCCTCTCCATTCACACAGTATTAAATAACTATGCACCTTTCCAGCACACAGCATTACTCTAAAGCCTTCAGAAGAAAATGAGCGCAACCTTTTCTTCAGCCTGTCAAGGGACTATGTAACCTTGTAATTATCTGGCTTTAGATAGAGGAGATACATTGTAATTGTGTACAAAAGAGGTCACAGGTTTACGCATCCTCTGACAGACTGCAGAAAGAGAGCTACAGCAAAACCTCTCTGGCAGACCTTTTTAATTTATTTTCCCCAAGTGCATTAAATTTTAATGTCATCTTTCTGACCCATATGTTAGCATAGTTATGAACATGTGATTAACTGGTACCATAGCCGAAAGCCCAAAGTGTCAAAACTGTTTATTTTAATTGATTTTTTCTCTCCTTAAAAAATAAATAAATAAATTTTGCACACAGGAAAAAAAAAAAAAAAAGAAAAGAAAAGAAAAAAAGAAAGAAGACAAAGCTAAACAAACTCAAGTCCATGACTTCCATCCATTAGAAACTAGATCATGGTTAAAGCCTACCACTACACTGGTATAAAAGCAATGTTGTTATTTTAGAGGTCCAGGTGCAGAGTAAAATTCTCCTTCACAAACAAATGTCACAAACATGTAGCAAAAAGACGTACTCCTTGGGGCAGGCACAGAGAGCCTGCCATCATGTTCAGTGCATGGGAGCACCCAGTATTGCCTTTGCTCCCATCACATTCTGCCTGCAGATGTCCTGCCACCAGAGGCTGTTAGAAGGGGAGCTGGAGATACTTAATGTGGTGCCTCAAAAATGCTCATGAGAAAGTAATGTTTATCCCAGACTAACCACCTTCAGAATAAGTTTATATTGGTATACCAAGGTGCAACGCACTTCAAGCATACAACTTAACCTCCAGCTGCACCACAGGTGAGTCAGACTTTGGTGGTTTCCTTCTGGTCCACAGTGTAGACTTGTGTCCTCTGTTGAGGTAAGGTATCTCTTACTCCCCAGGAAAGAAGTAAGACCTAGCTTGCTAAGTGTACACTAGGAAAATTCCTCAGGATACCTGCTGAAATGGGCCTGTCTGAGAGCATATACCAACCTGTCAACCTCTAAGAAGCTGGGGGAAGGAAATAAGACTCTCAGTCTTCTTTCTGAAGGAATTTGCACATTTGTGGTCCAAATAAAGATGCACTAGAGAGGCTGTCTCAATGCTTGGCCAAATTAAAGGATTTAGCTGAGAAAACCTCCTCTTCTACCTAGTGGCAAACCAAAGTGATTCAGGGCCATCATAGTGACTCCTGATTTTCAGGTGGTATCTAACTGACAGTGAGAATAATTTCTGAAAATAGGTCTAAATTCCTCTCACATACAGGAGGTGCATCGCAAGTGCAGGGCTACCTGTGAGACAAACAGTGCTAGCAGCAGCTTGGGCCTAAGGACCAGCTCCAAGCTATCTGAAAAGGACAGCAAATTTCTCATGGTGCTATGTAGGAAATGGAGCACTTTGGCATTCTTGGTAGCTGTTCCAGGCATTATACTTTGTGGATTTTTATAGAAATAGATAGAACACAGAGTAGAAAAAAAAGGCATTTACAAAGATCTTAAATGCATGGGATTTGCACTGACAACAGAGAGGGAATTGTTTTGAAGTTCCCCTTCTGGACCAGAGTTTTGGTCTGGATTATGCACTGTGTCAGACCGGGGCATTTGTTTTCTTGCTGATGCAGTTTGGTTCTCCATTCATGTATTTATCAACAAACATGTTGCTGTTCCATTCCTATCCTATATAAATCATTCTAGCCCCATCTATGGCAATTGATACAAGACCTGAAAATAGGTCCATAAATTATTTTTTCAGTCACTTGTACTGAACTAGGACCAAAATAGTTATTTCATTTAAATTAATAATCTATTGATAACAGCTACTTAACATTTGAATATAAGCTATTTTGATTTTTCCCAGACTAGGAGACTGAGATGCTGACTTCTCAGTGTTTGTCATCAGCTTAATTTGTGATGAAAAGGTGGAGCTCTAATACTGCTTATAACAGAAATGTGCTTGCTATGGTAGCTGTGGGGAAACATCCCCTTCTATACTCATCCTCCTACCACCTGCCTCCTGATCACACATGTCCTATCCACCTGGCACCAGGCAGGAGACACATGAGGAGCAGACACTGCCTCATAGCTCTCCCTTTGATGTCCTGGAGCTCTATCCTCAGCCCACTACAAAGAGCCAAATAATACAGGAGGACTAGTTTCTTAATATTCTTTCCTTTAATTTACCCATAAAGGCAAGCTTAAGTCACCTTTAAACAGACTGAAGTGACTTTATGAACATAAAAAGGCAAAGTCTCCACAAGGATGTGGATGCCCTCTCCAAAGTCAGCGAATGGTATCAGATCCTGCAGATACACCAGCCAAATTATATACTCAAGTACAAAGGGAAATGGGAAGTGAACTAAAATATAAGCAAGACAAGCAAAGGAATATACCCACTGAATAAAACAAAATCTAATTGCACAATGTGGCCCCAGCCTACCATGTCTGTCTCTCCCTTTTCACTCCCTCCCAGTATGATTTCTGTAAGTAGTGGGTTTCCTAACACACATTTTCTTGTGCCTAAAGGAACATTTTCCTGCTGAGCGAATAAGGTGGGCTAAACAGCATATACGTAAATGCTTCTCTCATACATACCCTTTATATGATCATCAGGCACCAAAAGGCAGCTTCTTTCCTCTTCACCTCTACTCTCTGGTAAAAAGAATAAAAAATAAATTAAAAATAATCTCCCAACATTAAATTTAGTAGGTACTACAGTGAATGAGAAATTGGAAAACATATTTCTTCCTTTTCACAAAGGCTGCAGAAATATGGCCTTTCTGCCATATTAGATTTGTGTGTGGTGAGGGCCTTGAACCAAAACACATCACAGAATCACAGAATCACAGAATCACAGAATCACAGAGATGAAGGCATTCAGTCTCTTACTCTTAACTGTCTGTTTGCCTCTCCTACATCCCAGAAGTCAATTGAGATATAAATACACTCAAAGAAAAGAAAGTCTGAACATGTTCATACTTCTTTTATGTTCTGACTTTGTTGCCTGAAGAGCCTGGCTCTTCGGCAAGACTTGTCCACGCGGCACTAGATACTCCTCAAGTGACATCAGCCATTTTCCACAGGGATCTTGGAGATGTAGAAATGTAAAATAGACCTTGTGCAACAGCTCGGAAGCATCCTTTGGGAAGGGGTAAAAAATCTAATCTTCATGTTATCCAGGGGATGTAAAGGCAGGACACAAAAGCCTTCTCAAGGGAATCTGGCAACTCAGTGTAAAGCCTGGAACCAGCCGAGCGCGAAGAAACAGGAATGAGCAGGGAAGATGATCCAAATCTCTCTTTATGCCTAGTCACTAATCAGAAGAAAATTTCTCCAACAAAATTTTCTCAGTGGTTAGAATAAACAAGAGTGAAATGCATCGTGATACAGAGAGGCACAAGATGTATCGTATCTCAGACTGGCCCAGCTTGCAGTGATAGAATTGGCCCTCTCCCTTCACTTCTATCCCCAAAGCAATTTGGTCCTTTCAGGGGGGACAATTTTGCATTCCATTATCCTCCTGAGCCAGTGGAAAAAAAAAAAAAAAAAGATGTAAAATTAATGCCTGAAAAATGGAAGGTCTCATGCAGGGCATTTGAGGGAATGGGAAGATGAAGGGCAGAAGAAACTGGGCAACATTGTGCTGATGCTGGGTCTCAGCCAAACTTCTCTGCTTGTTACTTTCTTCATAGACTCAGGGAGTTTGCTCTTCTGGCTTTATTGTCTAGAACAAGTGGCAAAAAATAGATTCTTTAAAGTTTTGCCTCCTTTAAAAAACTCACTCTTTAGTTTCTCTCCCACATAGAAATATTTATTTTTTCATGACAGTTTCTATTTAAAGTAAACAATTGTACAGGAAGGGTGGGGTGGTTTTGACTCCAAGTAATGTTTAAAACTCAAACCAAGTCTGGCAAGGTCATCTACATTAAAATATGGAAAGAGTTTCTACTTTTTTTCCCAGCAATTTAATAAAGGATCCTCTATCCTGCTGGGTGCATTTGGAAGTAAAAATAAATGATATAGAATATATTATTGATCATTCCTGGTGGAGCACCAGGAATGATAAATCATATGGAACTACACAGTTCATTAGACATTGACAGGGTGAGGCACTGCCGATTTGGAGCAAGTGCTGCAGACAGCAAGAAGATGCATTATAAAATATCCTCTTTTTATTTAACTCTTCAGAAGCCTCTAAAACTTAGAAGAATCACTCTCAGAATTTTTTGCTTTCTTTCTTTCAGCTTGATTGGACACTTTTGACACGTTAAAGACAGGGGGAAACTTTGCATACACAGTGAGTCCACTAGAAAGCAAAAAGCTCACTTTTCTGGAAAAACGATGCCAGGACTGTTTCCTTCACCCTTTAACACCCATCTGCCAGAGTACTATGCAGAACAACTGGCAAAGCTGAGAAATTCACATTAGAAATGGACAGTCACTGTTCACCACCAAGATTATTTATACATCTAATGATGCCACTGTCAGCATTATCAATGTCTTTCACCCCTAATTGTTACTTGCTTTTCCTGCCACTGCACAAATAGTCTAAGCCACCACAGAAGCACATACATTGCAGCAGCACAGGTGACGCCCACAAGTGGATTAATCAGCTCTCATTAGTTGCTGGGTAACGAGCCCTTGACCTTAGTGTGTGTTGAGCCAAGGAGGGTGCTTGGATGTTGTGGTGGTGCTCTGTGTGCCTTGGGCAAGATGCACAGCGCCCTGCTCCGCAAAGAGTATTGCGCTGATGAACAGTGGGATTGGAAACTCAGGTAATGGATCACCAGAGGGCATTTCACACCAATCCTTTGGAATCAGATAAGGCACATAAAATGTGAGCGAAATGAAATAATATTACTCTCGTGTTACTTAGGTCAAGAGTTGGCAAAGAGAAAAAGGAAGTGATGTGTGGAGTCATAGGATGAGCTGCAGCTGAGTCTCTGCTTCACTGCTTTGCTATAGTCTAAATGAAATATTCATGGTCACCATTTGAGCTAAAAGTGATTTTTTTACATAGCAGTCCTGTGAATGGTATGCAGTCATTGGGATAGGAACTCCAGATGAAATGATGGTCTAAAAATAAAGCAAAGAACACAGATTTATTTTAGTAAAAACTGAGAAAATTTCTGAGTGAACTTAGTGTTTGGGTCCAGCCTATTATACTAAAAAGACAATGTTGTCTATACTTTAAGGGAGTTGTTTGTTAGAATTAATAAAGACACTAAATTTCAGACATAGATTACCATATCTAAAACAACTGCTTAAAAAAATAAAAAAAAAAAACCTCTTAATGCAATAGTGACATCAAGATGTCATTAAAATTGCATCAGGAAATTGAAGGAGAAACATTAATAATAGGTTAACCCACCAATTAGTCAAATCACCAAATTAATGCAGCAGGAGATTGAATCATGAGATTAAAATAACAAAGAATCCTTCCTTACTAATTCTTCAGACTGACAGGAAGTAGCATGTTTGTGTTAGCTTATATATTCAACTAAAAATGTCTGTTGAAGGTAATAAAAGTAATAAATCTGACTTAGGGAGTTATAGAAATCAAACTGTGGATTATCTTTGAGTGAAGTTTGAGTGTTAATTCAAGAATATTTCTTAATTCTCAGCACTGTTATGGTCACAAATATGTCTTTCTCCTACTCGCATCCTCAAGCTGAAGATTTAACAACTTAATTGAAAGGAGAATATTTAAGTAAACAGTTTCAATTATGGTACCCTTTTGCTAACCCAGGAAAATGCTTCATTAAAGGACATCAAAAACTGATTTTGAACCTCTGTGGTGTTTACAGGGAGGTACACAACGACACTTAGCATGTCTTTTCTGAAAAACTACTGAAAAGGGGGAGAAAAAAAAGATAAGATATGGGCTGAAACTCTCCTGTTTTCTAATATGCACCAAGAGGAAACCTTCAGGTTTACCTGCATACATCTTGCGTGACTCAGCCTGGGTGAGATGAGGAGGTTCCTGCTTGCAGACTGTCACCGAATGCCATCCAAGGTGCCTTCTTTCTGAAAATATCTCCTCTTGCAATCCCCTGCAGCATGGGAGGGAACGTAAGCTTAGAGAGTTGTTCTCCAGACTCTTTGTTTGGACAGCACCAAGAAGATGTTGTGTAGCACTGTGATGTTTCTGCTAAGCAACCTCCATGTTCAAGCCAAGGGCTGGGGCACAGGAGCTGCTTTCATTCACTTCAGCCAGCAGTGCTCCTGAAATAGTACAACTAGTCCATGGCAGTTTGTCATTCTCTAGTCTCCAAAATAAAGCGATTGGGAAAGATGACCATACTTGTATAAGCGGTGGTATCTAGCATCTAGTGACTTCCACAGAGAAGCAAACACCAGCAAAAGGTTTCTGAAAAGCAAATTTCACCCAACCACACCAGAGGATAAGTGTTCATAAAACTGCTGGAATGTTTCCAAAGAACAGACACTTTTGTGGTGTACCCGTAAATTGCACCAGTCATACAGACTTTCAGAAGGCTTTAAGGGGATGATTCCTGATTCACATTTTTCATATGCGTCATTTAGATTTTCTTTCTTCTACAAGCAAGGTCACTTGATGGTCCTTCTTGGTCTATTTTACAAACTGCCAGTAGTTTGTAATTGCCATCAGTAGAAGCCAATATGAGCACAATTGCTCTAGAAAGAAGCTTTCAGGGTGGGTTTGTTTGTTTTCTTTCTATAAATTAGATATACCTTTGATCTTTGTTCTGTGTGGGTAAGCGAACAAATGGATTAATAGAGAACACATATGCTATTGCTGTCCAGAACTATTTCCTAATTAGATTCTTAAGATGCTTCAGGACTTTATATAAATGGATGAAGATAAGGACAAATAGATTTGATTTAGAGAAAGGAAGAAGGGGACAGGAAGAGAAAGATTTAAATCTTTCTGGTGTACTTAAAAGATGAAAGATAAAAGTCTAGTTCATTATCTCCTTAACACAGAAGTCTGGGAAAACAAGAAGCTAGAATGGAGAAAGTAAATCCAGCTAGCTCTCTTTTTTTTGTTTTTTAAGATGCCCTAACAATAATGCAGCAGGGTGAAAAGATCAGGACCACTTTATACACATTGTGCTAATTACTGCAAGTACTTAAAGTTGTAATTAGCTTATTATACTGCAGAGAACCTAACATGGCATGTCTTTCAAAAAAAATTTCTCTCCAGATCATTAGTGGGAAAGCTAACAACATCTGCTTCAAATAAAATCAACCAATTAGCACAGGCAACTTCGCATAGTTTGCAATCAGAGAATTATATTGTGCCAAGTGCTAATTTCAATGTGAATTCTATCTCCTTCTTCTATCCCACGCTTATCTGCCAGCACAGCTGGTGTTTAACACCACTGACTTCAGTGAAGTCTCCAAAAACTTATGTTAATTTGAAGTAACCTAATCAGAAGTGTGCAATACAGACTGGGCTTGATCTCAGCTTAATTAAAACTGACCTTGTCATTTCACTGCATATAAAATACCAGCATCTCACCATTTATCATTCAGCTATGATAAATATGCAGCATATGTGAGAATCAGGGAAGACAAGCACCAAACTAAAGGAGCTATTTTCAGATATCAAAGCTTGATTTTAACATACTGTAAAATGCCACTCGCCTGTGGTTGCCAGCAAATAATTCAAATAGTTTAGAAACCCCCAAAATAATCTCCAGAATCTGCTTCCAAAACTCCCAAACAGGGTATCACTGCCAGGCTCTCTCTCAGTTCACTCTCAGAATCACACATCAAAAGCTCACCATTGTTCCTGACGGTAGATGTGAAACTTGCCTTAGAAATTGAAGCTCTGTCCCCATTCAGTTTTGATGTTACGGTTTGTCGAGCAGATGAGGTGGAAAAGAGGCTGAACCTGAAAATGAAGCTAAAGGTTTTTTTCAACAGAACAAGAGGTATCAATCAGAAACCAGCCTACTACATTTTGGGTTTTAACACAAAAACAGATTACATCGATTTTTGTACTTGAGTATATTTGTAAGTTTGCTGTCAGGTAGTTGTGATTTCCAGGGTCTAGTTTTAGATGCCCAATTTTATGCTTCCTATCGAGTTAGCACAGGGGCATGAGTATTTGTGATGAGTATTTTAATCCACTTGCTGAAGGAATTCTGCCCTCTTCTCTTGCCCAGACCAGATTCCATGACAGCATCATAGTTCCCAAACGGGAGCTGCACACTAGAATAACTGCAAGGACAACTCCTGACATAGACATAAATTACGCCGGTGAAAAAGGCAACCCCTTTTTTGCCACCCTGGCTAATATTAACTCAGGTAGCAGAAAAAAAAGAACACTAAGAAAAGCATTTTTTGTGTCAGCGTAACTGCATCAACACTGGGGAAGCAGGCGCATGACAGCTTGCGTCGGTGAAACAGAAATTGCTAGCCGTGCATGCAGTCATATCCTCTTGCAAGTGCAAGGTAAATCACACAGTCAATTCTTTCACAAAGACTGAAGCCGATATAGCTGACTACATACTTACCAGGGGCAAAAGCAAACACCGCCAACTCCCAAAGTTCAGCTGAGCCTCCTGTTCTTCAGTGCAGATGACCTCAGTTGCATCACAGACATCCAGAGGAGCAAGGTGCTCCTTGTAGTCAGCAGAGAGCAAAAGGCAAGCCCAGAGCACAACTCATCTCAAAGGAGAGACCTAAAGCAAACAAATAGGATGAACTCCAAAAACTCCTATTTCCTTCCTTCATGACATAAATGAAGATTAATATCAGATACTCAGATAAACTCAGGTATATCCATTGATGTTACCGATAGCTAAAGAGAGATGAGAGATTAATGTGTCTGAGCAGTCTGCCCTGCCCACCACACAGCAACATAAACTTATTTCCAAAAATAAGCAAACAAACAAGCAAGAAAACACTTCTTCGTTTCTAGCATGAAGGTTTCCAGTTAAATCTGATCTCATTTTCTAACTACTGTGATTCAATTGCACCAGCATATAAACTGTTCCACCCATATCATTATTTTGCGGGGGAGTATTTCCTACTTAACAGTTAAGGTGCTTGTGAGAGATTAAAAGCAGTCTCTTTTGGTGGTATCTAATCAGCTTCTCATTTAGTCTTTTTTTGACTTTTCTGATCTTCTCTCAGTTTACATTTCCAGAAACAACATCTCCTACTCCTCTCTAACATCATGTTGCATTTGACTTCACTGAAGTAGTAATTGGAAGAGACAAGCTGCCTAAGTGACTATGCAAGAAGGGCAGGAACTGTGTGAATAACCTTGTAATATGTAGCAACAAGAATAAACAATGAATAATCCTAACCAAAGATATTGCCCTTAATTTTGGTAACCACAATATTTCCTTCTAATTCTCTGTCTTCAAAATTGTGTGTGCCTCTATGTATACTAATAAATATGTATATTTGTGTATGGATATATACATGTATATACAAAGACACATAATTCTATTACCATATATATCTGTTCATGTGAACTTATCATCCCAACTATTCAATCTATAATAAAAACTTCCTCTAGAACAATGACTCATACAAAGCAATTGAAGATATATGCAATAGCTCTTTTGAGTGAGGCCGCATACTACAGAGATAAGTCAAGCAGGTAACAGATTATGACAAAACATATATTAAATAGACCACAAAGGACTCATTGTTAGGACTGGATCACTTAGAGAATAAAGCCAAGAACAATTCATTCCCAGGTTAGACTTCACTGAATATTGTAGGTGGCAAGATAAAAGCAGAGAAGCCTGTAAATCTGCCACTAATAGAGACCTTGTAAATATTGTCACACATTAAAGAAACAATAAAAGAAGCTCTGGAGGCTACCTAATTCTTAATGGACTACTACAATACCAAAGCTACATCCTCATCAAGGCTTTTGATGTGAACTGCCTGTAGAAGCCCTGCTTGAAAAGGTTACAGAAAAGGTACCCCCAGGCTTAACACGCCCATCTTTTTAAGAAAGTCTTATTGAATAGAGAAAGTTTGGGAGGGTTTGGTGTATCTTTGTTTTTTATTAGCTGCTTTCCTCTTCTTGTACTCTATACACCGTACACTAGAAATGGGAGAAGATCAAAAGTGTTTGATAAGATTTACCTCTGCATAGCACCATACAAAACACATTCGACCCCTCCCTCACATTTCTCCAGAAGCAGCTGCTCAAAAGTGGACTATGATTAGGGGAGACAATAGTTTTAGAGTTATATAGAACACATGTATGGTTTCAAAACAACACACCAGCCCTTAATTAAGGATAAAAAAAAATAAGTGCTCTAAGGCTTTTCATAGACTGGTAATTATTTATTTACTAGTTCTAGAGCAATGGTTGTGTAGTTGGCTTTGCAGGAAAAGTCACGCATAGAAGAGATTTTACTGTAGGCCAGATGGTAGCCACATTAAGGATGAAAGTAGTTCAAGAGATGACATGGATAAAACCATGAAGTGATGAATGGGAGAAAGAAAAAAAAATATTGATAAAGAAAATTAAAGCGGAAGAAGGAAAGAAATAGAGGCTGAGTGTAGTAGGAAATGAGAATGGAGATGGAAAAATAACAGGTAGAAGGAGATGGAGAAAGAGGTTGAAGGAGATCAGAGAGACAATAATTTACCATTCACACAAAGTTAATTTTTATTATTCAAAGAGCAGAGAACTAGCAAAATTCATAGTTAAAAACAGTTACACCTACGCCACTAGCCTTCCCAATTCATCCATAATCCCACAACAGCTCCATCACTAACCTTCCCGTCTCACCTGCAGCGCCCACATTATTCTTGAGTACTATTTCCTCATGATTCTTGCACCCAGCAGAAAATCTGTTTACAGACCTTCACTAGATTTTGAATTTTTCTATGCAGATGTAATCACATCAAAGACTCAGATCTCACCCACAAAAAAACAGATTGCCAGCTTTTAAGAGGTCTCACTGGAGCAAGCCTAATCACTCAACCAGAGAAAATGAAACTAGCTTAAGGATCATAGGACAACAGACATTGAATGTGTATAAAAGTCCTGGACATGAGCTGTCTTGATGATCAGAATAAAAAAGACCTAAATGACCTAAAATTCAAGCCTAGCCTCCAAAATTGATATCACCACATCACTTTCCCCTTGCATACCTTGTTGTTCTCCTCCTTGTGTTTGCAATGCCCAGCCTACACATTTGAAGGCAAATTTGTCTGGATTTGGACAAAAGGAGAAATGAGCAGATTATTGGCACTAGTAGAGCTGCTGCAACTCTTATTTCCTTGTTTTTACCTTCATGTGGTGGATTTCAGAGAAGAATAACATCTTGCTAAATATACTGCCTTCTACTGCCCTTAATGTGAAAAGAGAAAATATAGTTAATTCCACCTTTAATGATTAGAGACACATTACTCAACACATGTTAAGGGATTAAAAAGTGTACAGCCCCTTTACAGAGGAAAAATGTATATCCCAGACCTTAAAGTAATCTATATTTGTATCTTACATAAATGTATATAAAGTTTAAATTTATTATACACATTTTCTATTCTGGCAGGTGTCAGAATCCTTTATCCTTTTTTTAAGCAGGTAGTAAAACCACTGTGTTATGCATCCTATTTCTCCCTGTTCCTCATCTCTTTCCCTCTGTAGCATTTAGCTAGAAGGGAAAGCAATGGCACCTCCGTCCTGTGCTCTCCCATGGAGTTTTGCAGAAGGGCAGAGCCTAGGTTATGCATCCAGATAATACCTGCCAGTTTGGAGCTACATGGAATTTAAGGGTCAAGTGCCTGTTGTGTAGATCCCATCAAAGCCTACATCTGAGCAAGCTAATAATACAGTATTTGGCAATTTTACCACCACATACTTAGAAGACTATTTTTAAACATCTAAGTAACTTCTCAGTGTGGGATTTTATGTCTTTTGAAAATGCTACACTAAGGTCTGTACAGTTGTTACTTTAGCCCAGCAAAAGAAAGGATATGTATTTTTATTGGAATATCTGCATCAGACATTAACTAAAAAAATATGTCTCCAGGAAAGAACAAAAGAATAATTTTCATTTTCTGCATACCAATATCATGATCAAGTAATTTGCACAACAGAAGATTACCTGATTGCATCATCCTAAAACGATGTGCCACACTTACTTGCACTATCTAGACAGAAAATTAAGCCAAAGGTACAATTTTCATAACTATAAAGTTAAGTTTTCTGTGAAATATTTATTGGCCAAACTGACTACTTGTCGGTTTTCTTCAGTCAATAATTTGGCTACTAATATTTGGGGGAGAGATGCTCAGCAGGGAAAGTAAGTGAGTGCATTAGCTAACCCTGCTCCTCAGAGACAGCTGCCACGTCTCTTGCATACTGTTAAAGCAAAGCACGTGGTCAAGTGTTCTGCACAGCACTGTTGTGGGACCACAGGCACCCTGCAAAACCCACCTCCTCCAGCTGCTGCGGGTAGCTTTCAGTGACCTTAATCTTTGTAGTGGTTTGAACACTCCTGTGTCCTTGATTCCAGTGAAAATCAAGGGTGCACAGCACTTTGCAGCATGGCAAATGTGCAGAAGCACTGTAATTAATTGCAGTTTCTACCTATTTCTTAATGAATTAACAACAGCCATTATAAGTGCACTTGAGTAACAGCATATAGGAGAAATAAAAGAAACTCTGTCCTGACAAGGCCAAACTGAAGGGAAAAACTCTTTAATTGCTCAAGCTTTAAAATGTATTTTCTTGTTAGAAGGAAGTGGAATCAAGACCCTAACTCCAATTCTTCCCACCCAGTTTTCTCCTATGCTTGCCCATGTGGAAGCCATTTAATGCAAAGCCTGTGGACACTGCAGTAGTCCTAACCTTTAGCTCCTCAGCTCCTGCAGCGTGCTCAAGAATCAGGCCTTATTATCTCAGGGAGGTGAGAGTCTTCCCACAGCAATAATAAAACTGGCTCTGTAGGTGTCCTTATCTCCTCCTTGTAGAGTGCTGAACACTCTGCAAGGGCTTGATCCTTGAATAGTATTGTGCTATGAAAGCAAGCCCATACACCACTGTGTCTCCTTGGTAGCAAGGTCACAAGAAGACCACTGAAACTTATGGCATTCTTCAGGATTATATTAGCATGCTGAAAGCCACAAGCTCATCATTTTGTATATACCCATTAGGCTTCAGCTTAATATTATTGCATCTCTATGAATCATATGCTTTTGGTTATAGTTTAGTTTATATATAATAGCTTGTATTTCATGTATATGTGTTTAGTTTCTATGCCCCAGATCCATTTTTCCTCTGTGAGCAGACTGCCTTGTCGCTCCAGGAAAGTTTTTCACTTGCTTCTTCTTTTAGAAAATTTCTTCCCATTTCACTCCACAACTGCAGTGAGCTGGATCTAGCACTTACAATAATGTGACATTAGATTGGCAATGCTCACTACTTTATATAAAACTGTGATTGACATTCAAGAATGATGACATATTGATAAGCTTAATGGAAATTATCAGACCTATTAACTCCCAGTTCATTGAAACAGTGAGGATTATTTTTTTCCAACGTGATATTGTAGTCTCTATATGAAACTGATGAGAGAAGTCCAGACCCATAGAGTTTCTACATATAAATATACCTCAGTGAAAACTGGGCTCCAGCATATAGCTCTTAAAATTGACCTTCAGTCAGTCATAGGCACGTGCTATAGGATTTTAAGAAGTACAAAAGCAATTCTCCAAATTATATAGCTACTGACAGCTGACTTGAAATTCTCTACAGCTAAAGCTTTTGGAAATCAATGCATAAAGGTGAACAGGTTTTAAATGAGGACTGCTGAAATCATGAGGTTTAAAACGTAGATAATCCTAAAGTATATAACATATATGCCATACCAACAATGTCTGACTCAAAGAAGTGCAAGTAAATGGAACTAGAGCTAATACAGGTTACTTGTAGGGCATAAACTGCTAAATTATGGGTGGGCATGTTAGAGAAGAAAGTTGTACTCAATTCCTGCTTAACATTATTCTTTTTTTTTTTTTTTTGGCATGGCTATCTTTATTTTATTTTTCAGAAAATCTTCTT
This sequence comes from Nothoprocta pentlandii, assembly GCA_013398315.1. Taxonomy (NCBI): domain Eukaryota; kingdom Metazoa; phylum Chordata; class Aves; order Tinamiformes; family Tinamidae; genus Nothoprocta; species Nothoprocta pentlandii. Next base: position 161,105 of record VZSG01000919.1, read on the forward strand.
AAGATTATTACTTCTCCTCCTACATTCACAGATACCCAACTTTATCTTTCAGATTTTGACACAAGAGTTCTTTCTTATCAGAAGACATTAACTTTCTAAGACAGAAAACACATGTTCAGTTAGGACACACTCATACAATTAAGCCCTGCAAAGAAATGCAGAATGTGGACTTCTACTGATACAATGAAGACTACTATAAGAAATACTGTACTTTATCAGCAAAGATATGTATATTTTTACAATTTCATCTCAAGCAGTCAATTATTATTTCAGTATAATTAAAATAGTGTAGATTTGAGTATGAAGATACTTAGGATTTGGTAGGACTTTTATTTCCTTTTGGTTAATGCTTTGCCCCCAAGCGCAAAACTTCTCCTGTGTTTCATGTGAAATTAATTCATGACATTTTAATCATCTTTCTACTGTTACTCTGTGCTCTTACTGAAAATTAATCTCATTCACAGTATACATTTACAGATGAAGTGAGTTTTGTGAACCTGCAGTGTTTCACTTTGAAATTTCACCCTTTTGAACCAGAGGAAAAACACTTATAAAGGAGCAGCAGTGGGAAAAGAAGGTGAACACAATACAGAGGACAGCTAGTTGAAGATTTCTTTATTTTTCTTTAAGAAAATGTTTCTGTCCTAGACTTAAAATAAATATGTTAATTAATGGGTATATTGCCTCTTTTTAACATACTGAAAATACCTAATATTAAAAACAATTATAATAAAAATGATGAGGTGGTACTCTAAAAGGCAGGCCTCCCAGACTGGTCAATAAACTTACAACCATACAGCATCCCTTAAAATGCCAGCTATCTTTGGGGAATACTGATGACATACTCTCTGTAGTGATGAGTACTCCTGCAATCCCAATTCAACAGCAGCTGCGAGGCTGCCAACAGGTGTCCTGAGCCAAGGTTTCATTGCACATCTATTGTTGCTTAATGGGAACAAAAATTATTTCAAAGGATCTGACAACATGATAAAATGCTACAATTATCCTAACAGAGTAATCCCTACAAGCACTTTAACAGGGAGAGTGAGGGAATTATTCTCCAGAAAAACTAACTTTTGTACGTCACTTGCTTTTTTTTTTTTATTTCCTATGGTCATTTTACTTATAGAAGAGCAACAAAAATCTAAGTTTCTATAAGGAGGTAAGAACACATATAATAAGAATATAGGCAGGGAAGTTTCCCTTGCCTTGTCTTGTCTCAGAATCTTTATCTACCAAGGGTTATTTTCCTTATTTCCAAGAGAAAAGATCATATTTGCAAGATTATCCAAGTCTCACAAAGTTTGGGAATACCCAGATCCTGACTTTTGCTAAGATCTCTCTCCATTCATGTTGACTATATGTATTAACGGTTACACTAATAAGACATGTTTCGGTTGTCCAATCCAGTAGTTGCAAGACTGTCTTATTTCAACGGCCCTGGATCCAACCCTTTGCAAACCCAAGGATGTATTTCAGTAGGCTCATACACACTCATACAACGTATATACACATAAATTAGCAACACAAACTACCACAGACTGAAACATTCAGCTCTCATGTGAACACAAACATTACCAATCACGTCACCCTGTGTCTCTCTCAGGCTCACCAGAATGAAGGTCCATTAGTGGAAATGCATACGTACATACATACACATACGACACATGTCCCTTGGTAGCTGGCCTTAGGCACTCAGTTTAAGTTGCTGGCCATCTAGTAGCTGACCTGGACTCTTACTCTTCCCAGCTGCTGGGGAGAGTGCAAGGCTCCATGACCTCCAGCCAAACTCTGGCTGCTAGTAGAGACCCTCACACTTCACACACATGCATACACATGCACGCACACACAATGGATCCCTCCAGTAACTGGCCTTAGACAGTCTACCCGGTAACTGGTCTTTGGACCCTCTCATATCCAGTTGCTTCCTGCACAGACACACACACATATACACACCCACAAAATGGGTATCTCAGATGACCCACAGAGCTGTGAGGTCTGTGAGCTCTGTGAGCCTCTCCAGTATCTGTCTTGGACCCATAGATCCTCCACTAGCCAATTTGCAAACCCTCTAGTTTCCTCAGCATCCAGCACAGACTTATATCTGCTTTGATACGTGGCTCCCATGCCACTTATCCTACTCGCTGACTAGTTCATATTGATATTTGGTATCAATCTGCTAGCCACATACTGACATATGCACCCTCACTTGCTCCAGATGCTGGTACCACAGCCACAGGTCCCTATAACCTGTGGTCTGACTCCACTTAGTGGCATTTATACTTTGACACCCATATATGCACAAAAAAATAGAGAGATTCTCACACAGGAAATTTGCTAGAAATAGAGTTTAATAAGAAGACACTGTAATAATCAGACCCAGGACATGGTCAGACAAATATACTGACCTCTTTTTTCCTTTATGCCTTCACCCCTCTATTTTCTCATGCATATTCTTCTCAAAATCACTTCGATCATCCCTTTCCTTACCTTTGCTTCATCCTCTAAACATACCATAAAAATTAGTATAATCCCTGTATCCCATAATAAGCCTCATAACTCTTCAATCTGTAAAGTGCTGCAGAGAGGCCTTGTCCTGGCTCATTGTGGTGGGTTTCACCTGTGGACCACAGAGTTGGTTGCCCTCCTGTGAAAGCCCAGGCAGAAATCAGGTCAGGATGTTATTGTTCAGGTTCCTCCACCTGCCATGTTTCCTCTGAGCTCCTTTGTGTGTGTGGAGATAAGCTTTTTATCTCATAAGCTAACAGTACTTATTAATGCCATGTCATCAGAACACATAAGGTGGGATAAGCAAGAAAAGAGAGAATAAATGCTTCAGGCTGAAACAGAAAAGATGTTCGATACTGCCAGCTGTGTGATGAGTGTGTATTGATCATCTTGAGAGTATGTCCATTATCCAGGATGCAATTGGCTTCATGCTGATAAGCCACTGAGGAAAATGCAACAATACACGAAGAATCAATGCATGTGCCCAGTCTTTTCCCGCTGTAGCACACCAGTGGCTTACTCTCTCACATCTACTCACCTCTCCTTCAGCCACCTACATGGGCTGCGTAGTAATGAACTTTTTCTCCTCACATACAATCCTGATCTTTTTTCTTCTGCTTTTCTCACATCCTTCTAAGACACATGCTTCACTTTTTTGTGCCTGAGAGCCAAGAAATGCATGTTACTATATCTGTCTTGCTGCCGTATATCTACAAGTGTGTAGAAGTTTCCACTGTAGCTAACACCCATGACTTCTCAGCCTCTGCTTCAGGTAAAGACCACAGTTTGAATACTATGGCAAAGGTGATTGCTTGTAGGTTAGCAGGACTGGCAACTATGAAGCAGTCTTGCTTTAGCAATATAAAATTAAAAAAAAAATAAAAACAGGTAGGAACATGAAGGTAGCTGAGGGAGAAATAAAGGCCAGGATATAATGGGACATCAGAATCTAGTTTTTTTGAAAGAATGAATTAGGTAATTTCTTGAATACATCATTACGCACTGGTCACCATGACACTTTTCTATTAATGGTATCATATATGCATTAGTCACATTCACACCCACTCCAGTAATGCTATAGGTAGACCCATAACTACTAATAGTTCTATATAATTACAACAGATCTGTAGATATGAAGCAAGACCCAGCCAGTGGATTAAAGTGCTTTGGTTATGAAACAAACACATAGTTGCTTGTGTCATGAAGTCAGATGCATAATATGCCTCCCAGTCACTACTTCATTAGTGAAAAGGGACCTCAAATTTCTTCTGGAGACACTGTATTCTAAAAGATCTTTCTCTGTACATGCTCCCTCTCTCAAATCAAAGTTTCTTGCCAATTAGTTTAAACCAGACTCATATTTATCAAGGCATAGGTTTCAAATATCCTAAATTAGGCCTTTCTCCATTGTCAACTTCAGTTCTATTTTCAGCCAGTCAGTGTTTCCCTTTCTTACAAGAACTTGACAGCTGGAAAAGTGATGTATTTGGAGGGCCATAGAACTTAATGTTCTGTCCCTAGCAGAAAAAGTACACATAAGCAAATTGCTTTGGAGATGAGAAAGTCATTCCCCTTCACACTGATTTCTCCGCTAGCTTTCTTGCTGTTACAGCCAACAACATTGCCAATTAGTGCTAATCATGATATGGACACCTGTCCACAACAAAAAAAAAAAAAAAAAAAAAAAAAAAAAAAAAAAAAAAAAAAAAAAAAAAAAAAAAAAAAAAAAAAAAAAAAAAAAAAAAAAAAGAGGATAATTATGTGCTCATTTTACAAAGTCTGTGGAGCAGCTGTTAAACAGTTATGACTTTCAGACACTGTTGGCTTTGGCTGTACTGCAACAAGTGGCAAACAGGTGAAATACTATTTATGCCATTATTTACTTTCTTGGTCATTCTAGCCTGGATTTTGATTCTTGACTTTACACTCCATGGTACTTAAGCATGCAATGAGGATTAATAGCTACAATGTCTATAAAGTTAAGTTGCACACTCCTCTACTGTGAGGGCTCTGCAAATGTGAATTTCTATTTCACAAAGCTCCAGTGAAATGAAGTGGGGGAAAAGGTGAAAACAAAATCTGTAAACTGATAGTTGATCTGGGTTTCACAGGACCTGACTTTTCACAGTCGTTAAAGTCACAGAGTACGTGTTATGGTCCTGGAATCCTCCTTTAAAGACATGTTCCAGTGAGCTTAGGTGGTATTACATGTGCCAAAAGCATCTGTAAATCAGGGATCATTATCACCTCAAATCTGGGAGCTGAAAACTGTCCAAATAGTGGACAAGTATGGACAAGTGGACTGTCCAATAGTGGACAAGTATGACAATCTTAATTTAAACAGTTTTCCCATCACTGTAGAGGAAAACTTTCGCAGATGCTGAAAATTCAGTTCTCTATAACATCAGCTGCATATCAAGACAGTTCCATTTCTTCATGGAGACCCTGGCCTCAACTGCAATACATTTTCAGCTTTGACAATCACTACAGGAAACTTTCTTAACTTATTAGGCTGAATTCTAGGGCAGCTCCATGCTATATGCTGACTGAGGCATATAGGATCCTAACAAAAATAGTATAATCGTATAGCTGTATGATAATGTATAAGAACACTGGGAGCTGAAAAAAAGTGATAAGCATTTTGTCATGCTTTGTCATGATATGACACGTCATGTCATGCCATGGCAAACAGCGCTACAGTCCTTGGGGCTTGATGTAGTGGTGCAAGCTGGTGGCAGCAAATCAAGCTACAGCTGCTGGCTGTGGTGCTGAAGGTGCCCACCACCAGTCCTTCCTCTCACCTTGACCCCATTCTCCTCACCACCTGGAGCGCTAGCCCTAAAAGCAGCTTCACTGCTACAGGATAAGCCCATTCCCTTGGAGGAAAAACATTTCATATGTGGTTTACCAAGGCAAAATTTCTGCCCATTTCTCTTTCTAAACCTATCAGTCAAGACACTATATAATGTCTTCTTGCTCCCATGAGAGAATAAGAGCAAAATTGAAAATGACATGTATTTCACAAATCCCTCTCACATATCCCTTCCCTCTAAGACATATTGGACTTTCCAAAATCTCAGTAATCTCTTCCTTTGTACTCTAAGTAACTCCCATCATATTCCAGTGACTCTGGTGATTACAGTTCTATATGTTAGAGCAGTGCTGTCTAACTTCTTGACAACAGAGGTTAAATTGCATTACACAATTTTATTCAAGGGCAAGATGAAGAATAATCTATATAAAGGTATTTCATGGCAGAAAAAGAGATGGAAGAAGTGGCAGAAGGAATAGCAAGAATTTCATCAGGCCAGATCTTACGCCTAGCTAAGCTGATCCAGACAGTTTGTGAACTATGGGCTAAGTCTAAACAAAGCAAAAATAATGAAACGGTAGACATTTAGACATCAGGATTAATGTCATAAGTTCCCTTAAATACAGGACAGATGATTCCAGTCTTATTATTGTTTGTTCAATCTGGAGATTCCTTGCTGCTATCAAGGACTGCTATTATCAAGAAAACACTGGTGCTATTAGCACTACAAAAAGATTCTTAGAAATTCTGTTTCAGTTCAATTTAGATACACAGCCTGCTTGCCTGTTTCTAAAACCATAGGTGCAGCTAGCATTACTCCCTTTGAAAATGAGTAGCAGAGAAACTGAATTATTCGGATAATCAAAAATAAGAAACACTTTTGCCTTTTGTTCTTCATTTGACTGCTCATTTTTAGAAACTCCTGAACAAATGTATGTATCAGATAGTCCTTTATATAGATCACTGTAAAAAAGAACAGATGCTGTTGGACCCCACCATAGTCAAAGTACTTAAGGATTTGAGCAGGTTTGTTAAATTCAGCAACACTTTTCAGGCCCTGGATATTATACCTAGGCCTGGCTATCTTGCTCAGTTGGGTGTTAGTCAGACCTAACTGACAAAAATATACACTTTCAATTCCACCCTGAGCAGGTCCCCTTTTGTACTTTAAGTAAAGAGAATGCAAAATCTAGACAATAACTGATCTAATCTAGAAACAACTACAGAGACTAGAGTATTAAGGTGGAAGAATTTTCCTTCCTCTAACAAGGTATGAAAGAGTGGAGGATTTTACCTTCCAAGACTTTTAGTCTCACTCTGTAAAGAAACCCTAAATATTCACTTTCAAAGGAAATTGAAATGGCCATTATTTTTACCAAATAAAAGATTTCAATGTGCAAGCATATTGTGAAAGGAATATGCTCCATTTCAGCAGTCCAATTGTGACTGTATTCCTTTAAAATTCAACTCATCTCGAAAGAATTGGGAAAAAAATGAAATTTGCATGCCAGTTGTGATTATATCAAGTTTAAAGCTTTTTAAATTGGGAATGTTGGCAGAAGACCAAAGGGAAAATTCCACCAGTCATTTGTTATAAAAGTTCAGTTATTGCCTTTTTCCTCTAAATCCTCCTTTGAAACAAAACATTACAAGCAGAAATCGTAATTTCACAGTTGGTAAGACTTGGCATTCAGCAGCAGTTCTTACAGCACTGTGGATGTACAAACTCTAACACATCCTTAGGCAGCATGGACCATTCTTACATCCAACAGCTTCTCCTTTCTCCCAGTTGGACAGAAACATTAAGAATTTTGTCATGCCAATGAATTTAAGTGTGGCTCATTAATAGCCTGAATTTAGCTAAGGCGTTTGGACACTGAGATTGGGTGAACTCAATCATTCTGTAATGAGTGGAAGACTGACAGGAAACAAAAAACAGCAGTTCTCATAGCTGTTTGCCAAAACTCTTCATCTCTTTCTGATAATGAGATGCTTAGGAAACAAGGCACTTCTACACCGGATAACAAAGGTGGCCGGCATCTCTCCAAGTGATAGATTTGTTTGCAACGCAGAGCTGCAGTCCATAAGGAATCAGCAAGTCATCCAACAGAGCTTTGAAACACAGCCCT